>CM053748.1:33783387-33798277 GCA_028658305.1 Pachyuromys duprasi
TGAATCCAAGAACATATAAAATATATCATCCACCATGACCAAGTAGGCTTCATCCCAGGCATGCGAGGGTGGTTCATTATACGCAAATCCATCAATGTGATCCACCATATAAACAAACACATGATCATCTCCCTAGATGCTGAAAAAGCATTCCACAAAATCCAACATCCATTCATGTTTAAAGTCTTGGAGAGATCAGGGATACAAGGCACAAACCTAAGCATAGTAAAGGCAATATACAGCAAGCCTATAGCCAACATCAAACTCAATGGAGAGAAACTAAAATCAATCCCACTGAAATCAGGGACAAGGCAAGGTAGACCATAGTCTCCATTTCTCTTCAACATAGTACTTGAAGTCCTAGCTAGAGGAATAACACAACTAAAGGAGATCAAAGGGATTCAAATTGGAAAGGAAGAAGTCAAAGTATCACTATCTGCAGACAATATGATAATATGCATGAGTGACCCAAAAAATTCAACCAGAGGACTCCTTCAACTGATAAACACCTTCAGCAAAGTGGCTGGATACAAAATCAACTAAAAAAAAAAATCAGAAGCCCTCCTGTACACCAAAGACAAAAGGGCCAAGAAAGAAATTAGGGAAACAACACCCTTCACAATAGCCACTAATAACATAAAGTACCTTGGGGTGTCTCTAACCAAGCAAGTGAAAGACCTGTTTGAAAAAAAAAAAAAAAACTTCAAGTCTATGAAGAATGAAATTGAAGAGGGCGTCAGAAGATGGAAAGACCTCCAGTGCTCATAGATTGGTAGGATTAACATAGTAAAAATGGCTATTCTACTGAAAGCAATCTACAGATTCAATGCAATTCTCATCAAAATACCAACACAGGTCTTTACAGACCTTGAAAGAAAAATTCTCAACTTCATGGAGATATAAAACACCCAGAATTTCCAAAACGATCCTGTACAACAACAGATCATCAGGAGATATCTCCTTCTTTAACCTCAAGCTGTACTACAGAGCAATAGTAATAAGAACTGCTTGGCATTGGCATAGAAACAAAATGGTGGATCAATGGAAGTGAAGAGAAGACCCAGAAATAAACGATACACCTATGGAAACTTGATTTTTGACAAAGAAGGCAAAACCATTCAATGGAAAAAAGACAGCACCTTCAACAAATGGTGTTGGTCCAACTGGATGTCTATATGCAGAAAAATGAAAATAGATCCATATTTATCACCCTGCAAAAAACTAAAGTCCAAGTGGATCAAAGATCTCAACATAAAACCAGACACACTAAACCAGTTAGAAGAAAAATTGGGGAAGATCGTAGAACTCATTAGCACAGGAGACTACTTCCTGAAGAGATCACCCACAGCACAGGCTCTAAAATCAACAATAAATAAATTGGACCTCATGAAACTGAGAAAGTTCTGTAGAGCAAAAGACACTGCCATCAAACAAAATGACAGCCTACAGAGTGGGAAAGGATATTTATCAATCTTACATCTGACAGAGGGCTAATATCCAGTATATATAAAGAACTCAAGAAGTTAAAAAGCAACAAATCAAGCAATCCAATTAAAAAATGGGGTATGGAGCTAAACTGAGAACTCTGTAGAGGATAGTAGAATGGCAGAAAAACACTTAAAGAAATGCTCAAAGTCCTTAGCACTCAGGGAGATGCACATCAAAATGAACCTGAGATTTCACCTTATATCACCAGAATGGCTAAGATCAAAAACTCAAGAGACAACATATGCTGGAGAGTTTGTGGAGAAAGGGGAACCCTCCTCCATTGCTGGGTGGGAATGCAAACTTGTGCAACCACTCTGGAAATAAATTTGGTCCTTTCTTAGACAACTAGGAATAGTGATTCCTAAAAACCCAGCTATACTACTCTTAGGCATATATCCAAAAGATGCTTAAGTACACAACAAGGACATTTGTACAACCGTGTTCGCAACAGCTTTATTCCTAATAGTCAGTACCTGGAAACAACCCAGTTGTCCCTCAGTTGAGGAATGGATACAGAAATTATGGTTCTTTTACACAATGGAACACTACTCAGCAATTAAAAACGAGGAAATCATGAATTTTGCAGGCAAATGTTGGGACCTGGAAACGATCATCCTGAGTGAGGTATTCCAAAAGCAGAAAGAAACAGATGGTATGTCCTCACTTATATACACCTATAAGATAGGATGGACATGCTGAAATCTATACACCTAAAGAAGATAAGCGAGAAAGAGGACCAGGGGTAAGATGATCAGTCCTCGCTTAGACAAATGGGATGGACATTGAATGTAGGAGAAAACATCAACAGGACAGGAGCCTATCACAGTGGGCCTCTGAAAGGCTCTATCTAACAATGTATTAAAGCAGATATTAAAACTCACAACCAAGCCTTTGACAGAGTGCAGGGAATCATATGAAAGAAGGGGAAGTTAGTATGACCAGGAGAGGACAAGAGCTCCACCAAGACCAAATAGATCAGGGCACAGGGGTCTTTTATGAGACTGTTTCTCCAACCAAGGACCATGTATGGATATAACCTAGAACCCCTGCTTGGATATAGCCCATGGTAGCTCAGAATCCAACTGGGTACCATAGCAAGGGAACTATTCTGTCATGAACTCACTGGCTGGCTCTTCGACACCCCCCCATCCCCGGGGGAGGAGCAGCCTAGCTAGATCCTAGAAGAGGACATTGCAGCCAGCCCTAAAGAGACATGATAAGATAGAGTTAGATGGAAAGGGAGGAGGTCCTCCCCTGTCAGTGGGTTTGGAAAGGGGCAGAGAGGAGATGAGGGAGAGATGGGGAGAGTGGGAGGGAATGAGGGACTGGACTATGGCTGGGATACAAAGTACATAATCTGTGATTAATATAAAAATAAACAAATCATTTTAAAAAAGAAAAAAGAAAAAGAGAACAAAACAAATAAAACCAATCATCACCTCATATATGTGTGTGTGTGTGTGTATTTTCTTTAGCAGACTTTTATACTGTTCGTTCTTATATTGATAAATTAGAAAATAAATAAATAAATTCTTTCATATATGAATCCTTACTCTCGCATTTAGAAAAAAAAATCTTTGTAAATGGCCTCCTGTAAAAAGAAACAGTTCATTGTGAGAGGAAGTAACCCTTCATCCCAAATCAGCAGACTCTGATACACTACCCCAGATTTGTGTTGAGTTGCCTTTATTCCTAGAGGTCTGCAGTAGCCTTTTCTACTCAAGCTGTAGCCAGCCTCCCAGAGCAGCAGCTAAAACCTGGCCTTGTGGGAGGAAGCACTCAGCTCTCAGTTCATGCTCTGTCAGCACAACTTGTTGGAAAGGAATTTTCTGCCTAAAGAACATCTCTTAGCAAAAAGGTATTGGACATTTAAGAATAATGTGTCTTCCTCTTTGTCCAATGTGTAAAATATAAGATATGTCTTTTTTTTAAACTTTAAAAATCCTATGTACAATAAAGTAAGCAATATCAATACCATTTATTCATCATGCCTATTCACTTCCTGTTTTCTACCCAGGTCCTTGATCTTCCTACATTGATTGTTCTGTTATTAGACAATTTAGACTCAGAGAACAACTCTCCAGGAATTAAATATATATAGGTCATTTTTATTTATGTGTTTTAAAAATATTTTTATTTTAATTTTTATTAATTATACTTTGTTCACTTTGTATCTCCCCCATAAACCCATCCCTCCTCCCCTCCCAACCCCACCCTCTGCTCCCCTTCTCTAAGCATGTCCTTCCCCAAGTCCACTGATAGGGGAGGTCTTCCTCTTCCTCCTTCTGATCCTAGTCTATCAGCTCACATCAGAAGTGGCTGCATTATTTTCCTCTGTGGCCTGGTAAGGCTGCTCCCCCATCAGGGTGAGGTGATCAAAGAACAGGGCAATCAGTTCATGTCAGAGGCAGTCCCTGTTCCCATTACTATGGAACCCACTTGGACACTGAACTGCCATGGGCTACATCTGTGCAGGGGTTCTAGGTTTTCTCCATGCATGATACTTGGTTGGAGTATGAGTCTCAGGAAAGACCCCTGTGCTCAGATTTTTTGGTTCTGTTGCTCTCCCTGTGGAGCTCCTGTCCTCTCCCTATCTTACTATTTCACACATCATCCATAAGATTCCATGCACTCTGCCCAAGAGTTGGCCATTAGTCTCAGCATCTTCTTTGATAGTCTGCAGGGCAGAGCCTTTCAGAAGCCCTCTGTGGCAGGTTCCAAACCTGTTTCTTGTTTTCTTCCTCTAATGTCCATCCACTTTGCCTTTCAGGATGGGGATTGAGCATTTAGTGATAACACATGCTGGAAAGGTTATGGAGAAATGGGAACCTTCCTCCACTGCTGGTGGGAATGTAAAATTGTACAACCACCCTGGAAATCCATCTGGTGCTTCCTCAGACAACTAGGAATAGCACTTCCTCAAGATCCAGCTCTACCACTCCTAGGCATATATCCAAAAGAGTACAAATAAGGACATTTGCTCAACCATATTTGTAGCAGCTTTATTTGTAATAGCCAGAAGCTGGAAACAACCCAGATGCCCCTCAACTGAGGAATGGATACAGAAATTGTGGTACATCTACACAATGGAATATTACTCAGTAATTAAAAAATAAACAAGGAAATCATGAAATTTGCAGGTAAATGGTGGGAACTGAAAAGGATCATCCTGAATGAGCTATCTCAGAAGCAGAAAGACACACACAGTATATATTCACTCATATAGACATATAATATAGGATAAACCTATTAAAATCTGTACACCTAAAGAAGCTAATCAAGAAGGAAGACTCTGGGTAAAATTGTCTGTTTTTTTTAATATTACTTTTTATTATTTGGAAATTTTGTACTATACGTTATGGTCACACTTGCTTCTTATTTCTCTCAGGTTCAACCTTCCACTTTAGAAGTTTGTCCACTTTGGTCTAATCCATCTATTTAATGTGCACACCAATATATTTGAAAAATATATTGATTCATGACTTTCTTTTCTCAGTTACTGTTGCCTCTTTTCTGCTCACCCCTCAGGGTATCCAGGCTTGTTACACATCAAACTGGAATGGATGGAGTGAAGAATAGCAGTGGTCAAGAAATGGTTGGTGCAATAAAGGATGTTGGTTGACTGTGAATGACTGAGAATCAGACTTTAAGGAGACAGCTTCAGTGAACAGCTCATTTATTTAGGGGGAACAATAGCTATTTAAACCTCTGGGAGTGAGTAGGGCCATTGGGGTGAGTGTATATCTTTGGCCAGGGTGTTGAGGATGCCTTATTTGCATAAGGGGCAATTCCAGGTGCTGCTGGACATTACCTTATAAAGGGAAAGGAATTTTACCTTGGTTGTCAGGCTAAATGACCTCCTCGGGAGGGCAAGAGTTGAAGTACGGCGTTATAAGCATCAGAGTGTGCAAGCCAGGGATGGAAGAGAGCAGTCCTGCTCCTGTAGATCTGAGAATGGGATTTCTGGGGTTTAGACATTTCTTGACCACTTTCTTGCTCCCAGCTGGCTGCCCTGGGTCACATAGCTCCCTGGCTACTATATAATAATATTTCACTAAATAGATAACGTAGCACATGGAACTCTGGGTTATCTCCAAAACACCTATTTTGACAGGTGACTGTGAGTCATATTGATGTAGGAATAAAAATTAACTCTTACACCTTTGAGATAAAAGTTGTGGGTTTTTATTTTCTTGGTGCCAGTAATGAATCTCTGCCTCTCTCTACTTCTCACTCTCTCTGTTTTTCTCTGTGTGTGTTTGTGTGTTCATGAAAAGATGGATGGATGGATAGGTGTGCAAGCACAAGAAATATAATGGTTATTTTAATCTTGGATGTCATTTCGACTGGTTCTAAAATCAACTAGAGATTTTTGTAAGCAGATTATTTGAAATAGGAAGACTCGCTATAAATGTGGATGACTATGTTGTCAACCCAGAAAATAACAAACGGAAGAAGCAAATTTTGTGGTTTTATTTATTTATTTATTGCTAGAATAGATTTACTGTTGCTGTTAAGTTTATCTATTGTCTTGCTACCATTGCTGCAATTCCTTTTTGACATTTGGATCAATTTCTTCAGGCTGCCTACATAAACGGAAGGCCAAAAGCTTCCACGACTTTCTGTGGCCTTCAACATCTAATTAGGACTCCAGAGACAACCAGCCTTGCAAATTCAGTGACTACTGGCTTTTACACCTCTCTGATATGAGTCAGCCATTGGTGGACTGCAAAGGCAATTTCTTTTAAACCCATATCCTAAAACTACTTTAATGTGTATTCATTCTGTTGCTTCTATTTCCCTGCTGAAAACTAATAGACATATGGACTAACGAATTTACATTTATATCCGTAAAATTTGAACATTTTTTGAACATTCAAACTTTTAAAGAAACAACAACAGCCATTATATTCAAAATTTTCTGGTGAGAGCAAAAATTCACCATTTCATTTCCTGTGTAAATACTTAATGTTAAATTCTATTTTTTTTATTTTATGTACATGTGTGAGAACGTGCATCTATATGTAAAGCATATATATGTATGTATGTATGTATGTATGTATGTATGTATGTATGTATATGCTTTAAAAGGGGCAGATTCCTTAAGATTAGAGGTTGCATCATATAAAAATCATCCAGTGTAGATACTGCACACAAAACCCAGGTTATCTGCAAAAGCAGTAATAAGTGTTCCTTTTAAAAATTAATTAACTATTTAATTAATTAGAATTTATTCACTTCGTATCCCATCTGTGCCTTCTCTATTGTCTCCTCCCATTCCCATGCACCCTCCGTCTTCTCCTCCTATGCTGCTTGCCTAGTCCACTGATAGGGGAGGTCCTCCTCCCATTCGATCTGCAAATTTCATAATTTCCTTGTTTTTAATTGTTGAGTAGTATTCCATTGTGTAAATGTACCACAATTTCTGTATCCATTTTTCAGTTGAGGAACATCTAGTTTGTTTCCAGATTCTGGCTATTATTAATAAAGCTGCTATGGACATAGTTGATGAAATTTCCTTTCTGTATGGTTTAGCATCTTTCCGATATTTGTCCAGGAGACATATAGCTGTATCTTCACGTAGCACTACTAACGTTTTGAGAAAACGCTAGATTGATTTCCAGAATGGTTGTGCAAGTTTACATTGCCACCAGCAATGGAGGAGGGTTCCCTTTTCTCTGCTACTTCTCTAGCATATTTCATCCCTTGAATTTTTCATCTTAGCCATTCTGATGGGTGTGAGGTGGACTCTCAGGGCTGTTTTAATTTGCATTTCTCTATGACCAAGGATGTTGAACATGTCTTTAAGTGTTTCTCTGACATTCAATATTCCTCTTATGAGAATTCTCTGATTATTTCAGTACCTCATTTTTTAATTGGATTACTTGGTTGGTGGTTTTTAACTTCCTGAGTTCTTTATATGTTCTGGATATTAGCCTTCTGTCAGATGTAGGTTTGGTGAGGAACTTTTCCCAATCTGTAGGTTGTCACTTTGTTTTGACAACAGTGTCCTTTGCTTTACAGAATCTTTTTAGTTTCATGAGGTCCCATTTATTGATTGTTGATCTTAGAGCCTGTGCTGTTGGTGTTCTGTTCAGGAAGTTGTCTAATTTGCCAATGAGTTCAAGGCTCTTCCCTATAGTTAAGTGTTCTTAAACATGGAGCCATCTCTCCAGCCCTAGTATATTAAATAGGAGATCCCATATAAAATATGTTGTTTGAAAGAGGTCTGTCCTCTGTTGCCCTTAAACAGGCAGAATCTAGTAATTAGGAATTTTTACTGGGGACCATTCAATCTTTGTCTGTCAATAAGATCTGTTCATACACATAGATACATTGTTCCTCAATGTCAAAAGCCCTTTGTTTTTTCTGCTCATAACAAGAATATTCCCAGCAGAACCATGACGACACAGGAACAAAATGCATGTATTCACATTTGAATGCTTCAAAACTGCCAGTGTTTATCACAAGGTTAAGAATCCTGAGACTGAACATTCATAACTTGCCCACAATAAATGACACATTCTGATAACCTATTATATAAAGGCTACTTAAGGGGGTAGCTATGTATTATTTTTGCCTATTAATTCTGTACTGTAGGTTTTATGTAAATCCAGTTTTTCATAGAAGATTCGAAGTGCAAGGCATTAACTATACCCTTGAGTATTTATTTGCATAATGTATATATATCCTTTAATTTTCGTTAAAATGACAGCTAGTAGATTGGAGTGAAATAACAATTTCAAATAATGCTAATCTAGCAATTTCCTGTTTCTTTATCAAGGACCTGTGCCAACTGATAAAAAAAATTCCATTATAGCAGAAAATGAGTATGTTTCTGTTGCCAAATGTAGGCCAAGTGTAGGCAGTTTCCATCCCTAGGGCATAAAGAATATGGATAATTGTCTCATGTATCTTGCTTGGTGACTTTATAGATGAAGCTGCTGTAGGGAATAGTGTAGAATGTAAGAATGAAAAGAGGTCTCCCAAGACTCAGTCTAGAGACAATAATATTCTCATTGAAAGGTGTCAAGGATAGATGGTTGATCCTGCAATGAGCACATGTGTCAAGGCAAATAACATTAACAAGAATTCTGATGTGAATTCACACTTCTTGGCAAATTTGCAAAGAATGAATGTATAGTTTGATTTCCTGGACATAGATCAAAATAAGGTAGACCTATTTTCTCAGCGTTTCCTCTAAGGGTTAGCTTTTAAAACTATAAAAGAAATATAATCTAATAGGCAAAGTTATATGAATGACTAATGTGTATAGGTGAAAGTAGAATTTTATAACACCAACCGAGCCTAATATCATACTATATCTGAACCCTAATTCATACCCCAACATAGAGTGTCTTTATCACGAGAATTACAGATGGTCAGAGGAAGATTTCAGACATAAATATTACTCATATGCTGAACACTCCAGTTGTGGTTACACAGGGCTAAATGCCTACTTTGTGCACTTGGATATTTCTTTAGCATCTCTGCCTTGAGATCTACAAATTATCATCGACTATTGTCACTAAATTCATTCTTTCAGCTCCTTCCATTTTTTCCACATTTTCTTTGACCGTATACCAACTCTTCCCATTTAGTATGCAAAAAGTATAAAGGGAGCATTCAATTCCAATTTTTGTTTATTTTATACTCCACATCAGAGTCATTATAAATTACCATTGTTTCTATGATATATGAGGATATATACATATATTCCTCAGTTCTCCTTCAGTGTGTATATATATGTGTGTGTGTGTGTGTGTGTATAGAAAATTCTTTCTCTTCATTTCTACTAGTTTCATACTTGTCTGTCACAACCATATGCCTCAAAATTGACTAATTTCTATAATTATCCTCCCTTGTTGTCTTTATCTTTTTTCGATGACAGAGATGAAATATTATATTGTCTCCTTTGATGAAAATGTTCTCAGTCTCAGGCTGTGAAGTTGGTTCTGGGGAAAAAAAAAACATTGGCTATACAAACATGCAGTCTTGAGTTTGGATTCTCAGAACCAATGTAACATTGATAAAGCAGAGAGAGACAGGATTAGGGGGCCCACTGTTCACCTGTCCTATCCTAAGAGCATGTTCAGGTTCAGTGAAAGGCTGTTTCTTAAAGGGCTATGACAGAGAGTAAAAGCTGGCATGGTTTTAAATTTAAAATATATTTTAAATTGACCTGTATTATACATAGGAAGATATTTTCTTTTTTATATTTCCTAGATAATAAAGTATAAACTATTTATACAACATTTATATCTTATTAAGGACAATGACACACTGGAGCTGAGATAAGATGTATGTGATGAAATGTGTAAGTTACATGTAATACTCTTCCATCTTTTTTTTAGAAGGTTCTTCAAATGTGTTTGTATCGTAGTCTCTGTAGAGCATCTCGGAAGACTAGTTTCACTGGATATATAGGGCCAACTCATCATCAGCTGCTCAGACAAATATCAAGCAACATGACCTTAAGGCTTATTAGAAGGAGTTTGACTTAAAACTTATTTTAAGGAACTTACCAGCTTAAGTTCAGAGGCTGCCTGTCCAGTAGTCCAGTCTGTGAATTCATCTGTCCATACATGTATGTAAATATGGAAACACTATAACAGTGAGGGAGGAAACAATGAGAGAGAGAAAATGACAGAGAGAAAAAGAGAAAGAACTTTCCCAGTTTCTACTTGCAAATGAGGCATATCATGATTCTTCAATGTCCCTAAAGTGATTATTCTGTTAATTTTTTACTTTTGAATGTATGGAATATCATATTTCCAGATATTTGGTCAAATATTCTTGTCTTAGCAGCTGATGAATATTGTTCCCCAGTATCTGTGTGAGATTGGTCTTCCAGGACACTTGACAGAGACATACAGAGATATTTCAATCCTTTTAAATAAAATGGAATGATATTACACATAACTTCCACATATTCACGATATACCTTAAATCATCTCCAGTATATCTTCACTTGTAATACCGTACACATAGTTTTGTTTTGATTTTGGGTTTTTGTTGTTTTGTTTGTTTGCTTGGTTTGGCTTTACTTCATTATCTAGTAGAAATAACAAGGAAATCTCTGAGTATGTACAGCACAAGTGCAGTTTTAAATGTATTTTTAATTTCAAGTTGGCTGCAGAATCAGTGATATGAAAAATATTCAAGAAGAATATATACTGAAAATATAGAGATGTCAGTAGGGGAAGAAAGCCTATTGGTTCTATTTCCTTGAAGAAATTCAGCTTAAGCTAGGGCCTCTATGATCAGGCTTTGGTGATTTCTTTAATGCGCCCTCCCCCCCCATTTCTCTTTTCCCCTATATTATAACTAGCCTGTCAGTTGATCTTCAAGCTGATTATCAAGCATTCTGTCCCAGGAGTTTTTTCCTTGGGCAGTAGTGGTCCCCTGTCCCCAGGTCTGGGTTGGTGTATTGTAGTAACCCTCACAGACAGCCTTTTCCTCTTATCAAGAATGTAGTCACCTTCTCACAGAGGCCTCCCCAGACACCTGCCAAAAATGCTCATGACCTTCTCTCCCAGACACCCATCAACATGATTCCTCATACTCTCTTACTACTACAACCTGTCACGCTTTTTCTAGCTAACGTTCATCTACTTTATTCCTTATTTTACCTCATGAAAAACAACTTGTGGCCTCCCTTCTAGTGTGTATCCACACATAAAGAAATATTTCTTAAAAAAAAAACATACATGGTAGAAATAGTCACTACAATTTGAATAATAACAGTTAATAGGTAAATGAAATAAAACTATATAAAAGGAAACAAAAGAATTAAAAATAATGTAAAATGTAGATTTTAAAATGAGTTTGAAAAAATGTAGACGTATAATAATGCCAAAATATTTCCAAGTTTTATATTTAAAACTTTTTCTTTTCCACTCAAAATACTGTCTTTTCTTTAAAACAAAACAAAACATGTTTTTCAATGTGATAACCACCACAAATTTTCTGCAAACAAAATCACACATTCACATTAATCGAAGATGCTGTTAGAGGCATTTATGGAGTTGTTTGAATTTGACTACTAGATGGGAGAATTAAAATATACACTATTTCTCATGTTGAAAATTACCAAGATGTATTGTGTTTTAAAATATCTTTTGAATATATTTTATTTCTAAAATTGAAGTAGTATCAAAATTCTTTATGTGTTTGTAATTATAATTGAATCATTGTTTCTTTCTAATGAAGGTGCTGGAAATGCTGTGTTTTAAATTACAAGCATATTTTATGGCAATTAACTTTTTAATGAAATTAAATGATTTGATGAGGTTTTATTAGAGCAATGAATAAATTGACTTTTGTTAATTTATAAATGAATAAATTTTTATTTTGTTAGGAATACAATTATAATGTTGTTTAGAAGGCTGTTTCTTTCTAAAATAATTTTTGGAGGTTTCCATAAAAATAACTTTTTATATTAACATATAATTCAAATAGCTATTTATCCATGAATCTGTTTGTAGTCAAAGTAAATCTATGAGAATTGCTGAGGTATATTAGTTATTATTATTATGAATTTGTTCACTTTGTATCCCTGTTGTAGCATCCTCCCTCATCTTCTCACAGTCCAACCCCAATTGTATCCCTCTTTCCTCGTCCACTGATAGGGGAAGTCCTCCTCCTCTACTGTCAGACCCTAGCCTATCTGGTCTCATTGGCACTGTCTGGATCCTTTTCTGTGGGTTGGCTATGTCGTCCTACCAATGAGAAGTGATCAATATTTGGTTATTTCAAAGAGCCACTTTTTCTAATATTTGACTTAAATGAAGAAACTGGTATGTTGTAATTGTATGCTATTTAAATGACATCTCTATAAAAGTTAGTATTTTTCCTATTTGAAGACAATAAAAAAACTATCTGGCTAAACCATTACAATGTTATAAATTGCAGATCTATCTAAATGACAAAAAATATTGCAACAACAAAATCTAATGTATACTCCCAAATGTCACCTAAATCATTCTACAGAATAATAGCCAGTCCTTGTGTGTCCTAGCATATGTCATAGATACACAACTCAATAAATTTGTTATAAAAGCAAGAGAATACTATCAAATGCAATGTTACATAAATACATTGTATTTAATTGTATTATCTAGCACTGGGACTAGTTCAAATTGCATTGTCCATTTGGCTTTTTTTATAATCAATAAATATTTTTCTTGAAGATTCCTCAAATGTTTCAGTTTAATTACTATTGAGAGTCTACAGAAATATTAAATATTCCAATTAACACAAAGTCTATTTAATGTGGATTATGGTAATCACTTTTCATCACTGTAACAACAAGCCAGAGAAAACAACTTATGAACTTAAGAGTATTTATCTTGACCCACAGTTCTGGAAGTGTGAGCGAGTGTTCAGTTTCAGCCATGGTTTAGTGGTCTGGGAAAGTCAGAAACACATTAGATGGATTAGGGTACGGAGACTATGAAAAGAAAGAACTGAAAACTAGACAACCTTTGGGGTGCATATCACTAAACTCCTCTTGGCCCTGCCTCTGCTAGTTCAGTATCATCTCATCAATGAATTAAACCACCAATGAAGTTACTGTTTTTGTGATCCTATCTGATTCCAGTATTACTGCTAGCTGCAGCCAAGCCTTCAACACCTATGCCTTTTGGAGACACTTTGTATTTAAACTGCAACAGTAACATCTTACTTCAATTTGATCACCCCTAGAAAATAATTGAACATTTCTCCTTACTACTGAAATGTGTTTCATGAAGTAGGCAGATACATGATTTTCTTGAAATACGTGGAAGTTTTCTTATAAGAATAAGAAGTACTAGGGCAAAGCTTTTAAAAACATATAAAAAAATTATTAACTATTTAAATCATTCTTTGTCATTTTTTACAAACATGATGAAGCAGCTAAAGCAGAATTTACCTTTTTATCCTAAGTATTCACATCATTTTTACAAAACAATTTTCTTCATGCCTTTTCATATATTATGAATCTCCATTGATTTCACCCCAAAGTTCTCCAGTTAACATTTTGCAAAACTTAAAAGTAATAAGATGTAAATTATTAACTATTTCTTCAACTAAATATGTGAGATCATAATACAATGTCAGAGATGTATACATGATTGTCTAAAGGTTAAAATAACATGATAGACTGGCAAAAGAATGGGGTCCAATTCATGCATTCATTTCTTGAAGAGCGATAATTTTCTATAAAGCAGAACCTTCATCTATATCTCAAAGTAATATGTTGAAAATAAAGTTATACACAACAGCGAGAATGTTGTAAAATGTAACTCACAAAGGATTTGAATCCTTAGGCATCCTGTGAATGGTTACTTTCTTGCCCTATCCTGTCATCCCCAAGCCCATAGGAACTGCACACCTTCTTTTCCCTTAACCTTAGGGACATTTCTAGTAAGTGTAATTTCTGAGCTAGTGCTAATTGCTTAGCTAACTTTTGCCCAGCAAAAACATATGGATAAGGTGCTCAGTGGCTTTCAAACTCAGGGACTGTCACATTAGCGCATTGGACTGCAAGAAAGTCAAAACTCTTAATGAGGCCGTAAACATAAAATGTTGTTTTATGATGAGAGGAGGGGCCTCTTTAGCTTCGCATGGGATAAGAAAATAGGCTGTGTTTCTGCAAACTCCCTTTTCCCACATTACTTTACATCTGATCGTCACTGCTCTTTATTTCGACAAAAGATTGGTTTCTTCAGGTAAGACATCATTATAGAGCCATTATTTACACAGAGAGGCCTAACTAAAGTACCTGACCCCTGCCATAGGCTGTGGCTATACTTAGTAACAATAATGTTTAAACAATTCATAGTTCATACTTTAAACTACATTGTCATACTCAACGAAAAAAATTTAAAGAACAAAATGTTCCCAACAAATTCAAAACTAAGAACTAATGTGACAACATTGCACAGCAAATATAAACAACTTGGAAAATGCAAATATTTCATTTTGGTGAAAATGATATAACCACCAGGCTGTGTAGCTCAAGTTCAAAACCACTTGAACATGCATCTATATATGAGGCTACTAGAAAATGCCTAGTTGGTGATTTGGTTTTAGTCGATATATTTTAAGGCAGATGAATTGGCTTTGTTTTCTGGCATTTTAATTTTTACTATTGTTTGTGTTTTAAATCATTTAAAAATGAACAAATAAAGTCCCATTTTATCTTTTCTGATCTTTATCAACAAGAACTGTAGCTGTGGGTCTTTCATGTTATCTTAAAGGAATCAGTAAAATAATTGGAATTTTATTCTTAGCAAAAAGAAAATCTGATTAAATTTATCTTTTGCCTTCTAACATACAAACTAATTAAATATCAACCTGAAATATCAGAAGCAAGAAAATGTAAGAAAGCCCCATTATTTGGAGCCTGAATGGACAC
>CM053748.1:33798377-33821515 GCA_028658305.1 Pachyuromys duprasi
AACAGGAAACAAGCTAGCAGCCTGTCACAGAGGGTCCCTGAAAGACTCTGCCCTGCACAATATCAAAGCAGATGCTGAGAATTATGGCCAGCCAACCGTTGGGCAGAGTGCATGGAATCTTACGAAAGATGTGAAAAATAATAAGATCTGGAGAGGACAGGAGCTCCACAAGTAGAGCAACAGAACCAAAAACTTCTCATTTTTAACATGGTACAAAGAATGAAAGTGGATGTGGAAATATCTGAGAGATAAATGTTTGTATGTCTAGCTGACAGCCCAAATAGGGTATAATAAGGAAAATAAAACAAAACCCATTCAGTGTTCTCATTCAGAAAAGCTTTAGAAAACACAGTTCACCCAAGGAAAGTGGCTGCAGAAAACTAGTTTTATTTATAAATATCTGAAAAGCCTGGGAAAAACAGAAACCACTGTTTCTGTTCCTCTGATTTTATATCCTTATTGATCAGAATGCTGTAATTTCCATGACTCCAAAGGGAAAACGAAAATAAGTAAGAGTGCAATTACTCAGAATGAAGGTTTGGGGCCAGTTGCTGTAATCAATACCCTAAGTCTACAAGGAATATAAAGTCATATATAGAAATGCTGTCACAGGAAATTCAGTAATATTGATTTGGCTCCATTTGAGCATATTTCTAATTTACTATGCCTACTGAATTATATCTATATAATCATTTTGGATTTGAAAACTTCCTTTGACTGGTCACAAGCACCTCCTCCCGATTTTAATAACTTCCTATGTTTATTTTAAAAAAGTTAGCCTGTGGTCAGTAGAGGATGTTATTGTAAATATTAACATTTTCAAATATGTAGCTCTATGCACTGAAAAATGCAAATTACTAAGGGAATTGGCATGTGTGCACACACACACATACACAGTTAAGCCCAACCCCCTCCCCACATGTTGCTGCATCTGTTCTTGTTGTTCAGGTGTATATGGTTTCAAGGAAGAGATTAATTCTCCTTTTCCCAGCAGTCAATACTCTGGCAGTTCATTGTCTAAACCTGGGGCCCAGCAAAAAAAATTTGCCATGCCATATTAATGTAACAAATATATTCAAAGACAAAGAATTAATCATTTGATCAGGAACGGGAGGGATTTGAGCAAAGCCTAAGTGAGAGGCATTTGAGACGGGAAAGAAAAGCAAATAATGTAATTCTATTTCAGTAAAAAATATTTTTAAAATAAATAATTAAGCTGGGTGTGGTGGTGCACTACTTTAATCTCAGCACTCCTGGGACACAGAAGCAGGTGGATCTCTGTGAGTTTGAAACTAGCCTGGTCTACAAAGTGAATCCAGGACAGCTAAGGCTACACAAAGAAACTGTCTCGAAAAGAAAGAAGACAGACAGACAGAGACAGATTGATGGATAAAAAACTGGCTGTGGATAGAGACAGATACTGGGAGTTGCAGCCATTCCAGGATGGAGCTCCATAGGTCCTGTAGAAGTGTTGGGGCTAAGATGGAAGGACCTTGCAGGGGCAAGAACCCCAAAAGAAGACCAACAGAGACAACTAATACAGACCATTGGGATTTTACAGAGAGGGAGACATCAACTAAGGAGCATGCATGGTCTGGACATAAGCCTCTGCACAAATGTGGCCAATGGGGGGGGGGTTTCTTCTTCACGCCTGGCAAGTGGAGGCAGGGATGGGCTGTTTCTAACATGGACTCCATTGTCTGCTTGTGTTACACTTCCTCCTGGAAGGGCTGCCTTGCCACGTCTCAGGGGATAAGAGTATTCTCAGGCCTGATGTGACTTGATGTGCTTGGGAGGACTGATATAGGGAGAGAGCTTCCCTTTTCTGGAGGGAAAGGGGGAGGGGAAGGGAAAAGAAGTGGGAGGAGAAGTAAGAGGAGAGGAGGCAGAGGCACCCTTAAGATGTAAAGTAAATAAACTTAAATAAAATAAACATTTAAGAAAAAGAAATTTCAAGTAAGTTCCACTTCTGAATAACTTAATTTTCTTATACTTCATTCAATATTTGGTTTTCATTAACAAGAAAAGGAATATAAAAAATAGAAATATGGACTGATTGGCCTTCTCTTTGATCACCTCCTCCTGATGTGGGAGGAGCCTGGCCAGGCCACAAAGGAAAACAAAGCAGCCTCTCCTGATGAGAACTAATAGACTATGATAAGAAGGAAGGAGAGGAGGACCTCCCCTATCAGTGGATTTGGGGAGGGGCTTGGGTGGGGAAAGGTGAAGGAGGGTGGGTTTAGGAGGAGAGGAGGAAAGAAGCTACAAAGTGAATAGACTGTAATTAATAAAAATAAAAGTTAAAAAATACAAAAAATAATGTTTTTTTTTAAATGAAGACATCTTTATTGGGACCCAGGCCTCAAAGCAACCAGGTTATTTCCATTGGATATTTTAAGGGTAATTATTAATTTACAGTTGTAAATTACTAAACAAAGAAAAGAAATGGATTACATACGAATAAACCAGTTTATACTTTCAATCTTTTGTTGAAAATAGTTGTTTTTTATACAGTATATTCTGATTATGGTTTCTTCTTCCTCAACTCATTCACTACCCACATCATATCTCCTGTTATCATAATATATGTCTTTTCTTTCTCTTGTTAAAAATCAGAGAGTCATCTAAAGAATAATAACAAAACAGAACTAAACATACTTAATACGACAAAAACAAACACACAGGAGAAAAAGGAGCCAAAGAAAATGCATGAGAAACAAATACAGATGCACAGACACACATTCAAATACATGGTAATTTCATAAAAGCAAAAATCTGGAAGCCATAATGTATACAAAAAGGACCTGTATGATGGGGAAAAAAACAAACAAACAAAAAAACCAAAACCAACCAAGCAAACAAAAAAACCCTAACAAAATATTACCAAACAATTAACCTTTAAGGATACCATTGAGCTTGTCATGTGCTTTCCATTCGGGCTTGGAGCCTGCCCTTAAAAGTGTTTTGTATCTCCAGTGAGACTACCCTGAACAGGATTAAGTTTTCAGGTGTGTGTGGCTATCAATTGAAGAAAACTTCTGGATAAGGGGTAGGGGTTTGTGTTTACTTCCTTTCTCAGTGCTGGGACCCCATCTAGAATAGAGACTTCCAGGACCTGTGGATGCTGCCACAGTGTCTGTGAGTACTTATGTTCAAGGTTCTGGCTCTCTTTTGAAGACTCTCTTTGCTTTGCATCCTCTGTCCCCTCTGGCTCTCTTCTGTCTTCTCTTACTCAAGGTTTTCTCATTTCCATCAGGACGGATTTGATAGAGATATCCATTTAGAAAGGAATGTTGCAAGGTCTCTCACTGTGCATTGCTGAGGGGTGGGTCTGAGTATTTATTCCTATCTGCTGTAAGAAAAAGCTTTTATTAGCATCTCTTTTTTAAAAAAAAATGAAGTCCATAGGCTAAAGAACAGAACAAGAAAAATACTCATTCTGAGTGAGAAAACTCAGACTCAGAAGGACATATATGGTATATATTCGCTTATATGTGGATACTAGTTGTTAAGTCTTAGGCAGTCTAATTTTTAACCTTTCAGTACAGAATTCACACATGAAACTGAATACTTTAAATATGTTACTCATATATAGTATAGATTATATCCCCCAACATTGTAGATATTGAAAAATAGTATTTTCTTTTTGGAATGTATATTTTGTATACTTACATTATCTCTTTAAAAGTTTGTAGCATATTCTGGAAATCCCTTGTAGCTTACTGTTAAGTTCAGGGATCAGATGATTTTTTTTCTGTCTTCACTTTCCTGTACAACAGAAAAGTCCAAGCAATAATAAAATAAAAATAAGTCAGAAAATCAAGGATTACAATGGGTGAGTGTATATAGAAATGTTATTTGTAGCACCTGTAGCTTCCCTAATTGATTTCTGCCCAATGCGACCATTTTTTTTTAACCTTGGGTGACCCTAGGTAGGATACTTAATTCTCATTCAGAAAACAAAAAAGGTTAGCCACCAGAAAGGGCAGAAGAGAAGGAGTATGTTGTCCTATTCCCGTAGATGTCCATAAACGTCCTCTGAAAAACTCCACCCAGCAGCAGATCGAAGCAGAGGCAAAGCCTCTCAGCCAAACATTGGAAAAAGCACAGGGAGTCTTGTGGAAGAAGGGGTATATAGAAGGACATGGAAGGGACAGGAGTTCCACAAGGACATCAACAAAACCAAAAACGCTGGGCCCAGGGGAACCAGAAACAGACTCATCAACCAAGAACCATGCATGCAAGAACCCCTGCTAAGATGTAGCCCA
Organism: Pachyuromys duprasi; assembly: GCA_028658305.1. Classification (NCBI taxonomy): domain Eukaryota; kingdom Metazoa; phylum Chordata; class Mammalia; order Rodentia; family Muridae; genus Pachyuromys; species Pachyuromys duprasi. The sequence goes on from CM053748.1 coordinate 33,802,646, forward strand.
TTGGCAGCTCAGTCTTCATGTGGGTACCCTAGTAAGGGGAACAGTGGTTGTCTCTAACATGATCTTTAATTGCCTGCTCTTTGATCACTTCCCTCTGGTGGGGAAACTTAATCAGCCCACAGAGGAAGGAGTTCCAGGCAGTCCTGGTGAGACTTAGTGGACTGCAGTCAGATAGTCGGTGAGGAAAACTCCCCTTTTCAGTGGACTAGGGAAGGTAAAATGTGGGGGAGGAGAGATGGTGGGATCCAGAGATGAGGGAGGAGACTATAATCGAGATATAAAGTGAATAAATTATAATAAATAAAATTATATATATATGTAAATTTCCCTGGGTCTTCATGAATTTATATATTGTTCTTCCCTCAAAATAAATTCATTCAAAATGAGGTATGGAAGTGTATAAACAATAATAGACTTTCTCTAACACAAAGATAAAATACTATTCCTCTGAAGAGAAATAATCCTGGATTTGGAAGCTCAGCTAAGTCTTAGATCAGACTTTAACTGTCTAGAGGTCTGAACTTGGACTTTCCACTGGTATACATATGAATTGTGTGACCTTGAAAATTAATGTGATCACTCATTTGATAGATGAACTAAATACTCTGAAGGATTAAAGAAAAGTATTGACACAAAAACCTCTGAAAAATGCATGTCATTTCATTCACATCCCTCTTCTAAAATTAACTACCTGGAGATCAATTATGGCATTTTCTTCTTGAAATGTTAGTAAATCTATGTGTTATATAAACAGCCCAATTTAACAACTTCCAAATCTTTAAACAAAATCCAGGGATATTTCAGGGAAAAACTCACCTATTCCAATTTATTATGTTTTACACAATCATTTGATTTTATTCTTTGAAACTTTCTTCTTCCCAATAGTACACAGTGGGTAGTATCTGCAGGTAACCAAATTATCTTTGAAAAGGTGTTCTTAAGAAATTGTCTTCAACATAGTTACTTAGTTTTCTATAAGTATTCTTTTGTTTTGTTTTGTTTTGTTTTGTTTTATTCTGAACATACGTGGATTTATAGCCATAACTTCTGGATCTTGGAACATGTATTTTGTTTTGACTTACTGACTGACAAAACAAAAACATAAACCAGAGATGGCTGTCTTTTCTGACCCAATTTCTTCTGCACTAAGATGGAGTGAGGCCAAACAAGTAATTTTGTCTGGAAACATACAGCTTCTAAGAAATAGACTTAGGACCAACATCCCTTCCCCCATCAAACTGAGGACCAAAGTACACAGTTGTTAGCTATAGTAATGAATAATGAAGTCTATCCTATGAGACGGAGTACTTTGATTAGAATTTTTTCACTAGGCAAGACTATCCCAAATGACTTTCTTGTCTTAATTTACTTTTTTTGGTGTGTCCTAAATCAAAGCCAAAAATTTGAAATAAAAAAGCATGAGACACAATAATAAAAATACAAACATGGTGCTATCATATATTCTAGTTTAATTTTCAGATTTACTTGATAATAAAATAGCAAACTTTCAGCCAATTTGGTGTGAACATTAATATTAGGCTCTGAAATATGGATTTGAAGAGGCAGGGGAAGCCTGCATACCACCTTTTGGTTTCTTTAGAATAGCACCTAAATAATTTTAATTACTTTTTATTTGTTCTCAGGAGGATGAGAGCTGGTCTTTGCTACTATTTGAAAGTGTTAACAAACATTGAATGATTGAATGATTGCCTATAATTTATGCATTTTTTGTTTCTTAATTGATATTTTTACTATATGCTGTACATTGAAAAGTTTAATTAGAGATAATCAATTTACATAAATTTCAAAAAAAACGTATGAATATTTTGAAACCTTTTCGAAACTGGCCAACAACCAAAATTAGTTTTAAGCATGCATAACAAAACCATTATATGAATAAAGGGTTTTTGAATGAATGGCTATTGTAGTGGCTTGAATGAAAATTGCCCCCACTGACTCATATGGAGACACACTGTTAGAAGGTGTGGCCTTGTAGGAATAGCTGGGACCTGGATAGAGGAAGTGTATCACTGAGAATGAGTTTTGAGGTTTCAAATGTCAAGCTCTCTGCTGTCTGCAGATCCAGATGCAGAACTCTCACTCCTTCTCCAACAGTATGTCTGCATGCATGCCACCATGGTTCCCACCATGATGATAATGGCCTAAACCTCTGACTCTAACTAGCCCCGAGTAAACGTTTTTCTTTACAAGACTTGCCATGATACTGGTGTCTCTTCACAGCGAGAGGAACCCCAACTAATAAAACTATCACAGCTATTCTTTAGGTTCAAAACTTAAAATACAATTCTTCATTAGTGTGAGATAAGTAATTATTCAAGTATTTCAAATGTGTTCAATTTTATCATATTTATCTGTGACATCCTAGAAGATTCTACAAGATAATAACTTTAAATAAACAGTTATGTTCCAAAATTACTGGCGTTGGTGTTTTAAAATATCATGACCAAAACGAAAACTAAGAAAGAGTTTATTCTGACTCACAATTATAGAGAGAAATAGTCCACAGTGGTGGAGGAGGCATGGCACTAGAATGAGGAAGCTGAAAAATCACAATTCATCAACCTACAGGAAGCAGATAGAAAGAGCAGGAAGCAGAATCACTATGCTATAAACTCTTAAAGTTCACACCCAGTGAGAGGATTTCGAAGCCTCCTAGAGGGGCTATTGCCTCCCCAAACACTGTCCCCAAAAGAGATCTAGTATTCAAATGCTTGGGGCAATGAGGAATATTCTCATTGAACCCACAACTACACAGGTAATTAACAATAGTTCTAATTCACAGTGATGTAAATTAGACTCAGTTAATCAATTTACCCCGGGTTACATAATTAACAAAATTGATTCCATCGCAAGTGTGGCTCAGTCTAAATTTTACTTAGCTAACTATTCAGTGTCAGTTTTTTAGTGACTCCCTAAATATTTGGCATGCATAGTACCCACTCCATCTTGATGTTTTATGTTTATGAATATACCATTAATTAAGCTGCCATATAACAGTTACATAACCATATTTTGGGTCAATGTAAAATAAGTGCTATTAATGTTACTTTTGAGCCCTAAAAATCCTTTCTCTGAATGTATTCATTACAGAGTAGAAATGAGTAAAAATTAATGGTATAAATCAAATCAGAGCTGGTGAAATGATTCGTTCAACAAACATGGTTTCCTGTTCTCAAGCTTGACAACTTGAGTTTGACCTTCAGGATTCACATGATAGAAGAAGAATCCCAGCTCCCAAAGGCTGTAATCAGATTTCCACATAGCTACCTATGTGTGTGTATACATATACATATATATACACCTATATGAAACAAATGAAATACAATTAGGGGTCTTTTATGAGACTGTCTCTCCAACCAAGGACCATGTATGGTTATAACCTAGAACCCCTGCTTGTATGTAGCAAATGGTAGCTCAATATCCAAGTGGGTATACTAGTAAGGGGAACAGGGACTATTTTGCATGAACTCAATGGCTGGCTCTTCCATCTCCCTGTCCCCCGAGGGAAGAGCAGCCTTGCTAGGCTACAGAACAGGACATTGTAGCCATTCCCGAAGAGACCTGATAAGCTAGAGTTAGATGGAAGGGGAGGAGGTCCTCCCCTATCAGTGGACTTGGAAAGATGCTGGGAGGAGATGAGGGAGGGAAGAGGGGGATAGGGAGTGAATGCAGGAGGGGGCTATGGCTGGGATACAAAGTACATAACCTGTGATTAATATAAAGTAAAAAGAAAAAAAAAAGAAATACAATTAAAAAACAGTAAAATTGGTCATATCAGTTTCATTTTAAATTTAATATTCAAACATCAAGTAGAAACTTCAATCTTCACCAGCCACTATACCAAGATCTCCTCTGCATTGCAGCCAATATTTCACTCAGCCAGAACTCCCAGTTCCTGTTCTGGTGACTAAGCTACTAAGTCTTGTAGGCATAAGTTACTAAGTCTTATAGGCATAAGGTTATTGTGCAATTGTAATTCAAAGATTTTGAGAGACTAAAGAATTAAAAGTTTAAAGCACAAGCCTGAACAAAGGCCAACCAGGTAGAGACATGTCTAGCCACCTGTGGGGGAAGAACTAGCCTTACTACATTCTTTTTTCTGTCCACTAGAGAAACAGTTGCTAGGAAACCTGCCCAGATCACCCCTTTCCCCTAAGACAGCCAAACAAGGGAAGCCAGACCATTAATGATTTGGGGGCCTTCCTATAGTCAATGAATTCAAAATGCAACATCCCCTTTTGTGTTTCAACCAATAGATGCTTGCCAGGCAGGAATCCCCCTGCTTTGGGCACATTGGGAGGGACCAGACTCTTTAAATCAACCATGTAACCTAAGCACAAGGCTCTCTGCTCACAACCGCTACAACTGTGAGGGTGTATGAGTCCAAAGTGTAGCTTGTAATAAAAAGATTCTCATGTGATTTGCAACAGACTGAGGTCCTGATGGTGGTCTTTTGGTGTTTCGAGAATCAGGCACAACAGTGTATGTATGGCCCCAGCCCCATATCTGGTTGCAATCCTTGTTCTGAGAATTTCCTGTTTCAATGTGTAAATACTGCTCCCCAAAAGTCCCCTGATATGCCACTAAAGCAGCTTACCGTCAGTCACTGAGCAGGGAAAAGAATAGGGCTGGACTTTTTGCCAGCCAGAGGAAGAGGAGTTAGAAGAGGAAGTAGGATATTCAGCCATGGGAGAGGTTCAAGAGACATCAGGAAAAGGAGCTAGAACAGGAAGCTACAAAGTGCAACCATCCATTGTGTAAATGTATCACTATTTCAGTATGCATTCTTCTGTTAAGGGACATCTAAGTTGTTTCTAGTTTGTGGCTATTACAAATAAAGCTTCTGTGAACATGGTTAAGCAAATGTCCTTGTGGTATGGTTGAACATCTTTCAGATATATGCCCAGGAGTAGTATAACTGGGTCTTGAGGTAGCACTATTAGCAGTTTTCTGAGAAAGCACCAGATTGATTTCCAAAGTGGTTGTACAAATTTACCTTCACACCAGCAATGGAGGAGGGTTCCCCTTTCTCCACATCCTCTCCAGCATGTGTTGTCACCTGAGTTTTTGATATTGGCCATTATGATGAGTGTAAAGTGAAATCTCAGGGTTGTGTTGATTTGCATTTCCTTGATGACTAAGGGGTTGATCATTTCTTTAAGTGTTTCTCTGCCATTCCTCAGTTGAAAATTTTCTGTTTACCTCTGTACACCATTTTTTTTTGTATATTGGTTTGTTGATGTTTGATTTTTTGAATTCTTTGTATATTCTGAATATTTGGTTTGGTGAAAATCCTTTCCTGCTCTGTAGACTGTCATTTTGTTTTACAGAAGCTTTTCAGTTTCATGAGGTCCAATTTATTGATTATTGATCTTAGAACCTGAGCTCTTGATGTTCTGTTCAGGAAGTCGTCTCCTATGCCAATGAGTTCAAGGCTCTTCCCCACTTTTTCTTCTAGCAGATGTAGTGTGTTTGTTTTTTACTACTCAGCTATTAAAAACAAGGAAATTCTGAAATTTGCTGGCAAATGGATGGAATTAGAAAAGATCATTCTGAGTGAGGTAACCCAGAAGCGGAAAAACACACATGGTCTACACTCAGTTTTAAGTGGATATTAGTCATATAATATAGGAAAACCATATTAAAATCTACAGACCTGAAGAAGCTAAACAACAAGGAAGACCTTGTTGTTAAGGGAAGGTGCTTAATTCTCATTTATAACGGAAAATGGGATAGAAACTGCAAGTAGTAGAAAAGTGGCGACAGAGATGGGAGCCTACCATAGATGTGCTCCAAAAGACTCCACCCTACAGGGGATCAAAGCAGATGCACAGACTCGCAACCAAACTTTAGACACAGACCAGTGTCTTATGGAAGAAGGAGGACACAGAAGGACCCAGGAGGACAGGAGCTCTACAAGGAGACCAACATAGCCAAAAAAAGGGGGGCCTGAGGTGAGAAAACTGCAGAGAAGGATGCGTCAACCAAAGACTATGCATAGAGAGAACCTAGATGTCTTGCACAAATACAGCCCATAGACCGCTCCTTCTCCATGTCGGTTACATATTAAGGGGAGAAGAGGTAGTCTCTGACATGAACTTGGTCGCTTGCTTTTTCATCACTTTTCTCTGCTGGAGCAACCTAGCCAGCCCACAGAAGAAGAGGATCGAGGTAGTCCTGATGGGACCTGATATCAAGGCTAGGGTCAGATAGTATGGGCGGACGACTTCCCCTATCAGTGTACTATCGGAGAAGGATAGGGGAGGAAGAGGGAGAAAGGGCTGGAAGAGGAGGATATGAGGGAGTGGGTGCAAGTGGGATACAAAGTGAATAAATTGTAAAATAATAATAAGCAGCAATAATAAAAAAGAACAATACTGTATGAAAGAAATCTGTTTGCAATAAAAATTTAAATGATAAGAAAACAATTTCCTTGATATTACCTTATTAATATGTTCTTAATATGTGTGTGTGTGTGTGTCTGTGTGTCTGTGTGTGTGTCTGTGAAGGCACACATGAGTGTAGGTAGCTCCATTGCAGGTAGTAGCAAGCTGCCTAATGTGACTTAGAATAGAAATCAAGGCATCTGCAAGAAAAAGAAGTATTCTTCAGCATGGAGTCATCTCTTCAGGCCCTACCACCGTATGTTTTAATCACTGGATATTTCTAATGATTTTATGTATTTGTATAATTAACTACATTTATATATTATATTTTTCTATTTAATTGTTTTGTATAATATAGAATTATGTAAAATATGGTTTATGAATTTAATTATGTTTATTTTTAATTATAATAATATAAAATATATTTTAGTAATTTTTATCATATAAGTTATTGACCAAGGCTTTTTCCAATTTGTTCTGTAGTAAACTCAACTTCCTGTGTGTGGTAGAAGTCCTCTGTCTATGTTTTTACATGGCCTTTCCCCAATACCTGGCAAGTGGAAAGGTGCCTGTGGAGTCAAGATTAGAAAGATATTTTACTTTAGGTCTAAAGAACAAGGGTGAATAAAAAGTTTTAAGAGAAGATATATAAAAATGTAATCACTGAATAAGGACAATAAGTTCAGGTAATTACTTTTAAAAGGTATTTTTCTGTAAAGCAGCACTTGCCATAGCTATAGAATTTGACTGTCATGTCTGCATCAGTTCAGAGTTGTATAGCAGGAAGGCTCCCAAACAGGAATAAAGGAGGAATAAATATTATTTCTAAAATGCACTGTCTCTCACAATATCTTCCACGGGAATATTAACTCCATGTTTCATTTTGACCCTCATCAATTAACTCTAAATCCTAGTCAAGGCTTGCTTCAGAGAATAAACATCAATGTTTTCTGAATGAGCAAAGGAGCTCTTTAAACAACAGCCTTCTCAATTCCTTACCATTTTAAAGATGAAGATGCAGAGCTGTTGTACATTTTTTTTTGATAAAAATAGTTTCGTATGCCTATTTAGTTTCCTTTGATTACCAGGTGCTTCCAGAAAAGCTTTCAATTTTAAATTCTAGTTGTACAAATAATTCATCTTTCACCTTAATTTTAAGATGAAAAGGAAAAAAAATAACTTTTAACCTTTGTACCTTAAGAATCTGAATCATTTAACAAATTCCAGAGATGATGTAGTAAGGATTTACTGTGAGCACAGGGAAATGTTTTAACCAGATTATCTTCAGTTTCAGAGCAAATGAGGAAAATCACTGACCACCTTTGACATTAAGCTCAGTTCTTTTAAATGCCAGTTTTGTCTTCTCTTAAAATGAAGAATATATTTTGTTTTGTTTATTATATTTTTATTTACTTTAAATCCTTTTTGTAGCCCCAACCCTTCTCCTTTCTCAGCCCCATCCTCTCTCACTCTCCTCCTTGCACCCCCTTCTTTTTTCCAGAAAAGGAGAGCTCTCTTTCCCATCCACCACAGCTCATCAGATTGCATCAGGACTTAGCAAGTCCTCTTCCCCTGCAGCCTGGAAAGGTGGTCCCAACAGGGGGACATGATCAAAAAGCTGGCAAGTAAATCCATGTCCAATGCAGCTCGCACTTCTCTTACTAGAAGACACACATGGGGCTTATGCTGCCCATCTGCTACATTTTTGTAGCTGGCCTAGGTTCAGTTCTTTCATGGTCCTTACTTGAGTCTTCATTCTCAGCAATCCCTTCTGGGCTCTGGTTAGTTGGCACTGTTGGTCTTCTTGTGGAGTTTCTGCCCCCCCCCAGGTCCTTTTCTTTTTCTTTCCACTTTTCCACAAGGCTCCCTACAAATATTTTGGCATATTTTGACACACAAATTTTATTTGAATAAATTAGAACACAAGGAAAATTATTGTTTGCTAACTTCGTTTCAGTCAGGTTCTATTGCTGTGAAGAGATTCCATGACCATGGCAACTCTTATAAATGAAAGCATTTTATTGGGGTTGGCTTAAAGTTTCAGAAGTTTATTATATTATTATCAAGGTGAGGAGCATGGCAACCCACAAGCAGACATGGTGCTGAAGAAGTAGCTGAGAGTTCTATATCTGAATTCCTAGACAGCAGGAAGAGGCACTGGGACTGACTTGGGCTTTTGAAAACTTAAAGCCCATGTCCAGTGAGTTCCTCTAACATGGTTACACCTACTCCAAAACGTCCACACTTCCTAAACATTCTTATTTAGTGCCATTCCCTAATGACTAGGTGTTCAAGCATATGAGCCTATGGGGGCCGTGCATATCTAAGTCATGACTCATTTTATTTACATGCCTATTCTTAGAGTGCACCTGTGTGATTCTTGGTAATTTTGCAACCTGTGACACCTTTAATGAAGACGTAGGAAAAAAATTATAAAACAGACTTTGCATAGAGACTGAAACAATAGACTGTTACAATGATGAGAACATTCAACTTAAAAGCTTTGTGTTCAACTCATGTTTGGAGGATCATGTTGGTGAATATTTATGAGTATAGTTTTTGATGTTACTAAAAGATACAATCTTAGAGCAAAATCACTGACCTTTTGGCATATATATATATATATATATATATATATATATATATATATATATATTTCTCTTCTTTTTAAATGCTCCCTGACTCTTAGCTATGAGGGTGTTTTGTAGATATATCCATTGTAACTGTTCATCACAGCTCTGAAGGTTGATTAGTTGTGGTATTCTATAATGGTCTCTATTGCAACAAAAATTTTTCTTGATGATAGATGAGAAAAATACTTTTTTGTTGGTATAAAAGAAATATTTAAAATGAAGTTAAAAGTTATACTGGTTTTAAAAAGTAGTGGTTGTAGGTTCTTTTCCAAGATCCACGACTTCACTATCTTAGAGAAGTAGCTGTATTTCCATTATGAGCATTGGCTTCCCTCTTATTATTCATTCCAGTCCTATGTACACTTAGAGAGTTGTTGGTTACTGAAAAAGTTTGTGTGCTGCTACTTAAACCTTAAGGTTACTGTGCCATTCTGGTGTTTGTTGTGGCTCACAGCCAAAATAGCTGGATAAGCAAGCTACTTGTTTTCCTTCTTTTTAAACTTGTATAAAATCTCAAGATCTAGGAAAGGTAGTCTTTGGGAATATAACTTCAGATCAGTTCTACCTGAGGCTCCCACTAGCCCTGTTTCTTCAGTCCATGGTATATTCTCCAATAGAAGCTTACCTTTCATCTCTTGGGGAAACCAGGGCAATAGCAAAAGTTTGTATGTTTTGGGAGTCTGTCAGGCTTGACCAACAACTCAAAAGAGGTCCTCTCATGCCCAGCATTGGCATTTCTCTTGTGTTGCTTCCAACTCTTGGGTAGAATTTTATTATCTTAGAGGAGAAAATTTTAATTAAACTCTGTGTGCATATTTATACGCTGAGTCATGTGAATTATAGCCTTTTATGTAAATAGTTAATAGATTGATTCATTATTCTTTTCAGATATTCTTATTATTTTACACTCCTCCCTTCTTTTTTTTTTCTAATTCATCTCCTCTTTTAATTAGAGATCTGCTTTTTCTCCAATTATTGATCAGATCACCTCTACCTAGCTAACCCCCCCTCCTATGCTCCCTACTCTCTTATCTGGCAAGGGTCTATTTTACATTCTTAAGTTACTGGAGAATATACTGGTGAGTGCACCCTAGAGATTTTGGAATAAAGTCAAGAGGACAGAGAGGACTAGGCTGATGTACAATATGTGTCTCCTGAGTCAAGCCTGGACTATAGAAGTAGATGTGACTGCGTGAAAGTGTTGAATGTGGTTGGAAGGGGTCAGTTAACTGTGGTACAGGAAGAGAGGGTCCAGGTTAGAATCACAGAGATTGGTTTTAGCATAGTCAGAGCAGTCATTACTAGATTGGGGCACTGGTGTGGAGCCTGGTCTAGATCTGTCAGGTTGGGGAAGGTAAAAAGATTGAGAGTATCAGGCATATTGGCTGAAATAGACCCTGGAGAATGAAGTAGGAGGCCTATCTTGGTGCATTAATTGTGAACAGCCCAAAAGGGACTTTCTGAATGGTGGCTAGTACAGTAAAGTCTTAGGTGATCCCTAGGAGGACTGATCTCTCACTGTATTAGAGACATTGCAGGGTAAGATATGGAAATCTGCTAAGAAAATCCTAGCCATTATAGTATTAAAATTAAAGATTTTTTTTATGTGTGTATGTTTGTGTACTTGTCTGTGGAGTATTGCCTTGTACTCATACAGACAATTATACCCAAGAAACAAACAAACAAATAATAAGGCTTTTGACATCCTGGACCTGGAATTAGAGGTTGCTATGCACTCACTCACCAGGCATCTTTTCCTCCACTGCCCAGACACAGGTTTTAGAAACCAAATATGGACCCTCTGAAAGAACAGGAAGCATTCTTAACTACTGATCCAGCTGAAGCCCCTGGCCATTATGTTAAACAAGAATCATGACTATTTATGTACAGTGATAAAGAGATTTCATTGTAAGTCTTATTTCTGAGCTGTGTCAACGTGTTAATACAAAGCTCATGGTTTTGTGTTTTATCTTGGGCTTACTAGAATAACTGGCAGGACACAAAGGTTACAATCCAGGAGTTTTATTGGGAAGACTGACTCAAGGTGTTAACTGTAAGTGTGCATGGAACACACTACATTGGCCTTCTCTGTGTCATATGTGTTAAGACTTTCACAATGGTGAAGGCATGTTCTTAAACTCATAAACAAACAGAAAAACAAAAAAGTCTTAAGGGTCATCAAAAATTGAGTAAAGTTTAAAACCAATGGAAGCAATTCTCCATTCAAAGAATTTCTAAACTATGTCTTAGAAGACACACTTATATTTAAGGATGAAACATGTATTTATGTATACTTCCTGAGGATATGACATAAAGTATCAGTTATTCCTTTTGTGCTACCACAAATGTCTTATGATTAACATATTTGTTGATTTTAAGAAAATTTAGTGTTTCCATTTTTGGTTTTATTCTGCAGACATGTGAGTTTATAAACTGAATAGTGAAGTTTATAATTCTTACAATTATGGGAAAGAACAGCAAAATTACTGAAACAATGTTTTTATAACAAGCTGTATTTCCATATTTATGTATATTTTAAATATATATCATAACAGTTAGGATTTTATTATTCACTTAACAGAACCCTAAACTCAAAGCCTCATAATAATATTTTTTAAATCCTTGATTACTGTAATAACCATAGTTAGGTTTGGTGTGAAGACTTGTTTGATTTATTAACTATGCTTTGCATTTTTAGTTGTTTATTTCCTCTGATTTGCCATATATAAAAACAAGACACACACTAAAAAAAAAAAAAAAAAACAAGCCAAAACCAACAACAACAACAAAAAGACACTTAGGGAAACTATTTCCTGGAGTAGCAAAATAACTGCCAATAAATCCATGGTTAATCTTTCTCTCTCCAAGAAGAATTCATTCCTCTCAAACTCCTCTTAAAAACTATCCAAATAAAAGTTAGTTCTGAATGTCCTCCATGAGTGGGGAAGGGCACTTGCTTATTTCATAGCATATAACTAATAACATAATTACTAATGACATTTTACACTACTGTTTCTATGTGCAGCATAGAGGTTAGCATGTGTTCAACAGCAAAACATTGATCCTTTTTCCCAAAGCACTAGAATTCCTCAGGTAAGATTTGGATTCAGTAGCACAAAATTCAAATGCTCAACTACTCCACAAGTATTGTCTTATGGTAAATATTTGTAGCATGAATTAAATTTATATAAAGCACTCCTGTAATAATGCATGAATTCATGATGAATTGATAAATCTTTTTACGTTTTAATGAAACCTGTAATGCTGTCTGGCTCCTTTGACAATGACATATGTTGAGGGATCACCTTTCAAAATTATAATATGGTACATACTGGAAGAAAATACATCTATCTCATAGTCCTTATCTTTAGAGAGATGCTAGTAGCATTTACTTTATGCCAGTTTAAATTAAGTTCTTTCTCTCTTTTACAATAAAAGAGGAGGCTGGTCGAGCATCATTTGAGTTATTGAATCTAAGAAGAAGGTAACCAAATTTTTCTTTATGTATGTTTAGTTCTATGGTTGATCCTGGAGCTACACCAGTGCTAGCACATGCTCTATGAATTAACTTCCCTTCAAGCTCATAGGGAAATTTCATTCTCCTATGTAGATAACTTGGAAAAAAATCTCCACTAATCACCGAAGAATCCTGAGTAGGTAAAGTACAGGTCTTGAGGATATCTGTCCCTTTCCTATCCTTCTCCTATTATAGGCAACAGCATTATGCTATGTATGCACGATCATACTAATGGTGAGATATGTTAAATTCTTATTCTGAAGCATGCAACAGGAGGTTCTTACTCATTGGGAAAAGAAATGCAAATTGAAAGTCAATGTCTTAAAAGGTATTCTTGATACGAAAAAAAGAGAGGGACAGAGCAAAACAGAAAGTTCGTAATCCAGCTCTGTGTCAACACCAGTTTCTTGCTTGAGAGGCGTTATTGTAGTCAGCCTTTCTTAGCTCCTTGACACAGTGAGATTTTTCTCCTGTCAAAATCACTAAGTCAGTCTTGGAAGAGACAAAATATTGCTAATCAAGAAATCTGCCAAAAGACTCAAGATCTCCAACAAATACAGTATTTTTTTTAACACTCATGTTGGTATTAGTGGGTGGCCTTCTATAAACTGTGAGCCCCGCTTTCTGAGATACCATCTATTTTTTCATTTTAGTAGATACTGGAGTATTGACTGTTGTCCGGGCGCCAGGATTGCCAAAATTATTATGCACATTTTATTATCAAAATGAAAGCAACAGATTCTAGGAAAGAAATAGTTCATTCCCTTGAGTGTTTCTTAACTTGCCTGCATAAATCTGAATTCATGTTAAGTAACTATCACACAGCTTGCTTCATAGGTTTGTCTCACAGGCAAATTCTTGACTCTAAATTGAGTACTTGGGCATAAAAGCCCGCTTAGTGCTTCCAATTGTTTGTGAGAAGCTCAAAGACTATTTCTATGAAGCATGAAACATACTTTGTAGGAGAACATCTACCCTTGGCCATACCCACCCATCATTGGACATGGTGGGAGAAGATAAGGAGGTTTATGCAATAAGATATATTTTTGCTTTCCATATTTTCCAGAGAGCTCATTTGAATCATAGACCTCATGGCACATGGCAGAACAGCAAGTTATCAAGAAGAGAAAGGATAAAATAGGCTCCTGCAATTTCTTACCATCTTGGCACATAGCTTGAACCTTCTGTTCATGAATCCAGCTCTTTCCCTTGTAAAGTGAGACAACTGTAACACCGCTATTTCATGCATAGGCAAGCGAAAAACAAGATACTCAATATGAATCCAAAGTTAGAGAAAAAGCACTAAGTCATTCAGTTCTTTTGTAGTTAGTCTCTGAAACTCATATGCATGTGTGTAGATATATATATGTATGTATGTCAATGTGGAAAGAGACCGTATTATTTCTAATGACTTATTTCTGTGTGTGATTCTACTATTTTACATTTATCTATGAAATAAAAATTCTATGCCTTAGATTTTCATACATTTCACTAAAGTTAAGATTACAGTAATTTTACAATATATAAACTTGATCTATCAGTATTTTACTAATTTCTGAGAAAAAGTAAAAATACCACTAAAAACCATGGTGAATTATTTTTATCATATAGAGAATTTCCCTTAAACTCATTTTTAAAGTGTGTACATATAGAACTAATACGATAATGATAACGTACAAGTAAAAACATATGCAGGGAAACAGGTCATTGGTTTCCTGGGATTTGCACCATAACTAGAATATTTCTTGTCTCACCTCCTTTCAGGTTGGAGCTTCTAGTATCCATGTTTTTGGTCATAGAGTATTTCTTTGTTCTGAACCAAATATATCTGGGCACAGGGGTTTCATATGAGACTGTTTCTCTAACCAAGGACCGTGTATGGGTATAACCTAAAACCTCTGCTCGGAATATAGCCCATGATAGCTCAGTAGCCAAGTGGGTACCCTAGTAAGGGGAACAGGAACTATTTCTGACATGAACTCAATGGCAGGCTCTTTGCCCTCCCGAACCTGCCAGGGAGGACAGCCTTGCTAGGCCACAGAGGAGGACTTTGCAGCCAGTCCTATAGAGACCTGATAAGCCAGGGTCAGATGGAAGGGGAGGAGGTCCTCCCCTATCAGTGGACATGAAAAGGAGCAAGGAGGAGATGAGGAAGGGAGGGTAGGACTGAGAGGTAATGAGGGAATGGGATACAGCTGGGATACAGAGTTAATAAAATGTAACTAATAATAACATTTTAAAAAATAGTTAAAAAAAAGAGTGATGATGAGGAAATTACTTAACAAGTCACTCCAGGAGCTTTGTAAATTGCATTTCCAGCTGTGGTAGCACATACTGTGGCTTTTAGTATAGACACTCTGACAGACAATTTGAGGACATGACAGCCTACATTCCATCCTCAAAAGGTCTATAATTCTGTAAGTGGATCATAGAGTGAAAGTCAAAGGGTTACTCAGAGTTTTTCATATTTCTAGATAACTCTGATATAAAAGACATCTTGCCAAGAGTGACATTGTAAGAATCATCATTTGTAAAATGAATCATGATTCAAGAAATTTTAAACATATGTACCACGAGGGTATATTAGTCAGGGTCCTCTTCAGGAACAGAACTATTAAAATTAATCTGTGTGTGTGCATCTGCACACACATACATGTACATCTATATGTACATCTATGTATGTACATCTATAAACTGCCAACACAAGATATTGAAGATGGATCTTCTCATCTCAAAAAAAACTATATTAAAAGTATTCAATGATTCTTCAAATGATTGAATTAGGAAAACAAACTCATAGATGTATTTATTCACTTCAGTTTTAGTTAATTTCTGATGTAGTCACATTTACTAACCAAGAATAGCCATCACAGAGAGCTACCTTAGAATAGTTAAATTATATTTTAAAATATGTAAATTGTTATCAGAACTATATTCCAACATAAGTCTTTTGGTAATCTCATCATTTTTCTTTGTAAACACTAAATTAGTTATTAGTGTGTGTATGCATGTATGTGTGTGTGTGTCTTCAAAGTACTGTCATAGAAAAGGAAACAGGATTGGGAGAATCATCATAGCCCTTAGCTTTCCTGGAATAAAAAAGAAAGCATGGAGATGGAAAAAAATAGGTAGTTCGATTTCAAGTTTGTCTGAAGAGAAATTAGTTTAAAATAGTGTATAGATCCTGCAGATTAAAAAAGGAGCACATTCAGAGGCCTTTCCTGCTCAGATGGAGCCCATACACTCAGTTTCCAAGTGACTTCCCTAGTAAGGAGAGCAAGGGCTGTCTCTGACATTAACTCAGTGGCTGGCTCTTTGATCACCTCCCCCTGAGGAGGTGGTACAGTCTTACTAGGCCACAGAGGAAGACAATGCAGGCAGTCCTCATGAGACCTGATAGGCTAGGAATACCTCCCTTATCAGTGGAGTAAAAGAGGGGTACAGGGGGAGATGGAGGGTAGTTGGGATTGGGAGGAGATGAAGAAAGGGCCATGTTTGGGAAACAAAGTAAATTAATTGTAATAAATAATAACAATTAATACAAAAGAGAAAAATAGAGCACATTAATGATCTTTCTACCACTTCAAGAAATGCCCAAGACAATCATCTTATAAAGTCCAAAGATTTATTTCGCTTCATGAATTTACAGACTGTAGTTAAGGATGGGATGGGGTTTCCTGATTTGGAGCTATGGTAAGGAAGATCATGGTGAGAATTTGTAGGTGAACAAAGCTGTGCACCTCATCTCCAGTAAATAAAATCAAAATAGTTGAGGGTGGGGATCTCAGTATACCCTGGAAGGCTATATCAACCATCACCTAAGGACTTTACTCTTGACCAGGCCACAATTCCTAAACATGCCATGGCTTTCCAGTGGTATGGCTCAGGGAAGCAAGCCTTTTCATCAAATAAGAGAAATATTTAAGATCCAAACTAGGAAGAAAATTCAGGGATTATGAAGCAAAATGGGTGGACATTAAAATACTTACGTAAAACATAAAAGGACATACACATGTAATGTGAAGTTCTGTACAGGGGAAGTAAAAGTCTGTAGAAAGTGCTAGCATGGCTATCAGGTAGGAGCCTAGCACAACCTCTTCGTTGTGAAGATTTTTCTGGATGGTTAAGTAATTGCAAAAAATATGAGTTTGGGGAATAATTAGAAAAGAAAATCTGCCATAATCAGGTTTGTGTGAAAATTCTAAGCTAGATGGTATAAATTTACTATCACATAGTCAAAACTCAAATATGCTTACTCTTTGGGCATGCCTCTGTTTGTATATAAAGAGTATATAAATTGTATATTTGTAAAAATTCAAGAGAAAATATGATTCTCATGAGTTTCAGATATTTATTATTCCAACCAGCTATGCTGATATACAGTGGTCAGATGAGTTAGTACATTTTCAGAGTCAGTACATTGGTAGACAATGGGATCCTTCTTCTGAGGGATTTATAAGAGTGTCCTCTCTGAGTAATACTAGATCATGTACTGGTATATTTTACCAAAGAGTATAAAGAAAAAGAATGCCATAATTCAATAATTCTGTTATTTCAATTCATCCTGTCATTTTGAATAGCACCATCTATAGGTATCTTTGGTCTAAAATATTCACACAAATTTGAAATGCTTTTAACGAATGGACAAACAGAAATTGAATGTGACGACAGAAAATGTAGAAATTTGAGAGGAAAAAATGTTTTAGTGGAACTTCATGAGCATTTTCTGAAGTTCTTGGTAAGGCATGAAGATTGTAGCTCTCTAAAAGGTAGGGGTAAAACATGTATTGCAGAATGACATTATCTCAAACATATGTCAAGATGGAGGATTCATAAGCCAGAAGTAACAATGAAAAACCCTATCAGGTGATGGAAAGTGGCATGGTACTTCATGTCAATTGATGTTAGTACTATTTCCCAACAGGATTTCTTTAGGCATGTAGGTGACTTCTGGAAATGTCATCTATTTCCTATTTTTTTTTAATTTTGTTTAGGATAGTAGCTAAAAGAGTGGATAGGCTCATTTGCTTTGGCTATTGTTCTACCTAAAAGTATGCTTTCACTTCTATATCTTTATCACCACCTAGTTGTCTATCTTGCTCTATTTGAACTTTTATAGTGAAAATATTTCAGACTAGGTAATTTATAATCACCAGAAATTATTGATCAAAATTCTATTGTATGAATAGTCCAATATCAGTTGCCAACAGAATCCATGTCTAGTGAGGGCTTGTTACTTTATTGGAGGATATCTTCCTTTCTTCCTATGACCTCAGGTAGTGACATGTGCTCTTGTATACTGTTCTTGAGAGCCTAGACATGAAAGTAGAATATTCATGATTTAATTTCATTCCTCAAAAGCCTCTTAATATCATAATAGTATAGATTACATTCCATTTCAGAATTGGGGGAATAGTAGGAAAACACTTAAATCACTGCTATTATCAAATGAGCTTTGTCAGGACTTTATATACTTTCAGTCATATAGGTGACTCTGCTTATTATTATGAGCAATTGTTATGATTGTATGCCCACAAAGATTATTGAATGAAGTTCACATAATTCTGATGCCAAGAAAAAGTACCCTCTGGTTTGTAAGCATTTCTTTCTCTGTAGCCATCTTCATTTGCAGCTCCTGGTAAGGTTTCCAGCACATTCTCATACCTTGTGTCATTGGCATACTTTTACAAAACATTTTAACAGGCTTTTAAATTTCATTACCCTTTGTTATGGTTTGTTGGACTCTGCTAATAAGGCTGATATTTAACATTACCAGATAGTTCCTGAGCTATCTCTTCCTCAGCTGGGTTTCCTCCTCTCCTGATCTGGAGAAACCATGGATCCTCTAAAGGAGAGTCACACAGCTTTCAGGAAGATTACAGGCCCAACCTTTTTTTGATAAGAAACTCAATCAGTATGCACCTGAGATTCTTGGAAATACCCTCCATGCTAATGAGACCTGGATTACCCACCCACCCCTAGCCACTGCCCTTGTGCTCATTGATCTTAGGATAATTAAGAACTGTGTACCCCATGTAATCCAATTAAAAAAATAGGGTACAGAGCTAAACAGAGAATTCTCAATATTGAAAGGCAGAGACACACTTAAAAAAAAGTTCCGTGAGAGGCATGTTACCCTACAAGACCAAGAGAGGTCAGGCTGCCCTGGAACGCCTCAAGGTGGTGGATGGGATTCCTCCACCCTATGAAAAGAGAAAGTGAATGGTGGTCTCTGTTGCCCTCAAGGTTGTGCGGCTGAAGTCTACCAGAAAGTTTGCTTACCTGGGGCATCTGGCTCATCAGGTCAGGTGGA
>CM053748.1:33822015-33839975 GCA_028658305.1 Pachyuromys duprasi
AAAAAAAAAAAAAAAAAAAAAAAAAAAGTTCAACATCCTTAGTCATCAGGGAAATGCAAATCAAAATGACCCTGAGATTCCACCTCACACCCATCAGAATGGCTAAGGTCAAAAACTCAAGAGATGACACATGCTGAAGAGTTGTGGAGAAAGAAGAACCCTCCTCCACTCTTACTGGGAATGTAACCTTGTACAATGACTTTTGAAATCAATCTAGGGCTTTCTCAGAAAATAAGGAATAGTGCTACCTCAATATCCAGCTATACCACTCTCAGGCATATATCCAAAATATGCTCAAGTGTATAACAAGGACATTTGCTCAGCCATGTTCATAGCAGCTCTATTTGTAATAGCCAGAAGCTGAAAACAACCCAGATGTCCCTCAACTGAAGAATGTATACAGAAATTGTGGTATATTTACACAATGGAATACTACTCAGCAATTACAAACAAGGAAATCATGAAATTTGCAGGCAAATGGTGGAAACTAGAAAAGATTATCCTGAGTGAGGTATCCCAGAAGCAGAAAGACACACACAACATATACTCACTTATCAGTGGATATTAGACATATAATATAGGAAAAACATACTAAAATCTACAGTCTTAAAGAAACAAAACAAGGAGAACCTAGGGAACAGGCTGAAACCTCACTCAGAAGGACGAACAGGATAGACATTGGAAGGAGGAGAAGACAAGAAACAGGACAAGAGCCTTTCACAGGGAACCTCTAAAAGACTACCCACTAAGGTATCGAAGGAGTTACTAAGACAACCAAACTCTGGGCAGAGTGCAGGAAACCTTGTAGAAGAAGACCAGCAGCAGACAGGAACTCCACAAGAAGAATGACAGAACCAAAGTACCTGGGTTCAGGGAGGCCTGCAGAGGTCAGAATTGCATGGAGAAGATGTAGACCCTATGCTCTGAGGAAGCCCAATGGCTGCTTAGCTTCCATGTGGGTTCCCTAGTCAGGGAATCAGGAACTGTTTCTGATGTGAACTCAGTGGCAGGCTCTTTGTTTACCTTCCCCTTGGGGTACAGTCTTGCCAGGCCATAGAGGAAGATGATGCAGCCAACCTTGATGAGACCTGATAGGCTAGGATCAGATAGAAGGGGAAGAGGTCCTCCTCTATCAGGGGCCTAGGGAAAGGGCATAGGGGGAAAAAGGGGAAGGTGGGTAGGACTAGGAGGAGAAGAAGGAAGGGGCTACAGTGAGGATACAAAGTGAATAAATTGTAATGAATAAAATACAATAAAATAATTTTTAAAGTACTGTGTTTCCTTTCTCATGATAGGACTCTGCTGATGCATGTAAATGAAGTATACCCAGCACCCCTATCACCAGCAAATAAAACACATTATCCCTCAAAACTCCTACTACTGCCCCTGGTTCATAGGAAATAAATTGGCTGCCATCATCTATTTTACCATGACCGTATGAGAGCTGTCATTTATTCTGGGAAGATCTCCCCTGCTAGATCCTCAGGCTTGGCTCCTGGCCACACATCCAGAGCTGCCTCAGTCACATTTTTGAGAGCTCGGTATTTATCTACAGGGGTGAGCCACTGATAGCCAAGGAAGGAGGAGCTGGACCTGAGTTCTGGCTCTGAACTGACCAGGCACAGGACTTTGCCAACATCCTCTGCCATGACCATGGTAGCTTAGCCAAGGGCTGTAACACTACAATATCACTACTGGCTTTGGAACTCCAGAGTTTCTGCTGCCCTCTGGTAATGGCAATCTCATTAAAAAGAGCTAATTGTAACACAGTAGAAAACACTTTGCCACACCCCAAATGAGATCAGGAGCCTTGCACAGGGAACTCCTTCTAAGCCCTCAAGCCACTCCTGAGAAGAGTGGGACCTAGAAATGATGCTGGGGTTCCATCTGCTCTATCCACCCTGCCTAAAAGCGACAGCACCTGGACAGGCCCTCGAGAGGAGTGTGCATTTCCAGCAGCAGTGATGGGGAAAGCAGAACTACAGTGATTTGAATTTTAAATATTCTTGTGTTTAATAATGTGTTCACATATTAAAGATGTATAGGAGTAATGCTGTTTTTAAGGTCAACAGGGTTTGTGTTTTATGGTTATGCTCTCTTGATATAGGAGTGGCGCATTCATCTTTATCCTGCTCTTACTGCTATCTCTCTCTCTCTTCCTCCTCCCTCATTATCTTTCTGGCACTTTTACTCTCCACATGTTTCCACCATAATGTTCTGTTTCCCCGAAGGTCTAGCAACAATAGAAGCCATCTCACCACAGAGTTTAATCTCTGAAACTAAGAACCAAAATAAATCTTCACTCCTTTAAGACTTGGTTGTCTTAGCAATGAACAAACGAGTTTACCCAGTAAACAGCGTATATCAGATTCAACTTCCATTCCTTACTGACCATTATATTAATTCAAGGCTCTAGCAAGAATAGTCTAGAGTCAATGGAAATAAATAACTACAGAGATAAAATGAATTTTTGAAAATTGCTTTGTTTCCCAAGTAGTCACTTTCTTCTAACACATCACACAGAGTGAGCTCCTTGCTCTTTGGCAATGCTAAGTTTTACATGCCCAGGAAGCAAAAAGACATGCAGCATGGGGTCAACTGAGAGTCACATTAAAGTAATGCTTTGGAGCTACTATGTTCTTTTCATAGTCGTGTTATGCCACTGACATTCTTAGAAAATATTAAGCTTTAATTAGTTAGGGAAAGTAACCACCCTTTAGTTCTCATCCTTAATATTTGTCTCATGAGAGAAATCTCATCTCTGTGACAGCCCCATGGGTCACTACTGGTATAATTTTAATTCTCTATAATAGAATGCACTTGACAGCAGTATTTAATGTTCAATGCATTCTTAAGTTTATTAGTAAATTTAGTCAAGCCCAAGATAATCCAATTTGCTATTTTAAATACAGAATTGCTGTATATTGAAAAGACGCTATTTCATCAGTACCATATTTTTTAAGGTGAGGTGTCCAGAATTCAAGCCATCTTGTTCTTGTAAAAAAAGAAAACCTGAGATTTTCATTCCTTTACCATAAATGTGTATGTTCTGTTATATAGAATAAGTGACTTTTACATTTCTTTCTATCACCAAAATATGTTACACTCTATTCTTTGAAACTTTCAACATACAGTTATAAATGTAAAATATATACACTCAGGTAAATCAGTTCTCTGACCTTTAGAATCTCTGGTCATTATTGCAGACCCTACTGTAAATAAACAGATATGTACCAGGGTTTTCATTTCTATAGTATATCTTTTATATTATCTGAATATCCATTAATAGAGTTTATAAATTACTTGCTTTAGAAGCAGCACTCATTCTCTGGGTGGAGGACATTGTTTGCACTCTGCACTGGGACACATCTGTACAAAACAAGTGCTTCAGACAGCAGCTTTTCTTTGTATCACAAACTCCTAAAAAAAAAAGTCATTTCTTGAATAAATGGTGACCTTTGTAACAAACAGCACCATTTTTATTTTAATGGATATATGTTTTATGAAATATATTTGTAAAGGTCATGGGCTCACTCACCAAATATACAAAAATGTATTTTTAAAAAAGGTAGATTGGGTGCCATCTACAACAGCATCTTCAAAAGCTAGTTCATCTCCTGTCCTCTCCAAGTCTTACTAACCCTCCCTTCTTTCACATGATTCCCTGCACTCTGCCCAAAGTTTGGTTATGAGTCTGAGCATGTGCTTTGATACACTGCTAGGTAGAATCTTTTAGAGGCTCTCTGTGGTAGGCTCCTCTCCTGTTTCTTGTTTGCTCCTACTTTTAATATCCATCCCATTTGTCTTTCTATAGCCTTAAAGAAGCTAAACAACAAGGCAGACCCTAAGGAAGATGCTTAACCCTAATTTTGAAAGGCAAATAGGATAGACATCAGAGATGGGAGAAGACAAGGAACAGGACAGGAGCTTTCCACAGAGGATCTCTGAAAGACTCTACCCACCAGAGTATCAAAGGAGATGCTGGGACTCATAGCCAAACTTTGCACATAGTGCCAGAATGCTTATGGAAGAAGAGGGAGATAGAAATACCTTGAGGGGACAGAAAACCTGCAAGCAGAAAAACTGAGCCAAACTACCTGGGCCTGGAGGGTCCTGCAGAGACTAATACTCCAAATGAGGACCATGCATGGAGAGGACCTAAAAGCCCTGTTCAAAGGAAGCCCACAGGATGCTCAGTTTCCAAGTAGTTTCCCCAGTAAGGGGTACAGGTGCAGGGGCTGTCTTTGACATGATATCAGTGGTCGGCTCTTTGATCATTTTCCGCTGGACCTTGCAGTCTTGCCATACAACAGAAGAAGATGATGCAGTCAGCCTTTATGAGACCTGATAAGCTAGGGTCAGACAGAAGGGGAAGATGTCCTCCCCTCTCAGGGGACTAGAAAAAGAGCACAGGGGGAGAAGAGGGAGGGCAGGTGTGATTGGGAAGAGAAAAGGGAGAGGGCTGCAGCAGGGATACAAGGTGAATGGACTGTAATAAAGAAATATATATATATAAATAAAATTAAACTTTAAAATATTATTCAATCATGATTGTGACGAGGATCAGATTATGTGTTATTGTTTGGGTTTTGTTTTGTTTGTTTTTCTAAAGCTTTCTGTACTTGTTTAGCATTTATTGTCTTCTAGGTTCTGTTCTATTTGTTCTACATGAATTATTTCAATATTTACATTGTATCTTTGACATTGCCATATATATAGGACTATTTTCCTGTTGGGAAATTCAAAACCAGAAATACCACTCAAGCATTTTGAGACTGTGGATGCTGAAACATAAGTTTTCTGCAAAACATTAAACAAACCCTATCTAATAATTCTCGAGAAAATCCAGATGGAAACTATTATAGAAACCCATAACTGATCAAAAATGCAGTGAACATTAGGACATGGGGTTCATAGGACCAAATTATCCATCTATAGTACAATTCCATATTTTGAAGGCTAATGAGTTTTCCTGGAAAAAAAATGCTAGAGGGAGACAACTAGGATATGTGCTCAGAAATACTGTCTTTTTATTAAAGCTATTATTTTATTTTTATTAATTACAATTTTTTCACTTTCTATCCCACCTGCAGCTCCCTCCCTCCTTCCCTTCCTATCCCATCTTCCCTCTCCCTTTTCCACTCATACCCCTCCCCCAGTCCACTGATAGGGGTAATCTGCCTCCCTTTCCTTCTGATCCTAGTCTATCAGGTCTCATCAAGACTGGCTGCATTGTCTTCCTCTGTGGCCTAGTAAGGCTGCACCTCCCTGAGGAGAAGGTGATCATAGAGCAGGGCAATCAGTTCATGTCAGAAATAGTCCCTGTTCCTATTACTGTGGAACCCACTTGGACATTGAACTGCTATGGGCTACATCTGTGCAGGGGTTCTAGGTTATCTCCATGAACAACCTAGAGGTTGGAGTATCAGTCTCAGAAAAGCCCCCTGTGTCCAGATTTTGTGGTTCTGTTTCTCACCTTGTGGAGAATCAGCAAAGTTGTTGGATACAAAATTAACTCAAAAACAAAAACAAAAACAAAACATCAGTAGCCCTCCTGTATACAAAAGACAAAAGGACTGAGAAAGAAATCAGGGAAATAATACCCATCACAATTTCCACAAAGGACATAAAGTATCTTGGTGTGACTCTAACCAAGCAAGTCAAAGACTTGTATGAAAAGAATTTCCAGTCTCTGAAGAAATAGAAGAAGATATCAGAAGATGGAAAGGTCTCCCATGCTCATGGCTTGGCAAGATTAACATAGTAAAAATGGCCATCTTACCAAAAACAATCTATAGATTCAATGCATTTCCCATCAAAATACCAACACAATTCTTTACAGATCTTGAAAGAAAAAATTTCAACTTCATATGGAATAACAAGAACCCAGAATTGCTAAAACAATCCTCTACAATAAAAATTCTTTTGGCGGTATCTCCATCCCTGATCTCAAGCTGTACTATAGAGTAATAATGGTAAAAACTGCATGGTACCGGTATAGAAATTGACTGATGGATCAATGGAATTGAATAGAAGACCCTGAAATAAACCCACAGACTTATGTAGACTTGATTCTTGACTAAGATGGCAAAACCATACAATGGAAAAAAGATAGCATCTTCAACAAATGATGCTAGTCTAGTTGGATGTCTGCATATAGAAAAATGCAAATAGATCCATCCATACTTATCACCCTGCACAAAACTAAAGTTCAAGTGTCTCAAAGACTTTTTAAAAATTTTTCCAGTTTTTTCATTGCATTTTTCTTTCATTTTTTAAATTACATATCCTGATTGAAGCTCCTCGATTCTTTCCAGTCTCACACTCCCTCCCACTTCCCCATCACCTTCCCCTCTTCCAGTGAGAAGGGGCCGTTCTCCACCATTGCCTTCTGGTCATAGCATGTTAAGTCTCATCAGCACTGCCTGGATCTTCTTTCTCCATGGCCTGACAAGGTTGCATCATCAGGAGTAAGTGATCATACAGCAGTCAAACTGAGTTCATGATAGAGGCAATCCCTGCTCCCCTCACTCAGAGATCTACTTGGAGCCTGAGATGCAATGGGCCACATCTTAGCAAGGAGTCTAGGTCTTCTCCATGCATGATCATCCATTAGTGCATCATTCTCTGCAGGACCACCTGGGCTCAGATCTCTTAGTTCTCTTGGTCTCCTTATGGGGCTCCTGTCCCCTCCTTATCCTTCTATTTCTACCCCCTTTCTTCCTCTGTAAGACTCCCTGTGTTTTGCCCAAAGTTTGGCCCAGAGTTCCAGCATCTGCTTCAATCCCCTGTTGTGTGATAATTTAGTGAACCATCTAAAATAGGCTCCCATCCTGTTTCCTCTCTTCCACTGCTTTTGGTGTCTATCCTTTTTGCCATTCTGAATGATATGTAAGCACCCTCCCTATGGTTTTCCTTTTTGTTTAGCTTCTTTTAGGTCTGTAGACGGCTATCCTCTATTATATGCTTAATATCCACTTATAAGTGAGTATTTACATACCATGCCTGTCTTTCTGTTTCTGGGTTATCTCACTCAGCATGATCTCTTCTAGTTCCATCCATTTGCCTGCAAAAGTTATGATTTCCTTGTTTTTAATCACTGAGTAGTATGACACTGTGTAGATGTACCACAATTTCTGTATCCATTCTTCAGTTGAGGGACATATAGGTTGTTTCCAGCTCTGGCTATTACAAATAGAGCTGGTATGAACATGGTTCAGCAAGTATCCTTGTTGTACACTTGAGCATATGTTGGATATATGCCCAGGAGTGGTACAGCTAGATCTTGAGATAGTACCATTTCCAATTTTCTGAGAAAGTGCCAGCTTGAGTTACAAAGTGATTGTACAAGTCTCTACATGACAGGGCAGCTACACTCATCAAATCTCAACATTATTGTAATTTACAAAAGAACTGTCTAAAAAAAAAAAAAAGAACTGCCTGATGACAACACCACTTAATGTGCTGATGTTGACAGGCACTATTATAGATGAAGAACTACAAGCAATTAATAGTTGTCGAGAAAGGGAAAATCAGTTTTCATCAGGGATAAATTGCCACTTTGAGTGTCTAATCCAAAGTGGTCACATATGCATATAAGCAATATTAAATGGATTCAGCAGATTTTATATGTTTATCTGTATGTGTGTATATATATATAAAACATATGCAATAATAATTAATAATAAAATATATTACTAGGTCACAAACATAAAAGGGAGTCAAGGGCAGGAGGGAAATATTTATGATGGGCAAAGCATAAACTAGAAATTCTGTAAATATAATGTGTGGAATTCTCAAAAAAAGTTATAAATTAAATTAGAATGAAATAAAGTAAGAAAGAATGTGAAAAATGCAAACCAAACCAAACAAAAATCTAATTTTTTCTCCCAATTTGCCCTATTCATCACAATTATATAAAGGAAACGATATAGTTAAGTAGCTTGATTTTGTAAGGAAGAAAAAAAATAAAAAAAGCAAAACACATGGATGGAATACCCATAACGAATACTGCCTTGCTGGAGAGTCTACCCAGTGCATCTACAGACATCATGCAGGATCCTAGCCTCTGGCAACTAGATGACATGATGCTCTGTCTCAGTTATGAAGACCAAGTATCTCTAATGTGATATCATGTGTCCCCTGTGGGTAAAATCTCACTGTGATATCAAAAGAAAACTATGTAACTTTAAACTTACTTTTATCAGCTCTCCATTTCCAAAACTGTTTGTCATGCACAACAAAAAAGTAAAACAAGGAAAATAACTTTATAATAAGAGAACAACTACTCAGAAGTACAGATAAGTATTTAGTGTAGGCATGATAATAAATCTATTTTTTTGTCTCCTCTGACATGAAGTAGCCATTTAGATCTGTTTGTTTAGTCACACACACAGAGAGAGACAGACACACAGACACATACACATGTATGTACATAGACTACTATTACTCTTATCCGTGACCCAGAGACACATCAATATTTTCATTTTTGTCTTTGAACACATCCCTGTGCTTGCACTGATAAAGAAAGACACAACAGAGAGCAACAGATCGACCCAGAAAGATCCAGTTGCCTTCAGTTTGTCTTAATAAAGGCCTTTGAAAGTAGCAAAGACTATCACATCCTTAGGAGTTCTATTGCTTCTACTAAATACACGGGTTCTGGTGTATTATCAGAGGTTGTCAAATATATATATAGTATACATGTATATATAACATATGTGTGTGTTAAGTACATGTATATATATATATATATTCTGTATATGTATAAAATGTTAAGTTATTTTGTGTAAAATTTAAAAGTAACATCTCAGACATATTAAAATAGCATTCATCACAATTGTTTATATCTTTTAAACCATGTAAACACTTTATGGATATATAATTCAATTTTATTATTGAAACAGTTTATTGCATACCTTGCCTTAATGTGAGCATGGAATACAATCATTTTCAGTTACTTTAGCATTGACAAATTCCTCTTAACCTAAACCCCAAGGTAGTTAGAAGGCCTAGTGGCATTTTCATCTGTAAGCAGACAGTGCTTAATTTGCTCCAACCTGTTTTAAACACCAAACAAAATTTTGGCAGAGTGCAGGCAATCTTATGGAAGAAGTGGGAGATAGAAAGACCTAGAGGGGACAGGAGCTCCAAAAGGAGATAATCAGAGCTCAAAATCCTGGGTCCAGGAGGGTATGCAGAGACCATGCATACTCCAAACAAGGGCCATGCATGGAGAGGACCTAGACTCCCTGCTCATATGAAGCCCATAGGTGCTTAGTTTCCAAGTAGGTTCCCTAGTAAGAGGATAAGGAGCTTTCTCTGACATGAACTCAGTGGCTAGTTCTTTGATCACTTCCCCCTGGGGGGTACAATCTTGTCATGGCATAGAGGAAGATGATGCAGCCAGCACTGATGTTATCTGATGGGCTAGGGTCAGAGAGAAGGGGAGGAGGACCTCTCCTAACAGTGGACTATGAGAAAGCCATATGGAGAGAAGAGGGAGGGTCGGTGGAACTTGGAGGAGATGAGGGAAGGGCTAAAGCCAGGATACAAAGTGGATCATTTTTTTCACTTTTATTTTATATTAATCACAGGTTATGTACTTTGTATCTCAGCCATAGCCCCCTCCCGCATTCCCTCCCTATTCCCTCCTTCCCTCCCTCATCTCCTCCCTGCATCTTTCCAAGTCTACTGATAGGGGAAGACCTCCACCCCTTCCATCTAACTCTAGCTTATCAGGTCTCTTCAGGAATGGCTGCAATGTCCTGTTCTGTGGCCAAGCAAGGCTGCTCCTCCCTCCGGGGGCTGGAAGGTTGAAGAGCCAGCCATTGAGTTCATGTCCAAAATAGTCCCTGTTCTCCTTTCTAGTATACCCACTTGGGTATTGAGCTACCATTTGCTACATACAAGCAGGGGTTCTAGGTTATAACCATACATGGTCCTTGGTTAGAGAGACAGTCTTATTAAAGACCCCTGTGCCCTGATATGTTTGGACCTTGCAGAGCTCCTGACCTTTCCAGGTCATACTAACTCCCCCTTCTTTCACATGATTCCCTGCACTCTGCCAAAGGGTTGGTTATCCTTCTTAATCTTTGCTTTGATACCCTGCTAGGAACAGTCTTTTGGAGGCCCTCTGTGCTAGGCTCTTGTCCTGCTACTTGTTTTCTCCTACATCCAATGTCCGTCCCATTTGTCTTTCTAAGTGAGTATTAATCCTCTTATGCCAGGTCCTCTTTCTTGTTTATCTTCTTTAGGTGTATAGATTTCAGTATGTTTATCCTATCTTCTAGATCTATATAAGTGACTATAAATAATAACAAATAAATAAAATTTAAAAAGTAATTAAGAACAAATGTTTGGATGTGGTGAAAGGAGAACACTTACTATAAGTGAGAGTGAAAATGTATACAACAGTATGGAAAGCACTTTCAATTAGGCTCAAAACTATTTTTAAAGGAAGTATGTTGGGGATCAGCTATACTCTCCTTGACATATTACCAAAGCACTTCTTATCAGACCACAGATGTAATTGAACTTCTGGCTTTATTTTAGCTCAATGTATTACAGCAAAGAAAAAGAGACAATATAGATGTCTATCATCATGTGAATTGATGACAAAAATGTACAAGAAAATAGATAGTCCTGCAAAGTACAATATTAAGCCACATGATTAAACTCTGAAAGAAAAACAAAATCCTTCATGTTTTACCTCATATGCAGATTGTAGATGTGTGTGTGTGTGTGTGTGTGTGTGTGTGTGTGTGTGTATGGAGGGGTTTTATGGCAGAGTAGGACAGTTAATTTGAAAGGCATGATAAGATATTAAGCATCTCTGTGGCTACAAGCCTGAAGACTAATTTTAAACACAATTACTCCCTGTGGCTTTGAGTAAGGTGCACGCCATTTCCAGAGAATGCTTTAGGGATTCTCATAGCTAACCCAGGTTTAAGATTCATGGGAAACTTTAACATAAGTTAACATATTACAAGAAATCAGTGACCTTAACATTTTATTATTAACTTCAAAACATTGGAAAGGATATTAGAATCCTGTCAAGAAACTGATCTAATTGGAGATGAAGAGAGATAAAATATCTAGCAATGAGACTATTGACACTGAGGCAAAGGAGTAGCCTGATGAAAATACAGTTTTCAGTGTTGGGTCACATGATTTCCCGATTGAAGGCCATGGTTAATGCATGGGGCTTGTTTTTTATCTCTACATATTTTTGGAGTGCACTTCTCCCTTTATAAAAGAATGTCCTTTTTCTGAAATTAGATTTAGTAATTTCAAGTTTCTATTGGCTATGATACAATGAACTCAGCAATTTAGATGCTGTTCTTTCTGTGTAATACAAAACTTCATTAGGAGGACATCTTCTAAAGGGAAAACTTGACCTACAATCAGAGAAACGAATATTGAGAGACTGATGTTCAAGCCTAAACCAACATCAAATAAAACAGAGAGAAACTTAAATTAGGGACAAGGCAAGGCTGCCAAATCTCTCCATATCACTTCAACACATTACTTGAAATCCAAGCTAGAGCAATAAGACAACAAAAGGAGATCAAGGAGATATAAACAGGAAAGGAAGAAGTCAAAGTTTCACTATTCACAGACAATAAGAGAGTATACATGACCACCTCAAAAATTCAACCAGAGAACTCCTTCAGCAGATAAACATCTTCAGCAAAGTTGGTGAAAAAAGTTAACTCAAAAAAAAAAAAAAATCAGAAGCCCTCCTGTAAACAAAAGACAAAGGGACTAAGAAGTAAATTAGGGAAACCATACCCTTCACAATATCCACTAATAACATAAAGTACATTGTGGTACCTTTAACCAAGTAAGTTAAAGACTTGTACAAAAAAACCTTCAAGTAGCTGAAGAAAGAAATTGAAGAAGATATCAGAAGATGGAAAGCTCTCCCATGCTCATGGATCAGTAGGATTAACCTAGTAAAAATGGCCATCTTAACAAAAGCAATCTACAGATTCAATGCAATTCCCATCAAATTACCAACACAATTCTTTTTTTTTTTTATTTGTTTGTTTAAAGTTTTAATGATTGTTTATTTTCTTCTTTTTTTAAATGTAATTTTTATTTTTAATATTAACCACAGGTTATTTACTTTGTATCCCAGGCATAGTCACCTCCCTCGTTCACTGGCAACCCCACCCTCCCACCCTCATCTCCTCCTTGCCCCTTTCCAAGTCCACTGATAGAGGAGGTCCTCCTCTCCTTCCATCTGACCCTAGATTATCAAGTATCTTCACGACTGGCTGCAATTTTCTCTTTTGTGGCATAGCAGGGCTGCTCCCTCCTTGCAGGGTGGGGAAATCAAAGAGCTTGCCATTGAGTTCATGTCAGAAGTAGTTCCTGTTCCCTTACTAAGGTTCCCACTTGGATACTGATCTACCTTGGGCTACATCCCAGCAGGGGTTCTAGGTTATATCCATATATGATCTTTGGTTGGAGAAATGGTCTCATAGAAGACCCCTGTGCCCTGTTACATTTGGTCATTGTGGGGCTCCTGTCTCCTCCAGGTCATACTAACTCCTCCTTCTTTCATATGATTCCCTGCACTCTGACAAAGGTTTGGTTATGCGTCTCAGCATCTGCTTTGATACACTGCTAGGTAGGGTCTTTTAGAGGACCTTTGTGGTAGGCTCCTGTCTTATTATTTGTTTTCTCCAACTTCCAATGCCCATCCCATTTGTCTTTCTAAGTAAGGATTGATCATCTTACCCCAGGTCCTCTTTCTTGGTTTTCTTCTTTAAGTGTACAGATTTTAGTATGTTTATCCTATCTTACAGGTCTTGTACCTACTTATAAGTGAGTATATACCATGTGTGTCTTTCTGCTCCTGGGATACCTTATACAAGATGATCTCCTGTAGATCACACTATTTGTTTGCAAATTTCCTGTTTTCCTTGTTTTTAATTGCTGAGTAGCATTCCATTATGTAAAAGTACCATAATTTCTGTATCCATTCCTCAGTTGAGGGACATATGGGTAGTTCCAGCTCCAACAAATGGAACTGATTTAACTGATGGCTACATGTAGAAAAATGCAAATAAATCCATATTTATAACGACTAAAGCTGCTACAAACATGGCTGAGCAAATGTCCTTGTTGTGTACTTGAGCAACTTTTGGATATATGCCTAGAAGTGGTATAGCTGGAACTTGTGGTAGCACTATTCCCAGTTTTCTGAGAAAGAACCAGATTGATTTCCAAAGTAGCTGTACCAGTTTACATTCCCACCAGCAATCGAGGAGTGTTCCATTTCTCAACAACCTCTCCAGCAGTTAGGAGAAGTGGGGAAGAGCCTAGAACTCCTTGGCACAAGAGACAACAGCCTGAACAGAACACCAACAGCAGAGGCTCTAAGAGCAACAATCAATAAATGGGACCTCATGAAACTGAAAAGCTTCTGTAAAGTAAAGGACACTGTTGTCAGAGAAAAACACAACAAACAAACAACAACAAAATGACAGCCTACTGACTGGGAAAGGAACTTCACCAACCCTATATCTGACAGAGGGCTGATATCCAGAATATATAAAAAACTAAAGAAGTTTGAAGGCAGTTAATTTAGTAATCCAAATTAAAAATGGGGTACGGAGCTAAACAGAGAATTATCTATAGAGGAATATAGAGAAATGCTCAACATCCTTAGCCATCAGAGAGATGCAAATCAAAACTACCCTGAGATTTCACCTTACACCCATCAGAATGGCTAAGATCAAAAATTCAAGTGACACCAACACAATTCTTCACAGACCTTGAAAGAAAAATTCTCAACTCCATAAGTAATAGCAAGATACCTGGAAAAGCTAAGAAAAATAATACTATACAATAAAAGAACTTCTAGAGGTATTTCTATCTCTGATCTCAAGTTGTACTATAGAGCAAAAGTAATAAAACCTGTATGATACTGTCATAAAAACAGACTGGAGGATCAATGGAATTGAATCAAGGACCCTGAAATAAACCCACACACCTACGGACACCTGATATTTGACAAAGAAGCCAAGACCATATGATGGAAAAATGACAGTATCTCCAACAAATGGAGCTGATTTAACTGATGTCTACATGTAGAAAAATGCAAATAAATCCATATTTATAACCTTACACAAAAATGAATCCCAAGTGGATCAAAGACCTCAACCTAAAACCAGACACACTAAATGTGTTAGATGGAAAATCTGTTAGAAGAGCCTAAAACTCATTGGCACAGGAGACAACTTCCTGAACAGAACAGTGACACCTCAGGCTGTAAGATCAACAATCAATAAATGGGACCTCATAAAATGAAATACTTCTCTAAAGCAAAGGACATGGTCAACAGAACAAAAAGACAAACTACAGATGGGAATAAGATCTTCACCAACTCTACATGTGACAGAGGGATAATATACAGAATATCTAAAGACCTCAAGAAATTAGGAACCAACTAACCGAATAATCCAATTTAAAAAAAAAAATGGAGTACAGAGCAAAAGAGAGAATTTTCAACAGAGGAATATTGAATGGCAGAGAAACACTTAAAGAAATGCTCAATGTGTATAGTCATCAGGGAAATGCAAATCAAAAGGCTCTGAGATTCTATCTCATACAGATCAGAATGGCTAAGATCAAAAACTCAAATGACAACACATGGTTGAGAGGATGTGGAAAAAGGGGAACCACGCTTAATTGTTGTTCTTAATTGTTGGTGGGAAACTTGCACAACCACTTTGTAAATCAATCTGGTTCTTTCTCAGAAAACTGGGAATAGTGCTACCTCAAGACCCACCTATACTAGGCACTTACCTAAAAGATGCTCCACCATACAACAAGGGCATGTGCTCAACTATGTTCATAGCAGCTTTATTCATATTAGCCACACTCTGGATACAACCTTGATGTCCATCAACAGAAGAATTAATACAGAAATTGTGGTGTTTTACACAATGGAATACTATTCAGCAATTAAAAACAAGGAAAGCATGATGTTTTACATGCTGAGAAGACACAATTCAAGGTACTTATTTCATAGCTTATGGCAAAAAAAAAGATGTATAAATAATTAGAAAATAATCGAGATGGAGCCAGCATTGAAAACAAAACAAAACAAAACTGGGAGTCTCTTGCTAAAGTGAGAGCACAAGTAGTGTGGGCTCCAGGGGGAAAAAAAGGATCATATTTTGTTTTAAAAGAGAAAACACACAAACAGAACGAAGTACAAATTGGATAGGAATATGCAGAAGAGATATGCTGAAGAGATGACACACAAACACATTACTAGTCAAGAAAACCAGGAGCAACAAAATTAATTGAAACTTCCTGAGATCACATATGATTTATCAACTTCCTAACTTCCAAGATCTTATCACAAGCTGCACCAAGACCTGAGCCTTCTGTACAAGTGTATCTGGTCTGGGATGATAAAAAGAACTTTCTGTCACTGTCTGCTTTTACTTGCTCTGATAGTATAGAAGACCATATTAATAAAATAGAAACACAACTCTGGGTGAATCCACAAAGAAAACTTAGAATGAGTTTAATTGACTTCTGGGTATCTTTAGTAGAAAACCCTATTACATTTTAATAAACATTTGGTCAGTTAACTAATTCTAGTGTTCACTGACATTGAGTATTTCACACATGTCATAAGAATCTTTTGGAAATCGATTAATTAATGCGTTGTAAAATAATGCTAAATGAACACAGAAAAATGTTATACCACAGGTTCAATTGACTAGCCGCTATTTCTGATAAAAGCAGATTGATTATATTTGCCTATTTAATATTAATGTAACATAATGGGTGTGTGAAAATGTCATGATAAAATCCATCCTTTTATTCAATAAGTACACACTGATGGTAAAACAAGAATTTAAAGACAGTTTGACTTTGTAAAAATCTTTATGTTGAACAAAAAGGTTTCCAAAAGTAAAAAAACATAAGGAATGTTTTAAAATTCACATTTAAAGCATTCCTTGTCAATGGCATTTTTCTTTTGAATAAATTGTAATATATTTTAAAATATATTGAAGTAATTATTTTATTTTATATTTTGTATTAAGGTGGTGTATGCACATAAATATAGGCACCCTCAGAAGCTAGATGTATCAGTTCACTGAAGCTGGAGTTACAGGCACTTGGAAGTTTCTTTTCATAGGTGCTGGAAACCAAATTCGTATCCTTTACAAAAAAAGAAAAAAAAAACTCTACTAACCAATCCCCCAAATTGTAGCACCTTATGCATTACTTTATTAATATTTAATTTATTTTATCATCTTTATTTCATCATGAAATCTGTGAACTCTATCTTTTACTGGAAATTTATCATTTAACAAGTATGAGTTAAACATATATTGGAGTAAGAGACTGCAAAGGGAATGGTAATTGTTGATGGGTGTAGAGGAAAGTGGTAGTAATACAATCCTCGTGTAAGTGAATGTCTAAGGCTATTTTATTAAGATGAAAAATGTCCTTCTTCATAAATAAATCTACCAGCCTCCATAGTTAATGATCTACATCTATACATGAGAGAGAAGTAAATTATTATAGCTTTTTCATGGGATAGATTTGAAAGCATGTAGACACGTAAAAGGGCTGTAAAACACTATGCTTGATGATCTTGACTATTAAGATATTATTTCCTCATTTTTAAAAGAAGTAGAAAAAGAACACTAAATAATTCTGTCAAATTGTTAATAAAACTGAATTATCTAGGAAGATAAATACTTTCTAATTTCTCTTTGATTTCAGAAATAATGTAAATATTTTCTCCTTATTACCTTCTGTGTGTTTTTCTTTAAATGTTAAAATGAGTTACTTAATCTTCCTGAGCACTTGAAAAGAGCAGACCTATCTCTCTTAAACCTCAAATACAAAAAGGCTTGTCAACACCAAAGGGGTTTCATGGACCTAAGAAAATGTATTCTTAGTAATTATCTAGTTATTAACTGTTTCAAATACCTCCGTCTGTATTTCCACCCCCCCTCCCCAATTTTTCAGCACAAACAATATCACAAGGTAGCAGGGAAAATTATAACAAATTATTTTTATTTTTTTCTTACAGAATTTTTTGTATCTATTAAATTCTGTTATCACAAGGGTTCTTGGGCATTCTCCAGACTTCAAGTATGGTCCTAGATGTGTGTTAGAACTTGTCCAATGTCTACTCTGGTTTCCACTAGGTTTGTTGTCCAAAGATGTGAAAGCTGAAGAGTTGATCCCCATCAAGGGAGATGTAGGACACATGACATTGTGAGAACTGTCCCACACTTTTGAAAACAACGTATCAAATTGCTGTCACATGTAACTGGACACTTTCAACAAGTTTGGGAGGGAAGAGCCAGAAGGAAATTGAGAACACAACCCACAGGCAGTCTCTCCAGACACTATGAAGCTGGAATTCTGCATCCTTCCTGAGTTTTTTTTTTTTTACTTTATTTGTTTTTATATCAATCACAGGTTAGGTACTTTGCATCCCAGGAATAGCTCCCTCCCTCATTCCCTCCCACCCTCCCACTCCCTCCCTCATCTCCCTCCTCCCCGTCCCCTCCAAGTCCACCAACAGAGGAGGACCTCCTCCCCTTCCATCCAACACCAGCTCATCCTGTAACCTCAGGGCTGGCTGCAATGTCCTCCCCTGGGATCTAGCCAGTCTGTCACTCCCCAGCTTGTATGGGGGAGGGTCAAAGAGTCAGCCATCAAGTTCATGACTGAAACAGTCCCTGTTTCCCTCACTAGGGTCTTCAGTCCTACACCAAGCTATCAAGGGCCCCATCTGAGCCGGGGTTCCAGGCCACATCCACACATGGTCCTTGATTGTAGAAACCGTCCCATACAAGACCCCTGTGCCTTGCTCAGTTTGGTATTTGTGGAGCTCTTGTTCTCCCCAAGTCTCACCAACCTCCCCCAGATCTATCATTACTTCTCGCCCTCTGACAAAGGCTTGA
>CM053748.1:33840475-33864794 GCA_028658305.1 Pachyuromys duprasi
ATTTTCTTTGGTGTAGTTGTTTCCATTGGACTAAAGTTTTCCTTCTAGTACCTTCTGAAGGGCTGGGTTGCTGTGTAGGTATTGCATGAATTTTGTTTTGTCATGGAACATTTTGTTTTCTCCATCTATGTTGATTGAAAGCTTCGCCGGGTATAGTAGTTTTGATTGGCATCTGTGTTCCCTTAAAGACTGCATGATTTCTGCCCAAGCCCTTCTGGCTTGCATAGTTTCTGATGAGAAGTCTGGTGTGAGTCTGATTGGTCTGCCTTCATATTTAACTTGACCTTTTCCCTTGCTGCCTCTAATATTTTTTCTTTGTTTTGTAGGTTTAGTGTTCTGACTATGATGTGATGAGTGGTATTTCTTTTCTGTTCTAGTCTATTTGTTGTTCTGTAGGCTTCTTGTATGTTTTCGGACGTTTCTTTTTTTAAGTTGGGAAATTTTTCTTTTATGATTTTCTTAAAAATGTTTTCCGGTCCTTGGAGCCTGGAGTCTTCTTTTTCATCTATTCCAATTATTCTTAGGTTTCGTCTTTTGATGGCATCCTTAATTTCTTGGATGTTTTTTGCTTGGGATTTTTCTGATTTTTTATTTTCCTTGAGTGAGGAATCCATTTCAGCCAGCGTATCCTCAGCTCCCTAGATTCTCTCTTCCATCTCTTGTATTCTATTGGTGATGCTTACCTTTGTAGTTCCTGATCTTTTCTCTAAGTTCTCCCATTCCAGCTTCTTCTCCCTTTGTGTCTTCTTTATAGATTCTAATTCTGTTTTCATGCTTTTTACCGTTTCCTTCAACTGATTGACTGTGTCTCCTATTTTGGTTGTTTCCTCTCTGTCTATCTTTGATTGTTCCTGTATGTGGGCAGTTAAATTCTTCTCCATTTCTTTGAGGGCTTTGCTCATTTCTTCTTTTTGTCTCTCCTTTTGTTCCTCCAATATCTGCATAACCAAAGCTTTAACATAATTTTCCTGTGTCTCCGTTGAATTAAAATCTCCACTGCTTTTGGTTGTTTCTGGTGGGGCCATGGTATCCTGATTTTTGTTGGGTGAGTTCTTTGCCGATTTCTGGGCCTTTGTTTATAAAGAATTAGGGAGCTGTTTGTGCTTTAAGGCTGTACTTCAGTCTGAAACTGTTAATCTCTTGTGTCAGGAGTATTCTTCAAGAAGTTCAGGGATTTCTGGTGGTTTGTTAGTGTGTGTTGTTGTTTTAGTTGAACTCTTTTGTGGGCTCTGTGTGCCTGGCTTCGTGCTCTGTGTAGAAGCTGTGAGCACTGCAGGCTGGTCACTCCTCTGGTCTGGAGGCTTACTCCTCATTCTGTGCTAGAGTCTGAGTGTCCCATTTTGAGATGTCAGCTGGGAGCTTTGCCTCAGCCCTGGGCTTGCTGCTAAGGGCTCTCCCCTGGAATGGAGATTTGGCGCCCCCTTCTGGGCCAGGGGTTGTGCACCACGGTCTGAGATGATATTTGGGGCACACACAGTGGGTTTGGGTTGTTGTGCATATGCTGTATGCAGGCCTATCTGAAATGGTCCCCGAGGCCTTCTCTGTCTGGCCTTTGGACACACACAGTGACTGAAGTTTTTGCTGGTGGATGCGTGCAGTGTGTGCCTGCAGTGTGCAGACTGGTCAAACAGGTCCCCTGACCCCCTTCTGTATGGGGTGGTTCCAGCGATAGGTGTGTGCCTGCTGTACACCCCTGGGTTGAAGCAGAACTCGGGTCCTTCCAAGACTTGCCATTGGACTCACACAGGGACTGAGGTTTTTGCTGGGGGAAGCATGTGGTGTGTGCCCATAGTGTGCAGACTGGTCAAAATGGTCCCCAGACCCTCTCAGTTGGGGTGGTTCCAGCGATCGGTGTGTGCCTGCTGTACACCCCTGGGTTGAATCAGAACCTGGGTGCAGTGTGCGCTGGCAGTGTGCAGGTCAGTGAAAATGGTACCTGGTCCCTCCTCAGACTGCCCGTGAGACTGTGTGATCGAGTCTATTATGGCATGTGCGGGCTCCCAGAGTGGCTGCTCGTTCAGATCAGAGCTGTGCGCCGCTGGTCACCAGAATATTTTTCCGGGTAATAACTGGGTGTCCCTCGGGTTTTCCCACTTGATTTTCTCACTGTAGGAGTTCTGCTCACCTGGCAATCACAAATGCTGGCATTTTAGGTCCCAGAGTTCAGTCTCCTGGTTGCTGTGTTGTTTCTGCTGTCCTACTCCTCAGACACAGTGTCCTCTCATGGCAGCCATCTTGGATCTCCCCCTTCCTGAGTTTTGAGGATGAGAATTATAATAGAATTCTATGCCCACATGCTATGCCCTCTGAATGTCCATGGATAATTTATTTGAAGAAAAGAGTTTCTTCTTGTAAACCAGCTGATCTCTGGCTCATTTCCATGCCCCTCAAGTAGACAAAGGAGATGAATACTCAGAGAGAGAGAGAAAGCAGGGAAGAAGGGAGAGAAAATAAATAAATAAATGTGTGCTGCTATATGATTGTGTGACTGGACCACACAGGAGTTTACTAGTACTGATATCATGAAGAAGAAAATAGAGCATTTCCCCTTGATATTATCTTTGTTCTTTAAGTAAAGCATGGCGAACATTATAAATTTACTCTTTTTATGAATGTATAAATGATTCAACTCATTTTTACAGTCTTGCTCAAAGCACCAATTAGCAGGTTTATGAGTTGAAATGACTAATTTTCTACAAATTGGCAAATGTTGTCTATGTATCCATAATATATTTTATACTTGATTTCCACTAGTCTTCAAGTCACAGCTAAATATAAAGTCCCAGAGAGATAAAAAATCAACTGTTTTATTAAACATGTCTTCAAAAGGAGCATACTACCTGTGAAGGGTGTGATTGAACTGGGTCATAGAGGCTGTACGAATAATACAAGTTACATGCCTTTAGAAAAAAATAATTTAAAACCATACTTATATTTGACAGCCCTTAGCACTGTTAGTTTAAGCCATTGTGGCTACAATAATTTGCCATGGCTTTGAAAATATCTACCTTCCTAGTGTATATAGAGTAGAACAACTTGAATCATCTTACTGGAATCTAAACTATTATAATTGGTTATATGTATTCAGACATCTGAAATCTGACTTCTTCACTCTAATAAATGCATATTTTGTCAACTTTTAAAAGACCTCTTTACCCATCAAGACAATTTTTTCGGTATGAATCTGCATATAGTATTAGTATATTTTCGATAAGTACATACCCATAATACCGAGACATCTTATTAAGCTCTCTCTCTCTCATTTGTGTGTGTATGTGTGTGTGTTGACGTGTGTGCAGGTAATGAGGATTACTCAGACTTGTTCTTCAGGAGAGGTGTAACCTGCCTTTATCGTTTGTTTTTTAGAAAGGGTCACTTATCCAGAGCTTGCTGAATATGCTGTCTTGGCTGCCCAACAAGCCTCAGGAATCTTCTGGCCTGTCTCCTCACCTCTGAGGTAAAGAATTCATGATACTGTGCTTACCTTTCTGGGAATCCAACATAGTTCCTCTTGTTTTCAAATCTCTACTGATTTAGATGTCAATTCAAGACAGTTTTAAGTTTTAACAAAGGTTGGAATTTCTATTTCTTATACAAAGATAGCTTATTTTTTATTAGGTTAAGAAACAGCTCTACAGCACAGACTTAGAAATGCAATGTTTTATAATTGACTGTGTCCAAGGAAACACAAGAAAAATTAACTCTAATAGAATGAGAATTGTGTAAGATGTTAGTGTGCTTCCCTATTGCAGGACTTTCTCAGACCTGTCTGTAGTATATATAAGGGACAGAGACTTCTACAATAGCTCAAAGCTACTGGCCTTTCACTAGAACAGTTTACTGCCTAAGTCTAGTCTGACCTTCTGACCTGTGTCCCAGCCATGTGGCTAGTTCCTCACTTCCCTACTCCACGCCAGTCCATGTCTGTACCTTTTCTTGTTCTCCTCCATTCTACCACAACCCTTTGCCTCTATGTGTGTCATTTTCTTCACCCCAAAGTTCCACTCTGGTACTTCCTGATCCAGCTATTGGCTGACAACTCTTTACTACAACCAACCAGCAACAGACAACACCTGATCCATCTTGCCTCTAGGCATAGAAGGCTGTCTGACTTTCAAGTATCTGAGCAGGTGTGGAAGGTCAAGTGCTAATAAATATAAAGACAGCAGAGGGCCATAGGAATCACAACATTCAGCATATAGCTTTCTGCTGGTACTGTGATCAACAATTGAAAATACAGAGACACACCTTCATACAAAATAAGGAAGGTCACCCCAACACTTTACATACGTAGTTATGACATGAAATGATGTTCAATAAATAACAAATAAATAAATATCTGCCACAGCAAGATGCAAAGTACAGTGAAGGAAGAGTTCCTGCAAAATAAGGAAAATCAAACGCACCATGGATCTCAGTTACTCATAACTGTGACCGTGACTAAAAAGGAGACTGTAGAGACAAAAGTTAGCTCTCACATCAAAGGATATAAGATGTGCAGAGAGGATCTGAGTGACCATGCCATATGACACACAGAGTCAGGTCACCCTAGATAATATGTTCCCATGTGGAAGCAGTTCAGTTTCATTATGCTGGAATTCTTTTAACCTCTTATGGGACTCCAGGGTGAGGAGATCCTCTCTGTCCTCTCATGTCTCTGTATTTTTCCCTGCCTTCCTGTTGTGTCTCAGAATCAATCAGTCAGCCTTGTCCAATCTTATAAGTGTTACTTCCTTTGTCAACACCCTTCCTGTTTCAGTTTACCTAGGAACAAATAGACAAAGTGTCACTGAGTGCATCCTCTGTTTCAGGCTGTAATTAGTCAGTGGCTAGTCTCTGCCAAGATTTTTAAATTTCTTCCACAACTGCAACATCTGATAACATCCTCCATTGTGCTCATAGCTACATTTCATAAAAGCCACCTTCAAGGGAGGAGACCTCCCCTATCAGTGGACTTGGAAAGGGGCAGGGAGGAGATGAGGGAGGGAGGATGGGATTGGGAGGGAATGAGGGAGCTGGATACAGCTGGGATACAAAGTTAATAAACTGTAACTAATATTTTTTAAAAAAGAAAAAGAAACACATACAAAAAAACAAGCCACCTTCAAGAAGCATCAATAGCATTGACAATTTTGTAAGCATGAAATTTCCTGAATGATACAAGGGATACCCAAATCCCTTCCTGCTAGAGAATACTATGCTATCTTCTGCTTGACTCTTCATTTATCTTCTGGAATCTCATGAAAAAAATTCAGTAAAAATTAAGTGACTTTGTTAAAAAAAGATCCTCTGTTTTGTACTTGGACATATGCTTAAGAAGAATTAGAGAAGTTTCCATGAGAGCAATAGATATGAGTGAAGAAATAACTAAAAAATGTTAAAATACATATTTTATTGAGACAAAAAGGACATGGATTATAGGTAACAAGACTTGTACCAAGAAAGTATGGAAGCTGGTAGGTATTAGTTTGGTTTGGTTTGATTTTTCACTGAAACAACCGGTAATAAATTGAGAAAGCAACTTCACTGCTTCTTAAATGCTAGGAGCAAAACTATTTGTGATAATGTAGAGCTCGCCACGGCAGTAATTTACACCCACTCTCAATCAATGCAACCATCCTAAATCTGGATTTTCCTATTGGCCTCTCTTGGATGAGTGGATTCTTACAATAGTTTGCATTTAAAAGTCATGGTTTACCTAAAGATAGGGTCATTAAAACAGATCCTAAGGGGAAAACACTTACACTTGGCGTTAAAATTATTCTTTCTGTGAAAGCAAACAAATTTAGCTCTGGGAGGTGATTTCACATACTTCTATAAATGATTTAATGAGGTTCTTATACTATTTAAGACCACATAGCAAAATGAAGTGTAAAAAATATATTACATAGAACAATATGAGTAAAAAAAAAACGTTGTATATGAGTGAATTAATAGAGCATAATAGTACACATTTCAAAGATCTTTAAATAGCTTTGCCATGACAACTTCAATTATAAAGGCCACATAAAGGTTTTTGTTTGTTCCTTTCCTTTGTTTATTTTGTTCGTTTGTCTGGTTTGCTTAAGGATCTTTCCAGAGAATAAATGTAACCTTGTGATCTAGGTTCATGTACCCTTAATAAAGGAGAATGAAGATTCTGGCTTCTGACCCAGCTTACATACCCTTTGCTGACTAACTTGTGACCTCAACCACAAACCTGTATACTTAATCATCTTTAAAACAGGGATAGCTGTTACTGAGAATTAAACTACAGAAGCAGAACCTGATGTTTTGTTTGTTCCTTAATTATGAGAGTTCTAGAGCTTCTGTTGTACTTCTCTTCCTCCACATGTAGTCACTAACTCCATCCAAAGAATTCCCTTAGGATGAAGGGAAACTGCATGTTCTGGTCTATCCACCATGCTAATGCCTGGAGTAAAACATCCTTAAAGCTGAAATTTCAGAATATTACAATAAAATCTAGAAAACAGGGAAAAACTGAGGAAAAAAACAACACATAAAATGTTAACATATTTTTAAAGAAAATTCTCAATAGAGGAATATCAAATGGAAATCAATCTGGTGCTTTCTCAGACAATTAATAGTGCTACCTCAAGATACAGCTATACCACTCCTAGGCAAAATATGCACAAACATGTTCTAGCTTTATTCATAATAGCTAGAATCTAGAAACAACCCAGATGTCCCTGAACTGAAGAATGGATACAGAAATTGTGGTATATTTACACAATGGAATACTACTCAGCAATTACAAACAAGGAAATTATGAAATTTGCAGGCAAATGGTGGAAATTAGAAAAGATTATCCTGAGTGAGGTATCCCAGAAGCAGAAACACACACACAACATATACTCACTTATAAGTGTATATTAGACATATAATATAGGATAAACATACTAAAATCTGTACGCCTAAAGAAGCTAAGCAAGAAAGAGGACCCTGGGTAAGATGCTCAGTCTTCGTACAGAAAGGCAAAAAGGATGGACATCAGAAGAGGAAGAAAACAGGGAACAGGTCAGGAGCCTACCACAGAGGGCCTCTGAAAGACTACCCAGAAGGTGATCAAAGCAGATTCTGAGACTCATAGACAACCTTTGGACAGAGTGCAGGGAATCTTATGAAAGAAGGGGGAGATGGAAAAACCTGGAGAGGACAGGAGCTCCACAAGGAGAGCAACAGAAGCAAAAAATCTTGGCCCATGGGTCTTTTCTGAGTCTGATACTGCAACCAAGGACCATACATGGAGATTACCTAGAACTACTGCACAGATTTAGTCAATGGAAGCTCAATCTCCAAGTAGGTTACTAGTAAGGGGAACAGGTGTTGTCTTTGATGTGAACTCAGTGGCTTGCTCTTTGATCACCTCCCCTGAAGTGGTGCAGCCTTACCAGGCCACAGAGGAAGACAATACAGCCAGTCTTGATGAGGCCTGCCAGGTTAGGGTCAGATGGAAGGGTAGGAGCACCTCCCCTATCAGTGGACTTAGAGAGGAGCAGTGAGGAGATGAGGGAGGGAGGGTGGGATTGAGAGGGAATGAGGGAGGGGGCTATAGCTGGGATACAAAGTTAAAAAACTGTAACTAATATTAAAAACATAAATAATTTAATTTAAAAAAGTAGTAGGAGCAGTAGAAGGTGATGACCTTGGAAAACCAAAGGATATCTAGATAACCAAGAGTCAGTGGCTACTGGGAGCTCAAAGAATAAAAAATTGAGGAAAAGGTAGGGTGTCTTTCCATAAAGAAATTTAGTATAGACCCATAGATGAGAGCAAAAATAATGAAAGGAAAGAAGGAAGTAAAGAAGGAAGGGAAAGAAAAAAGTCACTTAAGGCAAGAGTGGATCCCAACAATGGTTTAGCAGTAAAGGTCCTCATTTAGTAATTAGAAGAGTAATTAGTAATTAGGAAGAATAATGCTGGTATGTTCACATCTCAGGACCATGATCACATGGCACTACGTGCAACTTCCAGGCAGTGGCGCCTCTTTAAAAACAAACAAACAAACAAACAAACAAACAAACAAAAATCAGGAACCAGAGCACCAAACACTTCTGGCATTTCTAGTCTCCGGCCAGAAAAATGTCATCTGAGTGAAGAGATATCCCATTTGGCAAAGCTCTTGCTTGCTTGCAGTCAAGAAGA
Source organism: Pachyuromys duprasi (assembly GCA_028658305.1). Taxonomy (NCBI): domain Eukaryota; kingdom Metazoa; phylum Chordata; class Mammalia; order Rodentia; family Muridae; genus Pachyuromys; species Pachyuromys duprasi. The sequence goes on from CM053748.1 coordinate 33,848,621, forward strand.
CCTGATGTTGACCTCCTGAACTGCTGATCTGAAACAAACATCTTGTTGTGGTAGGCACATTAACTTGTTTTCTCTTGGACAGAGAATCAGAGATGGGGAGATCTCAGGGATGTATTGGCAAGCTAGGCAAAGAAATGGTCAAGTGAACAGTACTATAATATATTTTCCCCTTTGGCATCTGCAAACTCACTAACATATCCAGTGTACACTCACACACACTGCCGAAAAAAAAGCAAACATTTGTCCCATTTTCTGAATTTTCAGATATAGAACCCGGTTCTTTGAATGATTTCTGACATAATTTACAGCAATTTAAAAAATTCACACAGTGAAAGAAATGTTAGAGACATTAATGATAATCTAATTAATTTGATATCGATAACTATCCTTAAATCTGATCAAAATACACACATTATATTACCATTTAATGAATCTTCTATTTAAAAGGCTGATTTTTTTCACAACAGAGGACCAAACTCTTCTGAATCTCCTCATATTACCTAATTTTACTAGGAATTATCATGCACTGAATAAAAGACTATGCATTGCAAACATACTTAGGAGTCAGTTATAAGCCAGATGAAGTTCTTTAACTTACATACTACAATTTGTTACTTTAACTTTAACTTGATGCATAGTAGGGCCTCTTCTGGAACACAATTTAATATTATAAGTCAATAATCCACACACCAAGCACTATGGTTCATAATGAAGTGACAATTCCTCTCTGTGTGTATACATATGTTTGTCTCTGCTTCTATTTCTCTCTCTCTCTTTCTGTCTGTCTCTCTCTCTCTTTCTTTTTAATCTTCTTCTCATGTGTTGTTGATATTAATTGGCTTCTATTTCTTGTCCATAACAACAAATTTTATAAATATTTTTCCATACAGGTATATCACATATTTTGATCAAATTCAACCTCATTTTTCCCCTCCACTTTTTCCCCTAGTGTCACTTCTAGTTTATGCCCTTTATTATTTTATAATCTAATCAAAATATCCAGGAAAGAAATTGAGAGTATTACTGTATATCCCAGGCTGCTCCAAACTTGTACTACCAATGTGTCAGCCTCTATACTTTATCAGCCTCTATCCTTTGGGATAACAGGTCTACACTACTACCTCCAACTATTATCAGATGTAAGTATTTTGGTTTACCCTCAAGAACTCTGCAACTTCATTAGTAAAACATTTTATCTATACTAGTCATGTAGGAACATAATGCTTAATATTTCATTATTCATAATAGTTGATCAAATTCTAGATGGCTTTCATAACTTAGTTTGTCTATTTTTTTTACATATCCTACACTCATTCTGTTGACTGCGGAAATAACAAGATGTGTACAGTGTTTAGCATACGCTACAGAGACCAAACAAAAAACAAACAAACAAAACACATGGGAACTTGGATTCAATTTCAGAGTGGATTCAACATTGAAATCTAGTGAAGAACCACTTGAAATGTGAAATGTTTAATTGTTGTGGCTTATAGCATTTTCTAGATTAATGGTCAATATTTTAAGATAGCTAAGTTATTAAACTTGGGCTTATGCTCCCTGGAGATCTAGAAAACAATATTCTTCACAAAGAGCCATTACAAAGGCAGCGGAAATAAATTGTCATTTGTAATTAAAATGAGGGTTTGGATGTTGTTTCAGGATAAAAATGCAGTGCCCATCTCTTCAAAATAACTTAATTACAAAGATCATATGGGGGATTAACTGAGTTTTGAGGACATTCTTTTAGAAAACAAAATGATAAGAATGAAATATTACAGATGTGCAGATAGCAAAAACTTCCATGGAAACAAATTATCCATTGATAATCCAATTACTCTTGCTTGCAGATCTCCAATCTGTTAATTACCTCCATTTATTTTGAATCAGCTTTCAGCCACTGAGATTAGTTTTGGTCCATTCAATCCCATGGTACAATTCAATACTTTTTATTTTTCACATTTTTCCATAGGAAGGACAAAGCTAATTGTCTTTTTGGTGTTCTTATTTATAATGCAGTATGGGTCCTGTTAAAGTGTTTTGCATTGATATCATATTTGTGACATGAAAACCTGGTCAACTTGGGCTTCAAAGAGAAAAGCAGTTGCTGAGTCTATCAGGTTTCTATTGACACCATTTATGGAATTCCATAAATGGATATAGTGCTTTATAAAAAAACATAAAAACAAAATTCATCTCACAGACCGTTAGTATCCATTTCTATTGCAGTTCATACTGCATTGATATTTCTTTATTCTAGTGTGGTATCATTATATATTCATAACTTGTCATTACTGGAGTACAGAAAAAATGGAAAGGGGTGAGTTTCCTTCCTTCTTTCCTTATGTGTTTTATTTGCCATTTACTGTACAGATTATCATCATTTTCACTGTCCCCAGAGGACAACCAAATGGGCACCATAGGAATCTTGATAGCATCTCTATAGGTCTATAGGTCTAATAGGTGTGTACAGCAGGAATACATAATTTGTACACTGCTACTGAATGGAAATGACATTGAAAAGAATACACAGATCTTTATAAACACAGAGAGAACAACTACATAAAAGTTTAATGGTATTGTTCCACACCAAATCTATGTTTTCTATGGTATCACCTTTTTTCAGACCTCAGCATCCATGCTATCCCATGTCACACATTAAAAAAAGGAGACTGATGACTATAGGTAAACATCTGCAAAAGTGGATCATTAATCATGATGATGTTAAGAGGAACGAGATACACGAGATTAACTTTGTTTAAATACACAGTTCGGGTCTCTAAGCAGGACAGGGTAATTCTAAACAAGTGAAATTAGATAGCAAGCTGTCTTCTGTACTGTATTATTACTACGGTCTGGTGTTTTCATTTTTGTTCATGTTGTTTCTTTTCCTCAGGACGACAAAGTCATGATCGGTTTTTTTATTCACATTTACCATAAAGGCAATATAAGTGTTCTCCTTTGCTAGGCCTTTCCTGGTTCCAGTTTCTTTGATAATAGCCTGACTTTAGTTTTCTTCATAAATCAGCCACCAAAAGAATAAAAGGAATATCTTCTTTTGGTTATATTCTTATATTTTAATTAATTTTTATATTAATTACAGTTTATTTGTTTTGTATCCCAGCTGTAGCCTCCTCTCTCATACCCATCCAATCCCACCATCCCTCCTTCATCTCCTCCCATGCCCCTCTCCGAGTCTAGTGATAGGGGAGATCCTCTGCCCCTTCCATCTGACCCTAGCTTAACAGGTCTCATTAGAGCTGTCTGCATTGTCCTCCTCTGTGGCCTGGTCAGGCTGCTCCCCTTTGAGGGGGAGGTGATCAAAGAGCCAGCCACTGAGCTCATGTCAGAGACAGTCCCTGTTCCCCTTACTAGGTTACCAACTCGGATATGGAGCTGTCATGGGCTACATCTGTGCAGGGGTTCTAGGTTATCTAGGTAATCTCCATGCATGGGCCTTGGTTGGAGTATCAGTCTCAGAAAAAAACCCTGTGCCCAGATTTTTTGGTTCTGTTGCTCTCCTTGTGGAGCACTTGTCTTCTCCAGGTTTTACTACTTCCTTCTTCTTTCATAAGATTCCCTGCACTGTGCCCAAAGTTGGTTATGAGTCTCATCATCTGCTTTGATAGGTGCTGTTCTTTTAATGTTGGTTAGAAAGAAAAGAGTTGAGGAATGTATGTATGGATAAACCAAACTCAACATGGACAGTCTATAAGCAACAAACTTTGAATAAATTCTAGGCAGTAAATGAGTGAAAAAGTTAACTTAAAAAGAAGAAGGTCCATTAGCTTCATGGAGGTACTTTATTACATTCCTTCTCAAGTAGGGAATCTGGACTATTTGAAAAAATTATAACAGCTAACTTGGGAAGTTAGCAGGAGACTTAAATGGATCGAAATTTAAAAATATTAAAAGCTTACAGTTCCTAAATTCAGATATTTTCCTCTTTAAGTATAAGACAGGCAACTCATAGGAAAGATATATAGAGAAAATTGTGGGAGTGTAGAAGATGATGTAAAAATCATCTCCCTTTCCTCTACTGCATAAATTCAAAAGTCAGGAAAAATGTACCCCAGATTAGAAGAAAGCTGGGTAGGCAAGCAACTGCCAAGTGCAGAGAGAATATTTTACAATGTGGTAAAAGCATGGTGGGAATTTGTACCATATATGTGAGTTTTTGGAACTACTGTTGAAATGCACAGTAAAAGGAAATTGAGAAGAATGCAATTGAAAAGTTTGACTGAAGTCATGCACTCTGTTCCTTGGTTTTAATTCATGGAAATTAGAGACTATTTGTGGAATAAACACATGGACTCATCATTTAGAAAGTTACTACAGGGAACTCTGACTAGTTATCTAATCTCTTGTGGCCTGATGATATTTTTTTTTACTACGAAAATAGAAAGTTAAGAAGCATGTGACCACCTCTGGTAGTGTATGTCTTTAATCTAAGAAATGGAGATGCATTTGTGCAGCCTTTCCAGGCCACAGAGGAAGATGATGCAGCTGACCCACATGAGGCCTGATAGGCTAGGGTCAGATAGAAGAAGAGGAGGTCCTTCCCTATCAGTGGACTAGGGAAGGGGGTTGGGGAAAGAAAGGGGAGGGTGTATGGGACTGTAAGGAGACAAGGGAGGGGTCTATAGCAGGGATACAAAGTGAATAATTTGAAGGAAAGAAAGGAAGGAAGGAAGGAAGGAAGGAAGGAAGGAAGGAAGGAAGGAAGGAAGGAAGGAAGGAAAGAAGGGACAGAAAAAGAACTCAAGATGCAAGGACAGGTGTATTGCAGTGAGTTCAAGGTCTGTCTGCTTTACATGGTAATTCTGAACCATACAGAGCTACATAGTGAGATCATGTCTCAGAAAAATAAATAATGCATGTTAAAGCAATACTTATAATATTTATAATTTTTATATAGTAAAATATTAAGATTTTAATTTTTTATACTTTCCAAATGATATTTATGTTCCCAATAAATATAACTACAAAAGTAAGTGTAATTATTATTCTTTCCAATAGTGAGTTATAGATATAATTAGTTATATTTTACTGACAGAAAAATTAATACCTAAATAAATTAGTAAATCTTCATGCACAAATGAATTTAGACACTTTATTTCAATTTCTAAACTTTCTATTTAATTGTGCTTACAATAACAGTTAATCTGGTTATTACTTTTATTTGTTTCATATTTTGTCTTTGTATTCTGTTACTATGTTTGTTCTGAATTTTTCAAAAGTTGAATTAAAATAATTAAGGAACTCATTATAGATGATATTCTTAATCACGAGGTTCTAATGTATTATTTACTCCTCTCTGCTTACACAAAATAACTTTGAGTAAACGTTCATGAGCAACCAAATTTGGTACAATTTGGATATTTCTTTCTTGAGGGCATTTTTTCTAAAATGTATTAAGAGAATAACTTAAAATAATAATGCAATCCATGTGAAGATAATTAGAATATGGTTATATTTATCTCTAGACTTCTCTCTGATTTTGCAGCCTGGGTCTTTCATGCTCTGCGTTGAGAATGAAGACATGTCACATATTATGAAAAATTCTCTCTAGAAAAACCGTATGCACATATCAACAGCAAAAGGTACCAATTTAGGTTCAATAAAGCATTTCAGGCTTGCTATTATCTTAGGAAGGTTATTAGTGCAAAAGTTCCCACTGAAAATAATTTCTCTCATTTTATTTCATGAATAAAAACCTCCCTTTTTTCTCAAATGTAATCGTTTTTCTTATTCTTTTTTCTTAGTTTTTCTTTTAATCTTCAAAAATTACCTCTGCATTCTAAAGAAACAAAATTTCTGCTAGTGGGTGGCTCAATTAAATTTAGTTAGAAATTTGACCTGCAATGGTATGTAGAAATCAGCTAAAATGTGTAAAATGTGACATCTTGACACTGGAAAATTGTTTCCCTTCACGTGTAATTAGCAATTTGTCCACGGGTGTCTTAAAGGCTGTATCAGGTACTCCTGTAGTCACTAAAGAATCTAAAGGAAATAGTCTTTGCACTAACAATATTACTCTCTTTTCTTGTCTACCCAGAAGCAAGAAAAGAAAACCAAAAACCATTGAAGTTTACTATCGAATTTCTTTACTTGTATATACACTTATTAATTTATTTTTCGATATAAATGTTTAGCATGAGACTAGCCCTCTGAACTACCTTTTAAATGCACACATAGTGTTTTGAACTACAGGCACAATGTGGTACTGCAGGATTACAATTTATCTATCCTGCAAAACTAAAGCTTTATATGGAGAAATATCTTCCGAGGAGAATTCTGTGACACAGGAAACACTTTGGAATCATCTTCTTGTCACCTGCATGATTCTGAAGATCTGGCTCCTTCATATCAAAGCTTCAGTTTTCCCTTTGCCAAGTGTCATTAGTTCTTTCAAAGTCATGGCATTGACACACTTATTGTATTTTATTTTATTTTTATTTGTCAAATAATCTGATCATTTTAAAATGACAAATAAAATTGTACTCATTGTGTACAAGATGGTTTCCAGAATACATATGCTACGGGCAAGTGAATGTAAATAACTGTGTATTTCTTCACATAGGCATTTTTTGTTGTTTGATAAAAAACACTCCCAGAATTTCCCTAAATGTATGTTCACTAATTATATCACCAGATTGTGCATGAAGTCTCCTTTACATATCTCTATATTTTAGTTTAGTTAGCATGTTACATCCTTTGACCAATATCACCCTAAGCCTTACTTCACACCACAAGCTTCCCCAGTGGCTAGCGACAATCATTCTATTCTCCAGCTCATTTGGAGCAACAGTTTTACATTTACTACATAAATGAGATTATGCACTTTAACTACCTATCCTTGGATTATTTCATTTAGCATAATTTCCTCCAGATTTTATCATGTTTCCATGGGTTAAAAAAATTGTACAAAGTTTCTTCCTTTTTTCTTTGCTCCTTCTTGTCTCTGTCATTATAAATATATGCATATAAAATAGATATGTATGTATTATGTGTGAAATGTATATAATTTTTCTATTTTGTATATTACATATATGAATTATACATATAATTAAGGATGTCTTTTTATTATCCAGTGGCCCCATATGGCTGATATATAGTAATTTGGATTCTGCAAGATAAATATTGAAATTTTGATTAATGTTTCTATAAATATGAGAATACTCATCTTTCTTGAATATACCAATCTACAAATCTTTTAAATATATACCTAACAATAATATTGCTGAAGTATTTCTTCTATTTATTCTTTACTGTGATTGCTTTCAGAGTTCCACATATAACAAGGAGGCTGCTGGGAGAAGAAAACCATCAACACTCAACAGTATTACCCGTATATGAACCCTGGATGGTACAATAAAACATGAATAGCCACATGTGACCACGGGAAAAAGCAACAGTATCATGAATATTATGAAGGTAAGTGGCTTCTTTTTGACTGTGTATTAAGCCTCCTGCAGAGTAAGGGACTCATGCCTGGCATGGTAAAACTGGGTGTTGTGATAGAATATTTAGAAAACAACTCTTAACATTTTAAGAAACTAGAAATTTCACTGTACCTCACATAATTAGTAATACACATTGAAGTTTTGTAGAAGAATTTTAATCCAAGAGCAAGGTTGCTCTGGCAAAGGATCATATCCAAAGTTTTTTTTTTTTTTTTCTAGGTCTTCGTGATTCGACTGGAACACAGACACACCATAATCCTTTAAACTTTGTAGCTGCACTACAGACATGCCCTTAGTACACAGTTTAATTCTAAACAATGATGCCTAATTGAGGAGCAGACAAAATGATGAATCAGAGAAATATCTGACAGAATTAGTCAGAGATAAGATATGCCCAATTCTCAAGAGAAGAAAGGAAGGTGACAGTAATTAAGAACAGTGCAAGGAAAGAGAATGGAATTCAATTTGGTGCAGTTGAGTCCCTGCAGTCCCTTTCAGTTCCATTAAGTTCCTGCTGTCAATGCAGTTAGTGCCTTTCAGTTTGTGGAATTCAGACAAAGTTTATTCAAGCAGAGCAATTCAGTGAGAAGTGAGAGAAAGCAGTATGAGTCAGTCAGCTTAAAGAGAAGGTTTGAGGCAGAACAGGTAAGTTGAACCAGCCAGCCAGAATTCAAAAAAAAACAAAAACAAACAAACAAACAGAAAAAAACTGGAAGGGTAAGCTTACTCAGCAGTAATTCTTGGAGGCTGAAACATTCTGAGACTATGTTAGCAGACTAAGACCAGAAGCTGAAGCCCTCAAGGACAAGGTTTGCAGAATATTAGATTGTATGGAGGCTAGAAACTTCTAGGCTAAGGCCTCTGGGTAGTTAGATAAAAGTGTTTGGGGATCAACCCAATCCATGTATTCACAAGGCCTAAGAATAGCTCCCATCTCACCCTTCCATCTGAAGAAATAAGAGCATTACATCTGGATTCTGAAGTGACTGGAGAAGGAGAAAGCCAAGCAACATTTCAGAAAGCAAATGAAATCTGATAAAAACAAATCATCTCCACAGGAAGCATAGGTTCTTAGAGCCTGGAGCCCAGAACAAGGAACAATGCAGGACATCTCTGAGGCAGTGAATTGCAGCAAACCAACCCAAAGTCAATTTTAATTATACCAACAGACTTTTTATGTATTATAAGATAGGAAATTCTGTTTCAGATCCCTTAAATCCAAAGGTAGGAGTTGAAGGGATAAAAATGTTATTTGAAAAACCCGTTGCAGTCAGGTGTAGTGGAGCACACCTGTAAGCCCAGCATTTAGGGAGACAGAGGCAGGCAGCTCTCTGTGAGTTTGAGGCAAGCCTTGTCTACAAAGCAAGTCTAGGACAGCCAAGGCTACACAGAGAAACCCTGTTTCAGAAAAAGAAAGAAAAGAAAGAAAGAAAGAGAGAGAGAAAAAAAGGAAGGAAGGAAGGAAGGAGAGAGAAAGAAAACAGAAAGAAAGGAAGGAAGAAAGAAATAGCATTGTAGTATTTATTGCAATTGTGACCATCAGAATAAATTCCTCCTGACTTTTTAAAAATTTATTCATTTATTTTATGTGTATAGGTGTTTTGCCTTCATATACATTATGTGAGGATGTCAGATCCCTTTGAACTGGAGTTATAGACAGTTGTTAGAAGCCATGTGGGTGCTTGGAATTGAACCTGAGTCCTCTTGAAGAGCAGGCAGTGTTCCTAACTGCTGAGCCATCTCTCCAACGACTCCCCCAAACAACATCAATTGCAATCGTTTCATATTTATTCTTAGAAAAGGCAGAAAAATAATCACAAAACAAGAAAAAATATCTCAAAAATGTTGAAAAATAACTGTAGGACAAAATAGATGTACTATAAGAAAAATTACAATGATAATATAACAGACAAAGGAAGTAAGAGAACAAGAAGTATTTAATTGTGAACCTAATAAAGTAGAGATCAAGACAGACAGCCCATTAAACCTACCTTTTGACCTCTTCAGGGACTATCTCTGACATGAATTTAGTGGCTGGCTCTTTGACCAACCCCCTGCCCCCTGAAGGAAGAAGTAGCCTTGCTTGGCCACAGAGGAGGACATTGCAGCCAGTCCTGATGAAACCTGATAAACTAGGGTCAGATGGAAAGGGAGGAGGACCTCCCCTACCAGTGGACTTAGAGAGGGGCAGGGAGGAGATGAGGAAGGGAGAGTGGGATTGGGAGAGAATGAGGGAGGGGACTATGGCTGGGATACAAATTAAATAACCTGTGATTAATATAAAAAATAAAAATTATAAATAAAGAAGTCTAGAAAATAAAATAAAATATCCAAAGGGGAGAAAAAAAAAAACTAAGGAAAGGAGATCACCCTCCTAACTTTCACCATTTCTTGGGAACAAATGCCAGAAAATGATGAAAATTCACAAAATGAACAACTTGCCTGGAATCCTGTTAAGATACAAGAAACATTTTAAAGATTCAATAACTTATGGAATACACTCACCCTATATGAGACAGCCATTAAATACCTGTACTATGAAAAACTTGGTATTCAGCCAAGGCTGGAAAGATTTAGCAGCAGCTGTACTGGTAATTCTTTCTCAATTACAATGGCTGACACACTGGCAAGAAGTAGTTGCGTTTATGGAAAATTGTAAGTCTAAAGTGTTAATATAATGAAAGAAGAATTGTGAGGTCAAGGACAGTTTGCTGATTTATTGATGACTCTATTATCCTACAGCTTAAGAGACTAGAATAAGATAAAGGAAAAAGGGGGAAAGGTCTATGTCATTCACAAAGATTATGCAAAGCCCCAGATAAACTTTTTCTGACTTCTTACATAGATTAAGGTCCTCATATAGATGGCTCAATATCAGATCAAGATGCAAGTTGATGTTAATTGAGACTTTAGCTTTCAAAATTGCAAATGTAGAGTGTGAAATAATTCTTAAATCTTTTAAAGCTCTATAAGTACTCATAAATGAACAGATTAGAACTACTGCTGATATTGACCCAAATGACTATGTAATTGGACAAGTAGTGGTCAATACTCATATATATCTAAATAGTGGTTGCTTTAACTGTGAGAGACAAGTTCATTTGAAAGGGAGTTGTAGATAAGGTATATCTAGAGATTTTCTAGAAGAACTCAGCCTTCTGGAATTTGTAGGAAGTGGGTTACAAGTAGGCACTGGGCTAATGAATGCAGATTAACAAGAGATATATGAGCTAATCTCTTACTAATGGGAAACTCCCTACAAGATACATGAAAAACTACAAAGAGGATTTACTCATACCACAGCAACAACCAACACAAGCCACACATTTCAAGTCAGCAACTCAAAGACAAACCAGAAAAAAACTAAAGAAGATATTGAACATCTAATGCATGCTACAGATTGTAGTACTGTCCTAACCTTAGCCATAAGTAAAAATCTTACGCAATCAACAAAAATGCTATAAAATACCCACTGGAGTTCATGGACCTTCACTCCCCAAAGACAGTAAGAATGGTTTTAGGAAGAATTAGCCTAACATCTCAAGGACTCATTGTTAATTATAGATGAAGACTTAGGGGAGAGGCTGTGATTAAGGCTTACATAAAGAAAAATATGCATCTTAAACATGGGGAAAGGATTGTTCTGCTTTTACTGATCTCATTAGCTAAGGAAAAAACAGCTCTAGTAGAAACATAGGAGATTTTGAAAGTACTGGAAGAGGTTTTGTGGCAGACTTATCAATGACCAGAGACCAAAATTAAAATTAAACGGTATTGAAATTGAAGGTTTGGTAGTCACAGGAACTAATGTAACTATAATCTTGTGCAAATATTATAACCCACATTGGTTCCTTCAGAAGGAATCTACATAGTTTTTTAGACTGGAGCGTTATCCCAAGTAAAACAAAGTGCAGGGAAAATTAAACTATGGTACCAGAAGGTCAAATAGGAAGATTAAAGCATTCTGTGGCAGATATAGTCATAAAATTATGGGGAAGAGACCTATTACAACAATAGGAAGCTCAGATTATTATTTCTTCAATTTCAGACCTCAGATATTTATTTTAACTGACACTGTATATTGATATCTTATTTAATATGGCTTGATTGTTTCTCTGTATAAATGTGAGTGCCTAAGTGTCTAGCTTAAAAGATAAAAATGCTAGATCTTGATACACATGCATTTATAAAGATCTAATTGTACTTTTTCCAACTGAAAGGAAGAGTAAGATTAGCTCAAAGAACTGGATTGTAGAAAATCTGCTTAATTAGATAAACCTGACTATGTTAAGGATGTTTTAACAGAAGAATGGAAGTCAGGGAATATGTACGGTTTTCATCAATACTGATAAAGATCTAATCTAAATAAGAGAAGCTTCTCTGTCAAAAATCAAGTACTCGTAGGTGTGTGGGTTTATTTCGGGGTCTTCTATTCGGTTCCATTGATCCTCCTTTCTGTTTCTATGCCAATACCATGCAGTTTTTGTTACTATTGCTCTGTTGTAGAGTTTGAGGTCAGGGATGGAGATACCGCCAGATGATCTGTTGTTGTACAGGATTGTTTTGAAGATTTTGAGTTTTTTGTTTCTCCTTATAAAGTTGAGAATCTTTCAAGGTCTGTAAAGAATTGTGTTTGTATTTTGATGGGGATTGCGTTGAATCTGTAGATTGCTTTTGGCAGGATGGCCATTTTCATATGAAAGAAGGGGCAGTTAATATGATCTGGAGAGGAGCTCTACAAGGACCAAATGTATCTGGGCACAGGGGTCCTATGAGACTGTTTCTCCAATCAAGGACCATGGGTGGATATAACCTAGAACCTCTGCTTGCCTCTAGCCCCTGGTAGCTCAGTATTCAAGTGGGTACACTAGTAAGGGAAATAGGGGCTATTTCTGACATGAACTCAATGGTGGACTCTTTGACTTCCCCACCCAGCAAGGGAGGAGCAGCCCTCCTAGGCCACAGAGTACTTTGCAGCCAGTCCTGAAGAGACCTGATAAACCAGGGCCAGATGAAAGAGGAGGAGGTCCTCCCCTATCAGTGGATTTGGAAATGGGCAGGGAGTAGACAGTAGACGAAGGAGGGAGGATGGGATTGTGAGGGAATGAGGGAGTGGGATTCACCTGGGATACAGAGTTAATAAAATGTAACTAATAATAAAAAATAAAAAAATACATAAAAAGAGAAGCTTCTACATGAAAGTCATGACTAAAAGAAGGAAGTGAGGCAGCAAGTCAGGAAAGCTAGTAAAGCAGACAAGGCAGAAAATTGTTTCCCCATGCATGAGGGCAACTTAACAAACTGGCTAAGAAAAGGAAATATCATTCATCACAGTGGTAGAATGGATAATGAAATGGAAATTTGCTGAAGGACAGATGATCAGGGTTACAGTTATGAAGGATTATCATATCAATAGATATTCATAAAAACATTTGAACTGTTATGTTCATGGGACTAATAATTCTTTGTGTTGTAGTAATTAAACTGTGCATGATTTTTAGTTTATACAGAAAGGGAGAAAATGCAGATGAATTTCAATCTACCAACATGGTTGCTTTGGCAAAGGATCATATCCACAGACCTAGGTCTGTGTAACAGAGCTAGAATTCAGGCACTCCACAGACCTTAATCCCTCTGGTTGTAATACAGACGCACACCTTTAATCCCAGACAATGATGTCTAATTGGGGATCAGACAAAGTGATCAATCAGAGAAAGATTTTATAGAATGAGTCAAAGATAGTATACACCCATCCTTCATGAAACGGATAGAAAGGAGACTCTACTCAGGAGCAGTATAGGGAGAGAAGGTAGTTCAGTTCAGTACAGTTCAACTGAGTGTAGTTGAGTTTGTACAGTTCTGTTCAGCTCCATTCAGTTTGTGCAGTCAGTGTAGTTAGTGCAGTTCAGTTTATGAAATTCAGAGGCAGTTTTGACAAGATGAGCAATTCAGTGAGATGGAGAGAGAAGCGAGTTTGAATCAGTCAGCTTAAAGAGGTTTGAGACAGAGCAGCAAAGTTGAACCAGCCAGCCAGAGTTCAGAAAAAAAAAAACTAAAAAAATGGTATGGTTATTCAGCAGGAATTCTTAGTGGCTAAAGTACCCTAGGCTGGGGTTGGCAGAATGAGTCTGGAAGCTGAAGCCTTCAAAGACAGGGCTTGCAGAAGATTAGATTTTCTGGAGGCTAAAAACTTCCAGGCCAAGGCTTAAGGATAGTTAGATAGAAACTCTCTGGACTAAGCCCAAGCTATGTATTTGTACAGCCTATGTATAGCTCTCATCTCATCCCTTTATTTGTAGAAATTGAAATAATATTTATTGAGTTTACTTAATACTTAAGCCTTCTGCTCTATTGTGTACTCAAACTATTTAATCTGACTTTAACAGAACAACATAACATACGACCTTACTTGCTTTGGAATCTCACATAAACAACTTTTATAAACTAAGATAATGCATACTTGTAACATTAAAAGATGTACTTTTTAATATCCCTGACCTAGAATAATTAATGGGTATCATTTGCTGAAAGCAGCAAATACAGAAAATGAAGGTATTTTCCTAACACCTACCATAAATGTTGATGTCAACATTTATGGATTTTGGTTTATAAACAAAGATATTAGGTGTCTGCATTAGTTATCTGGGATCAGTTGGAGCAAGCGACTTATTCCCTTGTAGAACTTTATTAACTTTTTTCCATAAAGTACTCCATTTTTCCACCATGTGTTCAATAAAAACAGAACAAAACACATGTGAGAGACATACACAAACAGAACAGATATATACATAATGACAAAGATAGACTTCAGGCAAGCACAAATTCAGACTCATGCAACATATGCCTGGAGAAATAGGACACAGGAAACATGAAGTAAAACATTCAAATGAAGACTTGATCTTATTTCTATTTACATGGTTTTAGTGCTGACTACAATTTCATGGGACAAGTTACTAGAGAGTCCATCCCTCAGAGAGATTTACTCTCCTTATCTCAATAGTCACTAGTTTTCCACAGGCCCTTGTCCAGGAACATCACGCTCTTAGATTCCTTGTCCCTGCTCCTTCATTAGCACATCTATGCAGACAATAAAACTGCATCATTAGGTTGTAGCTATGTACATGTATGTGTATTTATTAATTATTATAAGGAATGAAAGAACTTCATTCCTTGCAATGTGAAGAACTTTCAATCTGATACTTGGAGGACATGGAAGAAATTGGAGCATAGGGAATGCTGGAGGAAAGAAAGAGAAAAAGAAAGTGATCTAATAGTATTTTAGTTAAAATGTTTAAAAAAAGGAAAAACATTTAAATGACACACTTAGGAAAGGAAAGCATAAAGTGACTGAATATTGTCTTTGTTTTACTGATATAAATACTGTTTTCAGTGACATCTATAAAAATAATCATGTCCAATTATTGCAATGCATTCATCATTAATATGAAATAAAAATGTGTGTCTGTGTGTGTTTTAATAGAAGCATAATGTATATGGTTGGTTGAAAAGATGACTGAGAAGTTATGAGAACTTGTTGCTCTTGGAGAGGACCTGAGTTCACTTCCCAGAACATATGTCCTGTTTTACAACCATCAACTTCAACAGGATACAACACCACCTTCTCACTCCCACAAGCAGCAGACGTGTGCAAGGTGTAAATGTATACATGCAGACTAAATACTCACATTTAAAATAAATTAAAAAAAAGACTTACTCTTGGTTGGGGAAGTGCTTTTATTTCTTTCTTTAATGCAAAACCAATACATTACTGGTAACTCAGAGTTAATCACTGATGCATACAGTCTATTCACAGGGCCATGAATTCCTGGCTGTGAAGATCAGAAGCCCAAGCCTAAAACATACTGCTATGATTTTGTAAATAATCTTGGTAAAAAGCTGTCTTTTATTAACTCCTTTATATCCACATGTTAGTGCAGATCTCATCTCTCATCAGAAAATAAAAATGTTTTTCAGTGTACAGTGGCTAATTGAGTCTTCCAACTGGTCATAGTGTCGAGAATAAATAACTATGGAGTACTGGAATCCACACAGGACATCTATATCCTTTCCCTTCCTGGTAAAGGCTCATGAAGCATCTAGAGAGAAGGGAGCAGAACATTGTTAAGAACCAGAGGTTGGGGAG
Source organism: Pachyuromys duprasi (assembly GCA_028658305.1). Taxonomy (NCBI): domain Eukaryota; kingdom Metazoa; phylum Chordata; class Mammalia; order Rodentia; family Muridae; genus Pachyuromys; species Pachyuromys duprasi. Next base: position 33,864,227 of record CM053748.1, read on the forward strand.
GACTGCAACAAACTGCATCTTACTTGGACATGGCATTCACAAACTCATTACAGTGGTAGTTATGGGCAGAAGTGCTGCATGAGACTTAATCTGTCAAAAATTCATCAAAAAACAAGGCCAGGCAATAAAGCCTCACTCCTGCTTTAAGGACTACTGACAGCTAATGGTAATTGGAAAAAGAAGTATCACGTTGTTCAGCAGAGTAACCACTGATAAGTTTGCTCCAGCAAACAAACTTCACCAATCTTCTCAACTAGATCTGTAGTTAAACTCAGTGAAACACACACACAATCGTGAAAGTAGAATTTTGGGGATCTTCTATATATACTATCATATGTGCAAATAGTGATATTGTGACTTCTTCCTTTCCCATTTGTATTTCCTTGATCTCCATTAGTTCTCTTAGTGCTCTAGCTAAACCTTCAAATACTATTGGATATATACAGAGATGGTAAACAGCCTTGATTTCTCCTTGATTTTAGTGGAACTGCTTTAAGTTTATCTTCATTTAATTTGATGTTGGCTATCTCCTTGCTGTGTATTGGCTTTGTTATGTTTAGATATGTTG
>CM053748.1:33865294-33905988 GCA_028658305.1 Pachyuromys duprasi
CTAAGAGGAAAGTTCATAGCACTAAGTGCCTTCAAGAAGAAATTTGAAACATCTCATACAAGCAACTTAATGGCCCAACTGAAAGCTCTAGAATAAAAAAGAAGCAGATATACCCAAGAGGAGCAGACAGCTGGAAATAATCAAACTCAGGGATGAAATCAATCAATTAGAAACGAATAAAACTATTCAAAGAATCAATGAAACCCAGAGCTGATTCTTTGAGAAAAATCAACAAGATAGACAAGCCCCTAGCCAAACTAACAAAAAGGCAGAGAGAAACTATCGGAATCAGCAAAATCAGAAATGAAAAGGGGGACATAACTATAGACACTGAGGAAATGCAAACAATCATTAGGTCTTTCTACAAAAGCCTATACGCCACAAAATTTAAAAAATTTAAATGAAATGAACATTTTTCTTGATAGATTCCGTCTATGTAAATTAAGTCAAGATCAGGTAGAAAGATTGAATAGATCAATATCCCCCAAGGAAATAGAAGCAGTCATCAACAGCCTCCCTAACAAAAAAAGTCCTGGGCCAGATGGTTTTAGTGCAGAATTCTACCAGACCTTCAAAGAAGTCCTAGCACTAATTCTCTCTAAACCATTCCGAAAAATAGAAATAGAAGGAAAATTACTGAACTCATTCTATGAAGTCACAGTCACCCTGATACCTAAACCACACAAAGATCCAACAAAAATAGAGAACTTCAGACCTCTGTCTCTTATGAACATTGATGCAAAAATACTCAATAAAATACTTGCAAACCGAATCCAAGAGTCACCTTGGGGTGACTCTAACCAAGCAAGTGAAAGATCTGTTTGAAAAAAACTTCAAATATCTGAAGAAAGAAATTGAAGAATACATCAGAAGATGGAAAGACCTCCCATGCTCATGGATTGGTAGGATTAACATAGTGAAAACAGCTATTCTGCCAAAAGCAATGTACAGACTTAATGCAATTCCCATCAATATACCAAGACAATTCTTTACAGACCTTGAAAGAAAAATTCTCAACTTCATATGGAGAAACAAACCCCCCAGAATTTCCAAATCGATCCTGTACGACAACAGATCATGTGGAGATATCTCCCTCCCTGACTTCATGCTTTACTACAGAGCAACAGTAATAAAAATTGCATGATATTGGCACAAAATAGTGGATCAATGGAACCAAATAGAAGACCCAAGAATATACCCACAAACCTATGGAAACTTGATTTTTGACAAAGAAGCCAAAACCATTCAATGGAAAAAAGACAGCACCTTCAACAAATGGTGCTAATCCAACTGGATTTCTATATGCAGAAAAATGAAAATAGATCCATATTTATCACCTTGCACAAAGCTAAAGTCCAAGTGGATCAAAGGCATCAACATAAAACCAGACACACTAAACCATTTAAAAGAAAAAGTAGGGAAGACCCTAGAACTCATTGGCACAGGAGACTACTTCCTGAAGAAAACACCAAGAGCACAGGCTCTAAGATCAACAATCAATAAATGGGACCTCATGAAACTGAAAAGCTTCTGTAAAGCAAAAGACACTGTCATCAAAACAAAACGACAGCCTACAGAATGGGAAAGGATCTTTACCAATCCTACATCTGACAGCTGGCTAATATCCAGTATACATAAAGAACTCAAGAAGTTAAAAAGCATCAAATCAAGTAATCCAACTAAAAAATGGGGTATGGAGATAAAAAGAGAACTCTCTGTAAAGGATTGTAGAATTGCAGAAAAACACTTAAAGAAATGTTCAACATCCTTAGCCATCAGGGAGATGCAAATCAAAACAACCCTGAGATTTCACCTTACACCTGTCAGAATGGCTACGATCAAAAACTCAAGTGACAACACATGCTGGAGAGGTTGTGGAGAAAGAGGAACCCTCCTCCATTGCTGATGGGAATGCATACTTGTACAAGCACTCTGGAAATCGATTTGGCGCTTTCTTAGACAATTAGGAATACCTCAAGACCCAGCTATACCACTCTTAGGCATATATCCAAAAGATGTTCAAGTACATAACAAGGACATTTGCTGAACCATGTTCGTAGCAGCTTTATTCATAATACCCAGAACCTGGAAACAACCCAGATGTCCCTCAGTCGAGGAATGGATACATAAATTTTGGTACTTTTATACAATGGATTACTACTCTGCAATTAAAATGAGGAAATCAAGAAATTTGCAGGCAAATGGTGGGACCTGGAAACGATCATCCTGAGTGAGGTATCCCAAAAGCAGAAAGAAACACTTGGTATATACTCACTTATATAGACCTATAGGATAAGATGGACATGCTGAAATCTATACACCTAGAGAAGATAAGCAAGAAGGAGGACCCAGGTTGGGATGATCAATCCTTGCTTAGATGGACAATGGGATGGACATTGAATGTAGGAGAAAACATCAACAGGACAGGAACCTACCACAGAGAGCCTCTGAAAGACTCTAACTAACAGCAAATCAAAACGGATATTAAGATTCACAACCAAGCAGTCACCAGAGTGCAGGGAATCATATGAAAAAAGGGGGAGTTCTTAAGACTTGGTGAGGACAAGAGCTCCACAAAGACCAAATAGATTAGGGCACAGGGTTATTCTATGAGACTGTTTCTCCAACCAAGGACCATGTATGGATACAAACTATAACCCCAGCTCAAATGTGGCCCATGGTAGCTCAATACCCAACTGGGTACCCTAGTAAGGGAAAAAGGGACTATTTAAGTCTTGAACTCAATGGCTGGCTTGACAACCCTCCCCCCTCCCCCCCGAGGGAGGAGCAGGCTAACTAGATCCCAGAAGACATTGTAGCCAGCCCTGAAGAGACATGATAAGCTAGGGTCAGATGGAAGGGGGTGAATGTCCTCCCCTATCAGTGGACTTGGAGGGTGACAGGGAGAAGATGAGGGAGGGATAGGAAGAGTGGGAGGGAATGAGAGAGGGGGCTATACCTGGGATACAAAGTATATAACCTGTGATTAATATAAAAATAAATAAATTACTTAAAAATGGCTAACATCATATATTTTCAGTAATCCCAATACAGAGGAGTATGATCACAAAACACTCTGTTAAACTGTTTTCTACTTTTTACAAAATGATTTATTTTTTAAAAGCAAAATCAAGAACTGCATAGGGCAGAAAGTAAAAGAAAAGAGAAAGAAAACCTGTAATGTTATCAGTTTCCATGTAGGCATTCATCTGAGAGACATAAGGGTCATGAAGTCATTGGTTTTATAAAACCAACTATAAAAACAAGATAAAGCCCAAACCCCTATCTATCAACCAGTAAATTACTAGCCAATGCACTATCTTTTATAGATCCCATGGTGATTCAGCAAAAGGAAAAAAATCAACAACTCAATTGATTATTAATTTAGGTAAATAGAATCTAAACAGATATTTAAGAATTGAAAAGGAGCCAGTGCTACAAATTGCCGGAGAGATATGATCAGCAGTGGGAGGTACATTGCAGTGCCAGGTTCTCACTTTAAAGGACAAGCGTCCAGAGATAGGAGCCGTGAACCATGTCAAGAAAACAAATTTGAATCCTGAAAAAGATCACCCTGCCTACAGATAAAAACTCCACACACACACACACAGGAGGCAAGCCCTTCGAAGGGTCAAATTGAGGGCTTGCTGTATGGTTGCTGAGCCAAAAGTGGCTAGTGATAAATGATGCCCAAGCCTGGCTCTTCACAGTGCTGGTGGACCTGATTTAATATAGGAAGTTACATCAGTTGTGAAATGAGACTCCACCAGCAGCACAGCATTAATAATACTTTGTTTTTTATGCATGAGGATTGCATTGTCTTTACTATGGGCTTAAAAATCTTCTTCAGGATTTCTGTTGCTTAAGTGTCTCTTGCTATCTGGAGCTCAGCTAAATTGCTTATAAGAACAGTGGAAAGAAGTTGTAAATTGCAGGCTTCCCAATTCCCAGAGCTACTCAAGTATCTTTTACAGTTGAGGGATGTTAATATGTCATACAAGCCTACTGCAGTCTTGAAAAATAAAAATAAAAACCCTTCTTTCCTCTCCACCACATTTGCTGCTCTATTATTTTGTGTCAAATAAAAATATTTTCAACTCTCATTTCCTTTATGACCTTGGTGCCTTTACCTTTCCAGGCAGGATAATCCTTTACAGCTGTCAGCTTTGGTTCTAACCTTTGATGGCTTCTTGGCTTTCCTGGGACACTAAATGCTTGTGACTGACACTGGAGTCTGCATACTCTTGTTCTTTTTTGGATAAGCAATTTCCCTATCTGCAGGAAGACAAGTGCTTTAATGCAACAATGTAAAAATAAAATAAAATAACTGGTAAGAAAAAGTTCAGTGAGCATTTACTTATATTTGAGAAGTGTAGTTGAAAGTCTAATCTAAAGTCATAGTCTGAACGGGCATAAAAGTCAAAAGCATTGGCATTGAGATCACATACATTTTCTGCCATTGCCAAAGGATGAATGTCTGCTTGTTTGACTAAACGGTTTAACTTGGAAGTTGAAACAATGAGACCTGGGTGAACTATAAGATGTTATTTATCAAAGTCATTGTTCACTTCTGAATATTCCAGAGGAACGAACAGTTAATTAGATACACAAGCTGATAGGTTACTTTGGCAAGAAATAATGTTGAATAACCCTTGAAAATATGCATTCTAAGCTTCTCAGATATTTATTTTTCCAAATATCATCTCCAGAATTGTGTTGGCATAACCTCTTAATCATTCAACATTAATTTAGCAAATATTTATTAAGTGTCAACTATCAGTCAATCAATATACTTTGAAAATGAGATGATAAAGCACCTAGTTCCTGATTTCTCATAACTGGTGTCCAGTTCTGAAGAGAAGTAAAAAAATAAATCATGCATAATCAAATAAAGGAGCAGATAACTGTCATCAGAATATATAACTGAATTTGAGTTAACTCATTAGTGATAAGATTAAAAAGACAAGGATATTTGAGGTTAAAATAATAAATTATGAGAAGAAAAAAATAAATGTATTTTATTAAGAAATGACAGGAATTTGTGGATCACAGCATTTTAAAGTAGAGAATAAAATCACATAAATGTAATTTAGAGATAAATTTTAAAAGCAGTTCAGATTTTAAAACTAGGAATTTCTATCTTATCTTGCTGGTAATGGGACATTGTTTGATAAGCATGTGCATGTTTTAATAATGGAAATCAGACTAAGCCCTGTGGAATTTGCTGTTGTGGTGTGGGTTCTTTCCAACACTTGTCCTTGCCTTCAGAAAAATTTCCAAAATCACACAAAACAACACAGGAATTCAAGGTCAATTGTGTATTAAATTTCACCTTACTTATATTTCTCCTCCTCATTTTCGCAGGTCAGAAATGTTTCTTTTGGCTGTTGTTTACATCAAAAGAAAGAGGGAAAACCAAAGGAGAGTGCATTAATCTCTTTTCCCAAACCTGTAAAATGAACTGTGGATGTCAAATATGAAGAGATGATGGCTAGAATCTTATAATTAGCATCTAATGGTGGTAAACACAAGACTTGTGAATGAGTTTGAGTGATATTAAAAAAGAAAGGTCATTAGATTTAGTAATGAATCAGTTCTATAATAAACAGTAAGGGTATATTCAATAAGGAATGCTATGTTAGTAGCCATGCAAAAGTACATAAATGTTGTTTTCATTAACTGAAATGAAAAGAGAAGGAAACAGCCTGTGCAGGCTTTATGGGACTATCAAGGCAATATATATAGAACTTATAGGACATGCTAAATCAAATGTGTATAAAGCAACCAGTGGGGTATATCCAAGGTAGAAAAACAGACTGCTAAATCAACAGGCGCATAAAAGTGCTTAATTTAGTATCAATAATATTATCGGAATTCTCAAAAATTGCTTTTATCATTTTCACTGGTGGTTTCAGAGATACAACTAGTAAAATCTCAAAGTTTATACAATTTATCTAAAAATATAGCAACGGCAGAGCTGGCAATCTTTATACTGTGCTATCTTCTCTGTGTAACAAATGCTTTTTCTATTTCCTTTGGACTGTTATTTATTCAAAGACTAAGAATCAATTCAACTTGTATTATGTTCCCTGTCTAATAAATTTTCTATTACTTGGGGACAGTTACTTATTCAATAACAATAAATGGTTAATAATAAAAGAAGTTTGATTAACTACAAAATATTTGAAAAAATCTATCCAAATGAATATTTTATAATCAAGAAATTTAGTCATCTAATTGTGCTTGTGTGTGTGTGTGTGCGTGTGTGTGTGTGTATTTAAAACAACTAACGAATAGAATATTCTAGAAATGTATCCAATGTTTGTCAAATGGAGCCAAACTGACTAATGGGAATGGGTGAAGAACATGAATAAGTATAAATAGTTGTACAACATACATGTACAGGATGTACAGGATGATTTAAGAAGGGGAAGTTTTGAGATCTTAAATAAAAATCAAGATCTTAATTTAATATATTTGGAGTTATATTTGAGGATGCATGTTTCAAACAATGTCTCTGTGAAGAGTTTAGCTATAGCATATTTTGTGCATGTTTGTCTCTTACCATTCTGCTACTGTCTGTGCATGATAATCCACCCAAATGAGGTTACTATAAAGTTTTCCATGTATGAAACTCACACCCTATGGTAAGGATAAGATCTTGAGAGCCATTTGGAGTAGAGATAGCAGAACACAATTCATTGTACCAAACATATGACTGGATTTCAGACAATGGGGTGTAAAGAGAAGTCAGATAAACCGTTTTCACCTTGAGTCCATTAACAACTTCCTGGTGAGAATTTTGAAGCTCTTCCCTCTCCCTGGTGTCTTAACAATAGTGAGCAGAGTGACTCTGGGAGTTGCAAGCTGAAGTTGCATCACTACAAAATGATAACTGAAGGTCTTAGATCAATCCTAGGAATAAGTCAGCTATCCATCCTGGATTACATACTTTGGATATCATAAGTTGTGCTTGAATGGTCCATCCTACATAGTATATTATTCACTAAAAAGCAAAACTTTTCAAAAGTAATAAAATTGTGAGAATATGTATTTCTATTGTATTGTGCACAGGCTATGCTTAAAAACTGAGCTTGCAGTCCTAAAATGTCATACAAGAAAAATGGACAGACTAGTTAGGGAGAGACTAGTATAGTTTACTATGATTCACAAGAGAGCCAAAAGAGATACAAATTTTAGATTCCCAGGAAATTTCCTAATTAATCAACCAAGTAAGTTCTTGAAGTCTTCAAAAAGGGTTGTTAATCTTGTGTTTGGTGCTTTCCAGATGACCATCTGAAGTCATTACCTACCCTATACCTCAACCTGTATTTTCAATAGATCCCATCTCTTTAGTTAAATGTGTAAGTGTTGATGCATGTCCACTGCTGTCTAATGGAACAATAACTTTTTTCCAATAGATATTATATATTTTAATTTATTTATTTTTATATCAATCACAGGTTAGGTACTTTGCATCCCAGGCGTAGCCTCCTCCCTCATTCCCTCCCACCCTCCCACTCCCTCCCTCATCTCCCTCCTCCTCGCCCCCTCCAAGTCCACCAACAGGGGAGGACCTCCTCCCCTTCCATCCAACCCCAGCTCATTCTGTCTCCTCAGGGCTGGCTGCAATGTCCTCCCCTGGGATCTAGCCAGTCTGTCACTCCCCGGCTTGTATGGGGGGTTGGGGGGGGATCAAAGAGTCAGCCATCAAGATCATGACTGAAACAGTCCCTGTTTACCTCACTAGGGTCTTCAGTCAGACAACAAGCTATCATGGGCCCCATCTGTGCGAGGGTTCCAGGCCACATCCACACATGGTCCTTGATTGTAGAAACCGTCTCATACAAGACCCCTATGCCCTGCTCAGTTTGGTCTTTGTGGAGCTCTTGGAACGATAACTTTTAAAAGCAATACTTCTAGGGGCAAACATTGAATAACTTTAAAATATACATAATTTTACTAGTTCTGATTTGAGTTAATTTTATACTGAAATTCTGTTAGAATAACCACAGTATTGAATACTAACTCTGTCTAAAGTTAACTGACTCCAAAACACAGTCTGGAGAAATATTTTGCCTGGTTTAAGATATAATGAGACTATATTCTCTAAGCTGTTTAAATGACAGTCACAGTTGGCTTCTGAATTCCCATTGCATCTTGGAATTTCTAGTAAGACAAATTAGCAGTATATATGGGTTGCTGACTGGTTTATCGTAAGTTTATCACCTTTAGACACATCTTAGAGCATAAGCACTGTGGTATTGTTTCAATGGATAAAATGAGAATGTCACTTTAGGAGGAAGGTGCAGAGGGGGGAATTTTAAAATTGTCAGAGAAGCTTTATTAATAGCCAAGTGCTCAAAAATCCGAGGATGTGAGCACAGTCTTTATGACAAAATAAGTCTTCCCATGTATGTGTCAATTTCATCTTGTTTAACAGTTCACTGGTTCAATACTGAGTCCTACTGTCTCACAGGAGTGATAAAGCCTGTGCCAACAGACAAAAATAACTCATGAAAGCAGTAGATCTGGAACTGTTTGTGAAAATATACACTTCTTTCTCAATTTTGGTCTCATTTTTATAACACCTTTACTTAAAAATTTTTCTGTGTACTTTTTTTTGGCCAGACTTTATTTCTTTAGTCATCTGTTGAACAAGCATTTATTGAGCGATTCTTTTGCTCCCATTGTATTGAAATCCATGAATTTTGAGGCAACAAAAAAAATTCCCTACCTACATGTAGGTTCATTTATAAAGGACACACTAATTCAATGGTAACATTGAATTACTTTACTATACTATATAGTAAAGTATAGTATAGTATTACTTTACTATAATATTATAGTACAATTTAACCAAGAAATATAGTTGTAATCTTTTCATGTCTTAATATTTTGCTAAGTGTAAATTATTTATACACCACTTTGTCAACATTATCACCAAAGTGACTAGAAATGCAGAATGTAATTCTGGTATGGAATATCTGGCACCTATTCCTCTGTTAGAATAACTGGCATTGGAAAGTGTCATAAAAATCTACATTTAAGGTGAAATTTTATAATTTCCTACACTTGAAGGAAACACTAGACCTTATTCTTTTTTGTTATTGCCGTTCAAATGTGGCCTGTGCTAACAATCTTATGAAACTTTGGCAAAAAAGTAATACTTTCAATGATGATTAAAAATACACTACTTAGACAGAAATGCCTATATAGTTTAGAGTATAACACACACATGGTCCTTGCTGCTTAAACTAAATTCTCTTATTTTTTAAATGTTGTCTTTACATTCTTTTATGTTAAACCATTCCTTTGTGAAGGCAATAGCTGCCAACCACTATAAGGTAGGTAAAAATACAGATATGAACAAATCAAAGGCAGAATAACTGTGTGCTTTGACTACTTGATACAATATTTAATTTTACATTTTCTGTTGCCTTGGTTGTGAATAAAGTTGCTCAAATATATACAGTAGTAAATAATGGACCCATAACTCTATTTTCAAACAACACAACTCCTATTGGTTCATCCCTTGGGCTTTGAAAGAACATCAGACATATGAGATAAAGAAGAAATAAACAGTTGAATCAATATACCCTCATATACCAATTTCATAAACATTTGCATTATGTTCCAAGTCAGCATTAGTTAAATACATGCTGTGTTGAGTGCATCTTTTTAGATCATGATAGTATAGCACAGTACTCATGTGCTTTTATGTTTACTCTTCACTTTTTATGTTTACTTTTAGCTTTGGGTAAATGGAAATTTGGAAAAAATAAAACTAAACACCATTTGGTTGGTGATTTACAACAGTAATAAGTTATTATTTTTAATGGAGGTTTTCATAAAATCACTTAGAAAGTGAAGCATTTCACAGAATTAAATGACTCTCATATATATATATATATATATATATATATCATTTATGAAATTAAGAGATTCAATTTGATTCTAACTTGACATGGCCCTTAAATATATGTTGATGATGTTTTAGTAATATGTTAAAAAATTAGATCACCTGGTCATCTGGGACAGTAATATAATTTTCTTGGTTTTTATTTTTGGAATTGAATAAATTGTGAATAAAGCTTTTATCAATTATAGTCCTTAAAATAGATAGGTCACTTATTCTGCTAAAGTTAATACTTTAAGTGTTCTCTTAAATCTCTATATTTTTATATTATGATGAAGCAAAATTTACTTCCAGAATAGTACCTAATAACTCTTTTATTTACAAATAAATATTGCTTGAATATATCTGCAATATTTCTTCAATACCATAGAGGCATCGCTAAGGTACTTATCCCTCTCCATAAATACCTGTGCTGAAATAACATAAATAGTTGTCATCCTCCAAAACTATGAATAAGATAGGTCACTGAATGTTTGTCAATTCACTCTTCTCTTCTCAATGAGTGATGCCTCTATAATCTGGCATCTTTTATGACTCAAACACTAAGTATCATCATGAGAAGAATGCAATAAATCTGCACAGAACTAATCCAAAATAGTATTATCTTCAAAAAATTATATGTGGATTCCAAAATATTAGTGTGCTCTTTGCCCCCACACTGAAGTTAACTCATGTCTTAATGTATAAACATGTACAGAAAAGCAGTGAACACTTTAATTCATTAATAATATAGTACAAAATAATTATTATGTTAGTAAGACAAAGCCAGAAAAATACATACTTTATCCTTTCCAGAATTCTCTGTTAAAATGAAAACACTGAATTTAATACAAATTAGGTATTCATTTAACTCAGAAGTATTGATAATTTACTGTGTTCTGAGGAACAAGGAATATAGGATTAGACAAATAACTTTCCCTGCCTGTTCTGAATGTATGTGTACAAATAGAAGGCATTATTCAAATGTCATGCACATGGGTGCAAACACGCACAATTATGCAGCTTGCTTATAACAAGGCATTACTATTACTTGCTTTTAATTAGAAATAAATTTAACCCTGTTGATTCCTTATTATGCAACTTTATTTCTAAAATTTCTTCTTAACATAGTCCATGAATATTTCTATTTTGGAATCCTCTTTTTTTAGATTCTATTTTATTTTTTAATTTTATTTGTATTTTTATAAATTATAGTTTATTCACTTTTTATCCCCACTGAATCCTTAGTTACTAAACATGAAGGCTAGAATACAAAAATGAAACTATTAAGGAGGATGTAAATGTGTCAAAATGGTGGTTTCTCTACACTGACAACTTTGAAATATTGTGTGCTTGTAGTAGCTGAGGAGGATATACTGTCAAGTGGTGAAAAGTGTAAAATGTAGTAACATAAACTATCTATACCACAGATTCAACTGTTGACCCTGAAAGCCAACCTCAAAATTCCCTTGTATGAGAGCTTTTTCTCTCCACTTTCGGAGCCCTCCGAGCTTACAGCTAGGTTATCATCAGAGGATAGCTCATAAGTTCAACTAAGGTATATTATTCAAGTACCTAATTTCTGTACTGTCAATTCAAAGGTTTGATTTTGGAGTCATTTTTCAAGCATGTCAAGATGTCTAATCTCTTTTGTAATAAAATACTTTTTTAAAGAAAAATGGCATGTAGAAAAGGAAAAACATGTTTTCCTCAGATATTGTAAGAAATATCTTATTATTCCAGTGTGAAACATATTTTAGAATGAGACACATCTGTACTTGAATATTGGTTCACGTCCATCACCTTTGTATCTGAGAGCCATTTCACACTATTACCTTCCATTTAAAATAATTTATCATCATATTTATCATCCAAAGAAAATAATTTCTGTCATTAATTTGAGGGGAGAATGAAATAAGATGGCTTGGAACTCACCATAGAATTCAGGCTAGCCTCTTGTCTTTTAAAAACTTATTTATTATTTTTTAAATTTTATTTATTTTTATTTTGTGTACATTTGTGTTTTGACATTGGCATGTATGTCTATGTGAGGGTGTCGGATCCCCTGGAACAGGACAGTTGTGAACTGCCATATAGACCCTGGGAATTAAACCTGGGTCCATCTCAAAGAGCAGTCAGTGCTCTTAACAGCTGAGGTATCTCTCCAGTACAATTTATTTATTTATTTTTAGAAATTACAGTTTATTCGTTTTGTATCCCAGCTTTAGCCCCCTCCCTTGTCCCTTCCCCAATCCCACTCTCTTCCCTCTTCTTCTCCTATGCCCCTCCCCCAGTACACTGATATGGGAGGTCTTCCTCCCCTTCCCTCTTACTCTAGCCTATCAGGTCTCATCAGGACTGGCTGCATTGTCTTCCTCTGTGGCCTGGTAAGGCTACTCCCACATGAGGGGGAGGTGATCAAAGAGTCAGCCACTGAGTTCATGTCATAGAGAGTCCCTGTTTCCCTTACTAGGGATCCCACTTGGAGACTGAGCTATCAAGGGCTACATCTTTACAGGGATTCTAGGTTATCCAAGCAGAGTGCGTAGACGGCAGACATGTACTGCTATGAACTGCTATAAATTTGTTCTTTTTCCTTCTTCATTGAATTTGTTTTTTTTTGTTGTTGTTGTTTGGTTTATTATTGTTATTATTATTTCATTTTTAGTTGGCTTACTTTACATCCTGATCATAGCCCCCTCCCTCATCTCATCCTCGTCCCTACTTCCCTCATTCTCCCCTCCATCTTCTCCCCTAGTCCTCGAAAAGGACTTCCACCCCTACCAATTGACCTCAGACTGCCAAGTCTCATCAGAACTGCCTGCAAACTCTTCCTTTGTGGCCTGACAAAGCTGCCCTGCTGAGGGGGCAAGTGATCAAAAAGTAGGCAACCGAGTCCATGTTATCAAGAGCCTCTGTTCCCCATACTAGGGAACCCACTTGGTGGAACATACTTGGAGCTGCCCATAGACTACATCTGAGCAGGTGGCCTAGCTCCCCTCCATGCTTGAGCCTTGTTTGGTGCATCAGTCTCCACAGGTCTCACCTGGGCCCAGCTCCTGTCTCCTCCGGGTCCTTCTATCCAATACCCCACTCTTCCACTCTTCCGTAAGACTCCCTATGCTAAGCCCAAAGTTTGTTTGTGGGTCTCAGCATTTACTTCAATCAAGTGGTGGGTGGAGTCTTTCAGAGAGCATCTATGGTAGGCTCCGGACTTGTTCCCTCTTTATTGTATTTTTAGGAGGTGCTAAATTAAATTTTCTTTTATTTTCATCTGCAATAATAAATTAAAATCCAAATTTAATTGATGGTTCTATTATCAATATAAAAGAAATAGTTGTCATTTGACTTAGCTTACTAGCTTTGAAAAGGTGACTGAGAATGTCAAAAACCAAGCTTAAAAGATGACCATATAAGTCAAATACCTTCTTTGCACTCTTAATTTATATTTTCAGTAGCCAACAAAACTTCATTCCTATTTAGTATTTATCAGCTCTTGAAAAAGCATCCCTTCCTTCCTGAAGTGTGGTTCTCTTTAATCCCTCCTAATTAGCTGTAGCTTAGAGCATATGAAATTGCACATTCCACTACTTTAGTAAATGCATATTTATGTAATTCAGATTTAATTATGAACCCTTAGTAGTGAAAGCAGTACGGAATTTAAAAAGATCGTGTGTGTCCTGTAGGCTGTGTCTGTATGTATACTTTTCTACTCTAGATGCATGCCAGGATTTTTAATCATGATATTTATGAACTTTAAAATCAGGGTATAGTTGGCCATGGAATGCATTTTATTTAACACCCCTTATAGAGTTCTAACAAATTTTAAATTTCATCACTTCTAAAAATTGTCTCTCTCTCATTTATATGCCCACATGCTTTTACATTTCATTGTTTGCTTGTATAAGAGTGGCAAATGAACACTCTAAGTGTTTAGAAAATCAATTTCAATTACAAAATGCAGAAAGTTTATGTCTGAGTTATATTACCTTGTTAAGCATTCCTTCTCTAAAGGCATCTTCTTGAATATTATGTGTGTATATGTATATATATATATATATATATGCCTGCCTATATGTGCATAACATCTTTTTATAGTAACAACTGACTCCAAAAGAGGGATTCAGCTGAATCCTATTGAACTGGAGTTAAAGGTTGTTATAAAGTATCAAATATGGATGCTGAGAACAGAATATGTGTTCAACAGAAAGAAAAAAAAATGTTTGAAGCACTGAGTCTTCTCTTCAGTCCAATTAAAGGTACTTATAACTGATTTATTTCTTACCAATATCCTCTTATCAATAATTACTGCCTTGAGCTTGTTTGGAGGTTCTAGCAGAGAGCACAGCTACTCATATACCCTTGACTGAAGACAGATCCTCCTCTATGTGGGGAAGGTCTTCTGCTTTGACTGAGCATGCAGCTTTGGGAGGGACACACATGGGTGGGTGAGGGAGGAAGGGGACACCTACCTAGCCAGCTAGATCAGGCAAATCAACCTGGTGATCAATGGGGTGACAGATGTCGCACCCAGGTACATTCTGAGCAGGTGTTTTGGTAGGCATATAGAGTTTGCCAAAGAAAGATTTACTGAAATAATTCAAATCCAATCAAACACAAATACAAAAATAAACAAAAACAAAACAAACAAACAAAAAAACCTCTACCTGAAAGGTGATAATTGCATGACACCTTTAATACATCATTTGCCATTGTTACATATGAATGAACCTCATACAAGCAGAATAGGCTAAAACAAACTGTTATGGATTGTCACATACACAAAGAAAATATGTATTTACTGAAAACCAGAATATGTCCTGTGTGTTGAGATAAAGTTTCCTCATGCATAACACATTTGCATAAGTGAAAATATATCTCTTGTTGACAGAAGAGAAGTCTAAGATGGGAAAATAAAATAATGTTTGTTCTAGGTGAGGCAAGCTATATATGGGAATGCCATGATTCTTGTGGGCACATTTCTGAGCTTACAGTTAGTACTACACCCCACTGTTCTTCAAAGTGCCATATTGTTTTAATTCAATGTTAACTGAGTAAGCCTTTCAATGAACATAGTTCCAATGGCTGTAAATAACCCTAGAGAGAATATTGGTATCATTTTCTGTTTCCTCACTTGTGCTATCTGCCATTTTCCTAGGTAAAGTATTTCTGAAATTGAGATGCATTGTGGCTAACTGACATGTCTATACTAGAGAGATAAAGGATAATTTACATAAGTACCTAACAATATGCATTTATTTTCCAGAAAAAATTATAGAAATGGCCTTTTGGAAATTTCTGTCACCTTGTTGCTCTGAGACCCCTTGTTCATATGCAGTATTTGCTTGGAAAAAAATTACACATAATGAGTCACAGCGAAGGGCAGCAAAACTGCATGAGAAGCTCTTCATCTGCTAAGTGCTGAGATTTCCCGTTGCTATGACTAAGTGACTCACAATAGCTGCTGGAGATTTGCATAACTACAAAAATTGTTTCTATTGTTATACACAGGTGAAAGAGGAAATGTCCCTCAGTGGAAAAGATTGAAAGAATCATGTTTTTATACAGACACAAAATAAAGAGGCTTTTTTTATTTTTCATTTATGTCATTTGTTTAAGTCAGCCAAGGAAAGAAAATCTGTTAGTCTTTATCAAATGGTTACATAGTCAAATGTTGGACTTTTTAACTGGTTGAGCAATTATTAAATAGGTTGAGCAGGCTATGGTCTGACGTGCAATAGCAAAAGTTTTAAAGTACAATCTAACATCACTTTCTAGTGATGAAGAGTGAGGGATTATGGCATCAGAACATTCTCGCTCAAAGGTGAGAAGTTAAACTTTCAGTCTTGACAATGAGGCAAAGCCCAAGAGCTTGAGATCCTAGAAGAGGAGACTGGATTTTACTGACAGTCATGTTATGTTAATTATATTAATTCATAGTTACTATCTGAAAAGAAAACTATAAGAAATGTCAGTGTAACTTTCATTCTAATTTAGATATACTAAAAAGTTTCAGTGATAGTAGAATATATACCACGGAGATGACATCTCTTTTTAAAAGTATTCTATGTCCAAAATATTGTATTTAAAATTTTAACCTTATACTATGAATGTGATATAACACATACATAGAATGCCTATGCTAGTGACTCAGATTTTTTTAGGTTTATGTTTTTTATGATAAGGTTATTTAAAAGGCGTACATTAATGGGGTATTTGAAGAAGATCAGCTCTCCATATTTTGTATTTTAGACTCATTGCCAACACTTTTTATTACAAGTCATTTTCTGTTCAACGTATGACTCAAAGACAATTATAATTCTGGAACTTATTTAGAGTCATGAAAAGGTTGTTACTTTATAGGGAATATACAAAATTTCAAATGATAACAAAATATCTTTCTATCTTGACTTGTAATTCTTGTTTGTTTTCCATGGGTGAGTAGCATCAACATCTGCAAGAAGCTTGATAGAGAACTATGATTGAGCTCTAATCTACACCTTTGGAATTAGATATTTTTTACATGGGTCCCAAAGCTTGAAAATACTGAAAAGAAAGAAAATAAAGATTTTGATGATAAAAAAAAATCGTGTCACGGACAATTATACTCCTAAATAGCTATTTGAATTATTTAAATTTTCCTATTATTAAATTGCCTCATTTGTAACTGATTTTAACTCCTCTAAAAATTCATTTGTCTTTAGAATTAGACTAAATATAAGAAAATGCTTCAGAAAACCATCAAGTGCTAAAACAATGGTGCTCAGGTGTGTACTAATTTTTCTCAAAGGACATTTCATCATGTCTGAGTGTATATTTAGTGGTCATCATGGGAGAAGGAGGTTTCTACTTATATCTAACTAGAAGCAAGCATAGACAACTGAGAACCTGTATTTAGCAGGACAGGCCCTCAAACTGGACTATTGCTTAACTTAAATGACAGGAGTGTTAAAGTTACAAAAGTGAAGTAAGACAAGATATTCATTCAAATGATAGTTTTATGATCTACATTTTCATCACTATTCCTTCATTTGCATATGCTCTATAGATAGTATTTGAATATCAGCAATGATAATTTGCATGCATTTGAACTATTTAGTGTGTAAAGTTGCAGGTTGAAAGGTTTCTTTCTTTTTCAATTTTGGAAGTCGTTTATATAACACTAACACATTTAAAGTGTTCATTTTCTTCACATCAAAAAGAAATTAATTTGAAGATCTTGCTTCACTTCAGTTCAAAGAATATTTTGTTCCTTTATCTTGTCTATTATAAATCTCTGGCTTGAGCAAAGCCAATAATAATAGAAATAGAAGGTAATCTTATTGCTATACTTTCTTTTTTCAGACCATTAGCTATCTTGCTGTAACTTCACATATTCAAGTTTACTGTGTTTTCAAAACAAGCCAGGCAAATTAAAGTAGTAAGAAAAATACATTTTATCAGAATCTTTGCAAATTAAATTGTTAGAGTAATTTCTTTTTTCCGTTCCATACTTTCCAGCCCACACTTGGATGACAAACCCCATATGGTGATGACAATGAAAATGGATCATCTAAAGATATCTTACCACTGTGCTGCTTACAACCCTCAGGAAAGACTGAAAAGGCAGTGAAGCTGTATCCCACACAATCCAAGAATGTGGTTGATGAATGATGTCTAAAAGATAACTAAAATAGATTACATACATAATTTTTCTTCCATGTTTTCTACAGAGGTTTCATTCTCAACTACAGAACATCATATCCATATCACTGAATCTATAGATACATCTATTTTATTAAATATCATACCCAACTCCAAAGGGCAATAAAGTAGGAAGTAACAAACAGCAATTGAGTTTTAGATAGATAGGACGTTGGAAAAGTGTTGAGGTATTAAACATTAGAAGCAAACAGCCAAAATCATGTTTGTGCAAGTGGCTCTAATGAAACTCAGTTGGTCACATTTAGGAAGAAGACATGAAAGTGGTAGAGGAACCACATTAAGAATGATGATCAGAGTAATGAAGGGATGGGACTGAGAAAAGGAGCAGGAGTAAACTGACTAAATTCATTATAGGACTCCATGAAATTATCAAAAAAAAAATAGAAAAAAGTAATACAAACCTGTCACTATCAAACTACAACTATAAAAAATATTATTGTTCCTTTTTAAAAATGCAGAATAAAAGAGATGATTTTGATCAATATGTGAGTTCCTACACTACATGTGTTCTGGGAAATATAAACATATAACGCCAGAAGAAAATAGTGAAGACATTGTTTAAACCTTATTCTCCGTAGTTGTAGTAAATACACACAAACTCACAAACTCAGCTCATATTTGAACTTATAAACTGAGGGAAATTATCAGTCTATGGGCAGCATAACTACCTTATTGCATATGTGGAAAACTGGAAAGACATTGACTTGAGCATATGACTGACATGTAATAAGTAGAAGTAAGGGATGTTCCGCTATAATGGGAGGTGAAACTCTCTCACACACACAGAGACAGAAAGAGAGAGAGTTCGTAGAGCAGAATAATGTTTCCCTTAAAATATATCCATTTCTGGGTAGGTAATTTTTAAATTTATTTTTGTTATTGAATATCTTGTTTTCTCCATCTATAGGGATTGAGAGTTTTGCTGGGTATAGTAATCTGACATTTGTGTTCTCTTAAGGTCCACATGATATCTGTCCGGGCACTTCTGGCTCTCATAGTCTCTGTTGAGAAATCAGGAGTGATTCTGATGGGTTTGCTATTATATGTTACTTTGCTTTTTTACCCTTGCAGCTTTTAGTATTTTTCCTTAGTTCTGTATACTTACTGGTTTGACTATTATGTGGTGGTGGGGATTTTCTTTTCTGGTCTAATCTATTAGGTGTTTTGTAGGCCTCTTGTATGCCTATAGGCCTGTCCTTTCAACTGGGGAATCTGACTGAGCTCAGGGGGTCCATCAGAGACTGATGCACCAAAGGAGGACATGCATGGAGAGGACCTAGACCCCCTGCTCAGATGTGGCCCATTGGCAGCTCAGTCTCTATGTGGGTCTCTGAGTGAGGAGAACAGAGGCTCTCTCATGAACTCAGTTGACTGCTCTTTGATCACTCATTCCTGATAATGCAGCCCTGTCAGGCCACCAAGGAAGAGCACCCAGGTAGTCCTGAGGAGACTTAACAAGCTGTTAGGAGATGGCAATAGTGAAGAACTCCCCCTTTCTGTGGACTAGGGAAAGGGAACAGGAAAAAGGGAGGGAGGGTGGGACTGAGGGAAGTTGAGGGAGGAGGCTTCAATCAGGATATATAATGAACAAATTGTGAAGAAAAATTAAAAATTAAAAATTAAAAAAATATCCATTTCTGTATTTCCAGAAATTGTGAAATAGTTATGTGACAAAATAGCTTTTACATATATGATTAACTGATAGATTTTGAGATGGGGTGATTCCTATAGATTAAATGTATAAAATTGATCTAATAAAATGGAGGGAATTATTCCTGCAAATAGACGATGGCACTTTAAGGCAGAAAAAGAACATTTCTGAAGTGGCTTAAAGAATGGGAGACTATTGACCACCAGCCAAGGGAACTAGGTAATTTCTGAAACCTGGAGAAAAATGGAGAGAGATTCTGTCTTGCATATTTCAAAGAATAAGAATTCATGTTATTCCAAGGTAGTTATTATATGGATATCCTTAATGAGTATTTGGCAACAAAGAATAATCATTATCTTGCTTGCAAGATTGCAGAATTATGGAAAAAAATCACAAAGACTTGACTCTAAATGTAAGAAAGAGGACTTGATTTATGGAACATCAGAGAACATATGCTTTGAAATTTGGCTGAAATTCAAATTGTTTACTTCTGAGAAGACAGCAGTGAAGGGCTTCATTATAGGTTCGCCTGAGGTAGTAAGGAACTTCCAGCATTAAAAAAAGAAAATCAGGGTAAAAACAACAACATAAAGATTTATGACTCCAAACAAAGTAATTATCACTAAATGTGGAATGGGTCTGCATCCAGGACACAGGAACTAGGAGACGAGACTCTAAAGATTGGTCCCACTAGCTTGGATCCCACCTCAAACAGTACTCCACTGAAGTGGAAGAGCATTCCTGTAAACTGCATCACCTAGTATGTAAGCTGCACTTCACTTTTCACATGCAAAGAACTCATTTACAGTACACATAGGAATAAGTTGATAGATCCAGTATTAGAATTAACCCAAATATTTATTAAAATGAAGTTATTGAATGATGCAAATATGTGCATTGGTCACGTTAGCATCATCCACGTGAAGAGTGAGGATCTCAGAACACATGTTTACTAGCCATTAATAAGAAGACAGTGGAGCTGTTGTAGTGCAGCAGGCTTAGTAGTTCGGAGACCGTGACCGTTCATTGAATCTTTCCAGTGAACTCTTTGAAAAGTTCTATTATTCTATCACTGTGATGGATAATTTTAATTAATTATCAACTTGACCCAATCTAAAGTACTTGGACGAGAGTGTCAGTAATGGATTGTGTAGCCCAGCTTGGCATGTGGGCATGTCTTGTTGGGGTACAATATATTCATCATGTTAATTGAGGTGAGACAGTTTGCAAATGGTGGTTGCAACATTCTGTGAGTGGTGGATCTCAGTTCAGGAAGAGCAAACTGAGCATCAGCTTGAATTAGTTCACTACTCTCTGGTCTAGAGACCAGCTGTATATGATCAGTTTTCTCAAGCTCCTGCTGTTGTTCCTTCCCTGACACAGCACAGACAAGCTTGATTTTGTACCAAGAAAACCCACCTTCCTTAGGTTGTCTTTGTCAGAACAGATTATCATGAAAGAATAGAAACTAAGATAACCATCAACTCAATTCCAGTGCATTGTTGTTGGTGATTTTACCTGTCATTTTCTACTGAGTGACTATGATTAAGAATGTCTATAACTTTTGCAGAAGCATAAGGCCCCCTTACTGATTTAAAGTTATCTTTACTTAAGCAGTTTATAGCAGTTCTTTACCTTTTTTATGTCGCTTTCTTTCTTGAAGTTTACAGATGAGTACAGGTATTCCTCTAGATTGCTGTTTTTTCAATAGTCCTATAATTAAAACATGCTACTGAATCAGGAAAAGATAATTTTATATCAAAAATTTCATACCAACATTTTCACCACTAAACTAGAGATGTACTTTCAATTCATATACAAATATTTTTCTGTAGATGAAAGATGGCATTTCAATATATCCTATTATTTTCCCTGCTATTACCAAAACCCATGAACTGATTTTTGTTGTTGTTTTATAATTTTCTCTTATCCTTTATTCTTCTCAGGATGTGGTAGAAAACACCTTAAACCTCAGCACTCAGGAGGCAGAGACCAGCAGATCTCTATAAGTTCATGGCCAGCATGGTCCACAGAGTGTCTTCTAGGACATCTGCTGCTACAGAATGAGAACTTGTCACAGAAAACTCAAACAAACAGCAACAACAAAATAATTTTTGAGCTCTTTCTTAACATTCATTCAGAATTCAATTATATGATATATTTCACATATCATTGTTCTAACTAATTCCAACTGGTTTTCAAAAATACAATTTACACAACAGCATTAGAAATACAAGCTTTCCACATGTATAAAGGAAAAAGAAAACGTTGAGACAGATTCCAATCAGCTGAGGTACAGATTACAGTGGTTTTGAATGGCCTGCTAAAAAATTTAACACATTGCTTTATGTGAAAAGTATTTATCATATGGGAACAGTAATTTGCTGGTGAATCACAACAAATCTTTCCATAATGGTTTTTCAAGCTGTTATGTTTAAGGTCCTCTGTTTTGTTGTTGTTGTTTTTGGTTTTTGTTCTTGAACCCAAAATACCTATATTTTTCCTATGTTTTATTTTTTATCATGTGTTACCTCCATATTGGCCTGCAACTCATTGATAGTTTTGAAATTCTTGCTCATTTGACTCAAATTGTATAGCCATAGTGGAAATAATAGAGAGAATGAGGATGTTGGCTAACACATTAGACAAGGAGTAATTGACTGAATACAGGCTTGGTTAGATTGTATGCACAGAGAAAAAATAGGTTAGTAGAGACATTGTGTTAATTTTTGTCATTTTTTATCAATATTCATCCACCTCAAAATACAGTTAAGGCAAACTGAGACTCAAATATTGCCTTTCTTCAATCATGCAGAATTTTGGACCTGGACAAGTATGGAAATCACCTCAATTCTTCAAGTTTTGTTTGAAGGCTCTTTCATCTGCATTTAATATAATAAACTAATACAGTCATTACCTTAAGGAATATAAAAAACTCAAGTATAATTTTAACCAGCTTCTTTGTCAAACCTAAACAAGGGAAAGAGAAAGAAATTTTCATGACTTAATCCAAATTTGGTAATAATTTGAAGCCATTACCCAGCAGAGAAAAATAGGCAGCTCACTCAAACAGAGCTGGATGTTTAATTCCCCAGCTGCTGGGATTGCCATGAAATATTGTCATAATAAATGAGAATGTTTTCATTAGTGAAGACTGCAGTATACTAATGTACAGTGTACTCCAGACAAGCCTTTAAAAACTCCATAAGCACAAGGAGCAAAGAAAGATATACAGTCCTCATGGGATGACATTAACATCAATGACCTCACAAGTGTGAAGAAGGAGGAGGAGGAAAGAAAAGAAAGAAAAAATGAAACAAAGAAAGACTTGAATGAGATGTATACAAAATTTGCTGTTTTCTCTCAACACTTACAAATTCCAAATGAAACTTTAGTGATTAATTGTGATTGGATTCAATAATGATTAGCTCAAGTATCTGCTCTTGGGCACTCACATAACCTTTTTGGTGTTAATTAAAGACCACACTGATCCAAATAGCCTGACTTGATGCTTATAAGCCCACTACATGCAGAAGACACTGCCCTGCAGAGGGACCCATAAAAAATTTTAAACAGGCTTTCCTTCCAAAGCCAACTCGAAATTTAATTCAAACCCAAAAGTGACCATTAGGTTAATTGCACCTATGAGCATGTTAGGGTTTAAATAGGCTTATGTGAACATATAAATGTGGAGTTCACTCAACCTGTGCATAAAATACTGGAACATATTCTTATACACAAGAATATGTGAGATTATTTATGTTGGCATTCTTCTAAAGAATAGTCAGCCTTCAGAATGCAAGTAAAAACATGTATATACTACTAAAGTTGTGAGGATTGTATTTCTAGGACTGAGACAAAATGTAAGATATTCATGTAAGCATGAAGAATGCTCTAATTATTGTTTTAAATTCAAATATTCTTAATCCATTTAATAACAACAGAGTGGCTTTGATTTGTTGTGTGATGTACATAAACAAATTCATTTCAGATTGTATCAAATTATAATTATTAAGATTAATTCTCTGTGGCCTGGGAAGATTGCATCCCCCAGAAGGAGGTGATCAGAGAGCTTGCTAACGAGTTCATGCCATAGAAAGCCCCTACTCCCCATACCAGGGCACAGAGGAAGACAATGCAGTCAGTCCTGATGAGACCTGATAGGCTAGGGTCAGATAGATGGGGAGGAGGTCTTCTCCTATCAGTGGACTAGGGTAGGGTTACAGAGGGAGAAGAGGGAGGGAGGGTGGGATTGGGAGGAGATGAGGGAGGGAGCCATAGCGGGGATACAAACTGAATAAATTGTAATAAATGATAATAATGAAAATACTTTAAAAGATTAATTCCACTTTTTAACATATCAAGCTTGAATGAAAGAAATGTTTTAAATATTTCATCTAGGATTTAAAAGTACCACTATGGATGAACATCTACTCCTCTGCCTGCTGGGTCCAACTGGGTCATAGCCAGCAAGGGTGAGTGGCAAGCTATTCCCTCAGCGCCATTGTCAATCTCAAGGCTGTGCATGTCTTCTCGAAAAGTCCTGCCAGCATCAAGAACATCCAACTACCACCACAGACATCCATATGGATAAAGGTCCGTGAAAGAATGCAATCAACAGGACTCAGGGCATTATGGTGCCACCAGAGTCCAATTATCTTACTACTAAAAGCTGTGGATATCCTAACACAGCTAAAGCACAAGAAAGTGACCTTAAATCTAACCTTACAACAATGGTACAGTCCTTCGCTTTACAGAAGCCATATTATATAGAAGAAACATTTTAAATCTACAGACCTTAAAGAAGCTAAACAAAAAGGAGGACCATAGGGAAGATGCTTAATCCTCATTCAGAAGGGCAAACAAGGTGGACCCCAGAAGTGGTAGAAGGGAGGTAACAGGACAGGAGCCTACCACAGATGTCATCTGAAAGACTCCACCCAGCAGAAGTGATGCTGAGATTCAGAGCCAAACTTTGGTAAAAGACATCGAGTCTTGTGAAAAAAGGGGGAGATAGAAAGACCCGATTGAACAGGAGCTCCGCAGGGGGACAAACAGTCAAAATATCTGGGCCCAGAGATATCTTGCAGAGACTGATGTATCAACTGAACACCATACATAGAAAGGACCTAGACCCCCTGCTCAGATGTAGCCCATAGGCAGCTCAGTCTCAATGTGGGCACCCTAGTATGGAGAACAGGGAGAGGCTCTGGCATGAACTCCATGAAGTCTGTTGCCTCTTCTTTGATCATCTTTCCAGGCAGGGTGGCCTTACTAGGCCACTGAAGAAGTGAATGAACTCTTGAACACACAATCTGAAGATCTATTAAATTTTACAACATTATTTGTTAGGTATTTTAGTTGAGTGTTTCATGTCTGAAAGCTACTGTCAGTCTCTAAGCACAATGCCTAGATAGCAACAACAGCAGGAGCATCAGCCACAGGCCAGACTATTCTAAGTATGAGAGCCAGATTCTTTCCCCATACCTACTATATCATAGCTCAGAAAGTATAGTCTGCTGTGACAAAGCCCCATAAGAGTTCTGACACACAGGCTTGTGAATCAATAAATATAATGGGAAAGACATTGCAAAAAGTATAAATGTGATATTGTAAAGGAGATACAACATCTTTCTAAAGTTCACAGTCTTCTCCCACTCATTAAACTATAGCTCCTATCTCATATGCCCTTGCTTTATATTTTAAATGTATTTGGAGTTAGTAAGAAACAACCTAGAATTCCATACAACTTGGTTTGACATTGCTCTTTATTTCCTTTGAGTGTTCAAAGGATTTAATTTTTTTTCTGTCATCTCCATAGTAGCAAATGTCTGCTTCAGAACAAAATTGAGCAAATGTCCTTGTATTCTTAAGCATCTTTCAGATATATGCCCAGAAGTGGTATTGCTGGATCTTGAGGCAGCCCTATTCCCAATTATCAGAGAAAGCACCAGAGTGAAATCCAAAGTGCTTATACAAGTTTACATTCCCACCAGCAATGTCGGAGGGTTCCTCTTTCTACACATCCTCTCCAGCATGCGTTGTCACTTGAGTTTCATCTTAGCCATTCTGATGGGTGTCAGATTTAATCTCAGGGTCAATTTGATTTGCATCTATCTGATGACTAAGGACACTGAGCACTTCTTTAAGTGTTTCTCCACCATTTGATATTCTCTGATGAGAATTCTCTGTGTAGGTCAGTACCACAATTTTTTAAGTGGATTACTTGGTTTGTTGGTGTTTAACTTCTTGAATTCTTTATTTATTCTGGATATTAGTCCTCTGTCAGATGGAGGATTGGTGAAGATCTATTCCCAGGCTGTAAACTGTCGTTTTGTTCTGATGACAGTGTCCTTTGCTTAACAAAAGCTTTTCAGTTTCATGAGGACCCATTTATTGATTGTAAATCTTAGATTCTGAGCTATTGGTGTCCTGTTCAGGAAGTAGTCTCCTGTGCTAATGAGGTCAAGGCTCTTCCTGCTTTCTCTTCTGATCTGTTTTTCAAATTGTTTTGTTGTTGTTGTTGTTTTGGTTTTGGTTTTGTTTTTTGGCTAAGCTTTGTTTTACTGATTGTGAAAATATCACAACATTAGCATTTTCTCCTCTTTTGAACCACCTATCAGCCTGCCTTTTATTTGATTTATACAAACCAGTATACATCTCTACCCTGACCTTTTGTTCTAACTATATGAGTAAACCCTAGTATATTATAATGCTTAAGAGTTTCCAGTCCAAAATATCTTTTGAAGGTAAGTAAATTTTTCTCTAATAGGTAAGAAATAATAATATATAATGGATGGAAAATTTTTCCATTTTATATTACAATTTAGAAATACTCCTAAAATCCACTTCATAAAACCCATAGCAGAAAATAAGAGAAAGAAAAAAATTCCATCATATCACTTATCAAAACATATAAAACTCTAGACACAAATAACAACCTATAAGTGAATCAAATAACACATAATATCCAAATCTTTCAATAAATTGCAACTTGTAAATGTTTAACATAATTAATTATAGAAATATATCACCATACTATAAATGACACAAAGACTCTAAAATGATACTTTAAGAGTATTTGATGAAATGCGTTATCTTTACATCTAATAAAATAATTAACCTAAGAAATTGTGGAGAACTAATTAAACATGGATAGTATGCACCTGCATAAGCTTGGCTGGCTTCCCTTCTCAATATCTCACAAGATAAAATTAAAGCACCCACCAGCATATTCATAATCTTCCTGTAGAAATATAGAAAAAGGTATGATTATGAGCTCAGCTTCCAAGATTATGAAAGTGAGAGCTCAGATTCCTCAGTGGATTTAGGTTAAGTGGCATGCTCTTCTCACTTAGAGGGCTCTCTGTTCTGTATATGACCCTCTGGGATGACACATTAAAACAAAACTGAGAAGCAATTTACCATAAATGTTATTGTACATGTGAATAAACAATAGATTAAAAATAGTTAATTATTAAAGGTAAACATGGAAAAATATTTAGATTTAGCAATAAAAAATGAAATAGCGTAAGTAGTTTTCATGTCAAACATATCACAGTATAATTTGTCTATTTTTGAGTTGGTAAAAACATGCTAACAACTGTTCCTAACATTGCACATCTACAATCTGAACTTGAGTAAAGTATTAAATTTATTGCAAAATAATAGAAATGCTGCACCCAACATTATATTGTATAATAATAAAATTTTTAAAATATGAAAATATCTGCTCCACAAAATATTTTAATAAATTATATATGTTTGTATATTTATATAAACCTCAACAAATTTACGTGAGGAAATCACAAATAGGCTACCACTTAAATAGACTAGAATATATTTTAGATACTATTATATATTTTGATTTGGAGAATATAGTATCTATATAACTAAATACATATATTAAATATATACATATTATTGTGTATACATATATGTATAGCATGATATTTTGTATTATTGACAATTACCATGAAATACTTGTTTATTTATTTTGTTTTATTTAACCTATCACTAGTGGCCAGGCTGTTGGTAAATACCATTTCTCTTCAGGAAATTACGAACATTATCAATGCAGCATTTGAATCATGCTTCAAAACTTCCTTGATAATCTGCATTTGACAAGGGCTGAGTAAATACACATGTGTTCATATGAAATGCCTGCTAATACCTTTATAATAATGAATGTTAATCATGCCTAATACCTATATATTCTCTCATCCGATCTCTATTTTTTTCCTGGGATAATAGCTCATCTTTTCAGGTGTTAAAAAAAAGAAAAGAAAAGAAAACAAATTCCATAAAACTAAAATGTACAAGGTTTGCCTTCACTCTGTGCCAAGAGGAAATAAAGCAAAACAGAACTATATGACGTGTTACTCTGCAGGATTCTAAAAACACTATTTGACCCACAAACTATGAAATCTAAATTGCATCAAAATACAACTTGATTTGATGGAGATGGAAGATTTAGAGTCTACCATGTTTGGAAGATTTGAAATGGGACCATTTCTTCCCTTGCAATTTTCAAGCAACACTAAGTAAGGGTTTGGAAATGAACTGCATTCACCTTGCTGCTCATTTAGCTTATTCTGTTTGAAAACATTTATGTAGTGAAGAGCTGCTAATGACATCCTGATAACCCCGGAGCTATGAGGAAAGAGATTGCCTCTTTGTGCTAAGTGTACATTTTACCCTTTTACTTCTTCTAAATACCTCCATTGCTAATGACTTTCTTCCACCTGAAATTCATATTTCCTAAGCAGTCTGTAAACATAGTAGAGTCATTGAGGGACAATATCTATTAAAACAAACTTTCTTCTCCCTTACACAAATGAGGAGAATTTCATTCAGGGGAAAACTTAGTTCT
The DNA here is from genome assembly GCA_028658305.1 of Pachyuromys duprasi. Classification (NCBI taxonomy): domain Eukaryota; kingdom Metazoa; phylum Chordata; class Mammalia; order Rodentia; family Muridae; genus Pachyuromys; species Pachyuromys duprasi. The sequence continues at coordinate 33,893,420 of CM053748.1, forward strand.
ATTACAGGAAATTAAGCTGGAAGTCTTCATTGCCTGAGAGGGTATTGTCTGAAAGGTGAGCCAAAGGATAGTGGCTTCATCACACTCTGTGTTAACTCTTATTTCTTTTACAAATGGACATAAAAAAATCATCATCAATAGATACCACTTTTTTCCAGAGAGAAAGAGAGAGAGAAAGAGTGAGAGACTGAGAAAGAGATAGAGAAAACTAAATAACACATTACCATAAAATTACATGCCAAGTTGATATATGCATACTTCAGAGTAATGATCTATAGCAAAATTAGGCTAAGTCTTCTTAATGCTAATTTATTTCATCCACTATTCAAAGACTTGCCTAGAGCCTTACAAGAAGAGAAGCAAATGAAAGGACACAAATAGAAAAGGAAGCAGACAGATTTCCCCTATATGTAAGTGCTATGAAGGCTTAACCAAGAAAGTTCTGAAGCCTTAGAAACCCCATCCAGCATAGACAAGGGGTTTCTGAAGCAGGCTCAATAGCAAAGGGAATGGTCTCAAGAACACTGGGTTGTGTGATATTAAAAAGATTCTGCATGGATAAGAGAATAATGAGAAGATGAAGAAACAGCCTACAGAAGACAAAAACAAAAAGTTTGCAATAAAAATAGAAACCAGATATATTTATCCTCAGAATAGGAAAATAATGGTAAAAATTAAACACCCACAAAACAAGTCATCTAATCAGTAAGTATGCCCAATGATCTTAATCCAAAAGTCATTAAAGAAAAAATTAGAAGTGGCCAGCATATATGAATAAAGTGCTCAATATTCATTTATTTGTTATTGATGAAAAACTTGGGTTTGGATTGGGGTTCCAAAGCACTAAGAGACCATCATGGTGGGGAAACACCACAGGAAATGTTAGGTTTGACTGGAGGAGCAGAAAGCTGAGAGATGGTATCTTCTGTTACAAACACAAAGTAGAGAGAATGAGCTAGGCTTCTGAGTGGTTGTAATTTTTTTTAAATTGTTCATAATTTTATTTTTACAAGTATATGCATATAATTTTGTACTTTACTAAGATGTTACAAAGGTGTTACATGTATTTTATACCTCTTTAATTTTTCCCTAACATAATATCCTTATTGAATATTTGAGAATTTCATACTATGTGCCCTTATCACACTTGCTTGTCATTTGTCTCAGATCTACCATCCCACCATTACACTTTCCCATGAAAAGAAAAGGAAAAAAAAAAACAATACCAGGTCCAATTTGTGTTTCCCATATATGAACTGAAACATGGGCAAACTCGCAGTAGCCAGCCGATTCAAGATAACGAAGTCTTTCTCCAGTCTCTGTCCCCCCCAACCCCATCCCTGCCAGAAGTCATCAAATGCAAACGGCTACGTTTCAACATATTTGTCACAATTTTAAGAAAACTATTCAATAGCTTTCTGTCTAGACTGTTTCTTTTTAGGGTAATGGAGGGAAGAGACTCTCACAGAAGCCTTTGATGTCTCTCATTCTCAATTATGAGTATATTGTCATTGATATTGCTACAAAACTAGCTTATTATCCCATAACAGCCAGTAGCAGCATGAATCATAGTCTTCCACACGGTGTACAGTAACAACATGGACCATGAACATTTCCTCAACAGAACGGTTATCATCAAGAAAACAAACAACGGGGAGTGTGTGTGTGTGGGGGGGGGGGGGCTCTAAGATGGCAGAGACCAGCATGCACCATATCTGATGGCAGAGCGTCTGAAACTCCAAAACTGGTGAGTGGAGGGGCTGCAGATGCCAGAACATCAATATTGAGGCTTCCTGGGCTAGAGGGGCTAACCTGTGAGCTGGGACAGTTTGGATCCAGGCATGGACCTCCCTGCTCAGCTGCTGCTATGACAGCGGCCACTGTCCCTAGCATGAGCCTCCCTGCTCAGTGAGGGCCCCAAGTACTGGAGTCCTTGTCTAGCCTCACAAGTCTGTGTTCCCTGACTAAGACGTCAGAGGCACCCTCAACTATGGGCCTCCTCCTTCCGTGGTGACCAACTAGTAGACACCAGGAACAGATCTCGTACACTTTCATTTGACCTTGTGGGCACAAATCTGAGAGTAGAGAGCCCAGAAAACTAGGGAGGGGGACCTTTATGCTTTCCGCATTTGCCTGCGAGTGAGTGAGTGCATCTTCAAGTGAGGCATGTAGAGTCCCAGATCCAGGGTCCTTCTATGATAGCAGACAGATCCCTCTCACCACACCTCCATTGTCCATAACATTGGGATCTTTGGGACAATGTTCTCAACAGTCAAGTCCTTGTTCTGTGGGTATCCCAGTGGTGTAAAGGCAAACAGTTCCTTGAGCCGAAAGGTTGCAACCAAGACAACTCTGAGTGCCTGGACGAAAGTAGAACAGACCTGTGGGCCACTAAGGCCTTCAGTGCACCTGCACATGTACACTGTGCCTAAGAACCACACCAGCACCCCTATCTGTGCTTAAGCTCCACTCTTCCAGTCGTCATCAGACACTGGTACTAATATATTGTCCTCCAAGTCAGACTTCCAAAAACACTCCCACGCTTGTACACAGGCAACTGTGACCGTCCTTCCTCAGCTAGAGCTGGAACACCAACTTCCACTCTGAGAGCAGTGGACCTCTCTCATCTTCCTGAAGAATATCCCAGACTCTAGAGACAGATGGACACAGCCTGAAGTATAGATTACAGGAACAAACAGAGATAGTTACAGGTCAGCGCAAGAACTCATCCAACAAAAACCAGGACATCATGGCTTCACCAGCAACCCTAAAAATCAATGGATATTTTAATTTATCAGAAACACAGGAAAATGATCTCAAATCTATGTTTATCCAGTTATAGACGCATATAAAGAGGAAATGAACAAAACAACACCAAACAAAACAGAACACCAAATAGATTAGGTTAGAAAAAGCTCATGTCACATCATAGTTAAAATAGTAAATCTACAGAACAAAGAAAAAAACATTAAAAGCAGCAAGGGAAAAAGGCCAAGTAACATATAAAGGTAGAACAATCAGAATCACATTAGACTTCTCAACAGAAACTATGAAAGCCAGAAGGGCCTGGGTAGATGTCATGCAGACTCTAAGATACCACAGATGCCCAAACTAGAATACTATACCCAGCAAAGTTTTCAATCAAAATAAGTGGAGAAAGCAAAGTATTCTATGACAAAACAAAACTTAAACAATATCTACCAAGCATCCCAGCCCTACACAACGTACTAGGAGGAAAACTCCAATCTAACGAAATCAGCTACACCCAAGAAAGCACAGGATATAAATTAGTTCACAACAAACAATTAAAAAAAAAAAAAACAAGCACACAAATGCACTATCATCTCCAACGCCACAATCAAAGGAACCAACATTTATTGGTCACTATTATCTATCAACATCAACAGACTCAACTCTCAATAAAGAGACACAGACTAACAGATTGGTTGCAGAAACAGGATCCAACATTCTGTTGCATCCAAGAAACACACCTCTGCAAAAAAAAAAAAAAAAGTAAAGCGCTAGAAAAATTTTTTTCAAGTTAATGGACCCAGAAAACAAGCTGAGGTAGCTATCCTAATATCTGATAAAATAGACTTTCAATCAAAATTAATCAAAAAATATGAGGAAGGGCATTTCATTCTCATCAAAAGAAAAATCCATCAGGAGACATCACAATCCTGAACATCTATGCACCAAATATAAGAGTACCTACATTTGTAAATGAAACATTATTAAATCTTTAATCACAGATCTATCCCTACATCTTAATAGTGACAGACTTCAATACTCTACTCTCACCAAGGGACAGACCATCTAGACAGAAACTAAATAGGGAAACAATGACAATTACAGTGGACCTAAATTCAATGGACCTAATCGATGTCTACAGAGCTTTTGACCCAAATTCAAAAGAGTATACCTTCTTCTCAGCACCTCAAGGAACCTTCTCCAAATTGGACCATATAGTCTGGCAGAAAGCAAGCCTCAACAGAAACAAGGAGTTTGAAACAATCCCTTGTATCTGATCAGACGACCATGGCCTAAAACTAGAAGACAACAACAACAGAAGTAACAAAAAGCCTACATAAACATGTAAAGTAAGCAACTCTCTACTCAATGACAGCTGGATCAGGGAAGAAAGAAAAAGAAATTAGAGGCACAACTTACCCAAATTTATGGGACACAATGAAAGCAGTTCTAAGAGGAAAGTTCCTAACACTAAGTACCTCCAGAAAGAAGTTTGAGACACCTCATAGAAACAACTTAATTGCACACATAAAAGCCCTTGAAAAAAAAAAAAGAAGCAGACACAACTAAGAGGAGTGGATGATTGGAAATAGTCAAACTCAGAGCTGAAATCAATAAATTAGAAACACAGAATACAATTGAAAGAATCAATGAGACCAAGAACTGGTTCTTTTAGAAAATCAACAAGATAGACAAACCCTTAGCCAAACTATAAGGCAGAGAGAAACTACGCATAACAGCAAATTAAAAAACAAAAGGGGGAGCATTAAGACAGACATTGCGGAAGTCCGAACAATCATTAAGGGTTACTACTAAAGCCTATATGACACAAAATTTGAAAATCTAAATTAAATGGACAATTTTCTTAATATATTCCATTTACTAAAATTAAATCAAGATCAGGTAAATAATATGAATAGTCCTATATCACCTAAGGAAATAAAAGCAGTCACAAAAAATCTCCCTTCCAAAAACAGCTCAGGGCCAGACGGTTACAGCACAGAATTCTACCAGACTTTCAAAGAAGAGCTAACTCTAGTTCTCTTCAAACTATTCCACAAAATAGAAACAGACGAAACATTAACAAACGCATTCTATGAAGCCAGAATCAACTTTATACCTAAACCACACAAAGACCCAACAAACAAAAAGAGAATTTAAGACCTGTCTCTCTTCTGAACATTAATGCAAAAATATTCACTAAAATACTCACAAAATGAATCCAAGAATACACAGAAGATAATACCCACCATGACCAAGTAGTCTTCATCAGAGGCATGCAGGGATGGTTCAATATATGGAAGTCCATCTGTGTACCCCACCATATAAACAATCTGAAGGCAAAAAACCACATGAACATCTCCTTATATGCCAAAAAAGTATTTAGCAAAACCCAAAACCCATTTAGGTTTAAAGACTTGGAGAGATCAGGGATACAAGGTATATACCTAAACATAGTAAAAGCAATATACAGCAAGCCAATAGCCAACATCAAACTAAATGAAGTGAAATTTAAATCAATCCCACTGAAAAAAGGAATAATGCAGGGCTGCCCACTCTCTCTGTATCTCTTCAACATAGTACTTGAAGTTCTAGCTAGAGCAATTAGACAACTAAAGGAAATCAAGTGGATACAAATTGGAAAGGAAGAAGTCAAAGTATCACTATTTGCAGATGATATAATAGTATACATGAGTCACACCTAAAATTCTACAAGACAACTCCCTGCAACCAATAAACACCTTAAGTGAAATGACTACATATAGAATTAAGTCAAAAAAAATATGTAGGCCTCCTGCATATGAAAGACTAAAGGGCTGACCAAAAATTAGGGAAATACCATCCTTCACAAAACCAAAAAACAACATAAAGTACCTTGGTGTTACTCTAACCAAGCAAGTGAAAGACCTGTTTGAAAAAAAACTTCAAGTCTCTGAAGAAAGAAATTGAAAAAGATACCAGAAGATGGAAAGATCTCCTGTGCCCATGGATGGGTAGGATTAACACAGTGAGCAAGGTCATCCTGCCAAAAGCAATCTACAGATTCAATGCAATTCCCATCAAAATTCCAACACAATTCTTTACAGATCTTACAAAAACAGCTCTAAATTTCATATGCAAAAACAAAACAAAAAACTCAGAATTTCTTAAAGAATCCTATAAAATAATGAGCTTCTGGAGGTATCTCTATCCCTGATCTCAAGCAGTACTACAGAACAACACTAATAAAAACTGCATGGTACTGGCATAAGAACAGAATGGTGGATCAATGGAATCGAATAGAAGACCCAGAAGGAAACCCACACACTTATGAATACTTGATTTTTGTCAAAGATGCCAAAACCATAGAATAGAAAAAAAGATAGCATGTTCAACAAATAGTGCTGGACTAACTGGATGCCTACATGTAGAAAATGCAAATAGATCCGTATTTATCACAGAGCTATAGTCCAAGTGGGTCAAAAACCTCAACATAAAACCAGAAACACTAAACATGTTAGAAGAAAAAGTGGAGAAGAACATTGGCACAGGAGACAAATTAGTGAATAGTATACAAATAGCATAGGCTCTAAGATCAACAATCAATAAATGGGACCTCATGAAACTGAAAAGCTTCTGTAATGCAAAGGACACTATCATCAAAACAAAATGACAGCCTAAAGAACGGGAAAGAATTTTCACCAACCCTATATCTGACAGAGAGCTAATATCCAGAATAAATAAAGAACACAAGAAATTAAAAAACAATGAATCAAGTAATTCAAATAAAAAATGGAGTCCTGACCCAAATAGAGAATTATCAATAGAGGATTAGTGAATGAAAGAGAAACACTTAAAGAAATTCTCAATGTCCTTAGTCATCAGGGAAATGCAAATCAAAACAACCTTGAGATTTCACGTTATACTGATCAGAATGGCTAAAATTAAAAACTCAGGGGACAACACATGCTGGAGAGGATGTGGAGAATGGGGAACCCACTTCCATTGCTGGTGGGAATGTAAACTTCTGCAACCACTTTGGAAATCAATTTGGAGATTTCTCAGAAAATTGGGAATAGTTCTACCTCAGGATCCAACTATCTTAGACATATGTCCAAAACACTCGAAAGTATACAACAAGTACATTTGCTCAACCATGTTTGTAGCAGCTTTATTTGTAATAGCCAGAATTTGGAAATAATCCAGATGTCCCACAATGGAAGAATAAATACAGAAATTGTGGTACATTTACACAGTGGAACACTACTCAGCTATCAAAAACAAGGAAATCATAAAATTTGCAAGCAAATGGTGGGAGCTAGAAAAGATCATCCTGAGTGAGGTAACCCAAGAGCAGAAAGACACACATGGTATATACTCACTTATAAGTGGGTAAAGGACAAACATACTAAAATCTATATTCCTAGAGGAGATAAACAAGGAGAACACTAGGGCAGTTTCTCAGTCCTCACTCAGAAAGCAAATGAGGTGGACATTTGAAGCAGGACAAAATGGTGAACAGGGCAGAGCCTACCACAGAGGGCCACTGAAAGACTCTACTAAGCAGGGCATCAAATCAGATGCTGAGATTCATAGCCAAAACTGGACAAAATGCAGGGACTCTTATGAAAGAAGGGGGAGACAGAAAGACATGAAGGGGATAGGAGCTCCACATGGACAGCAACAGAACCAAAAAATCTGGGCACAGGGTTCTTTTCTGAGACTGGACTCCAACCAAGGACCATGCATGGTCCTACTCAGATGTAGCCCATGGCAGCTCAATGTCCAAGTGGGCACCCTAGAAAGGGGAACAGGGACTGTCTCTGACATGAACTCAGTGGCTGGCTGTTTGATCACCTCTCCCTGAGGGGGTAATAGCCTTAGCAGGCCACAGAGGAAGACAATGCAACCAGTCTGGATGAGGCCTGGTAGGCTAGAAAAATGGAAGGGGAGGAGGACCTCCTCTATCAGTGGACTGGGGAAGGGGTATGGGAGGAGAAGAGGGAGGGCAGGAGGGATTCAGATGGGACAAGGGAGGACACTACAGTTGGGATATAATGTGAATAAATGGTAATAATCAAAAAATGTCAAAAAATACAAAAATGAAAACGAGATAACAAATGTTGGCAAAGATATTGGGAAAAAGGAATCCATCACACATTGTTGATGAGGACACAAACTGACATAAATCAACATGGAGCTATCTCAAAACCAAATGATAAATCTGCTAAATGTTCCCATCACACTGAGTATATACCTGAAGGGCTCTCAGTCAACGTGCCAAAAAGATACATTCACATTTATGTTTATTGAGTTATGATTTATGACAACAATTAGGTGCTACAAACCTTGATATCCATTAACAGAAGACTATTATTCTGTTAATTAATAAAGTGTGGTGCATGCAAAAATTATATTTTATACAGAGAGAAATAAAAGAAAATTGAGAGATTTATGTGCAAAATAATGCATCTGGAAATGATGAGGTTAACTGACATGAATCAGATTCCAAAAGACAAACACTTCATTTTTGAACATACAAGTATACATATATATATATATGTCATACATGTTGTGTGTGTGTTAGTGTGTGCCAGAGTTTTAAAATTATGCATATGTGTATACCTTGGGAATGTGTGTATATATATACCATGAAATGAGAAAGAAAATAATATGGGAGAGAAAAAAAATATTAAGGGATGGGGATAGTGAGTGTCATAAAATACATGTGATAACAATCTGGAGAGACAATCTCAGGAGAGGAAGGAAAACAGGCAGAAGGAAGAGTTGGTCATGGCTAGATCAGTCAGTTGGAAAAATAATAACAATATTCAGTGACACAAATTTATAAAAATGCCATGGTGAAACATTGTTTTGCATGCTAAATTAAATAAATTATTTTTAATTATATGTAAATGTAAAATGTTCAATCTCATGTTTTACAAATTATACAATAAAAACAGCTTCAACATTAATAATATGAGAATCACAGTTCTTTTCACCCAGTATTTCTCTTATTTTTAGAAATTAGGCAAAAACCTGTTGTGGGCAAAATTAGTTCTGATGTATCAAATGAGAAATATATATCCATTTATGATATGCATAATACAATTTATTTGTATAAGATGTTGAAGAAGTTATAGCAAATGAGGGGAAAAAATTTTTAACTATTTACAATTTCAGGAATGATCAGCTGAGTTGAGCATATTAAGATACATTTCAGTTTAGAAATGGAAAACATGTTTATAAAAGGTTTTAAAAGGCTCTTATAAGGTTTTTATGCCTTATCAGGAGAAGAATGTCTGAAACAGAGGTAATATACAGGTTCTGTTGCTCTGCTTGTAGAACTCTTGTCATCTCCCATTCTCTCATGGGATTCTCTGCACTCTGCTGAAAGTTTGGTTATGAGTCTCAGCATCTGCTTTGATGCACTGCTGGAGTCTTTCAGAGTCCCTCTTTGGTAGGCTACTGTCCTGTTTCCTGTTTTCTCCTTCTTCCAATGTTCATCCTGTTTGTCTTTCTGAGTGAGGAATGATCATCTTTCCCAGGGACCTCCTTCTTGCTTAGCTTCTTTAGGCTTTCAGATTTTAGTATGTTTATCTTATATGTCTATATTATGTATCCACTAATAAGGGAGTATATACCGTGTGTGTCTTTCTGCTTCTGGGATACCTCACTCTGGATGGGATGATCATGGGGAAGAGCCTAGATATCATTGGCACAAGAGACAACTTCCTGAACATAATACCAATAGCACAGGCTCTGAGATCTATAATCAATAAATGGGACCTCATGAAACTGAAAAGCTTCTGTAAAGCAAAGGACACTGCCGTCAGAACACCCTACAGACTGGGTAAGGATCTTCACCAACCCTATATTTAACAGAGGACTAATATCCAGAATATATAAAGAACTCACGAAGTTAAAAAGTAACAAATCAAGTAATCCAATTATAAAGTGTGGTACAGAGCTAAACAGAGAATCCTCTGTATATAATATATAAAATGGAATATAAAATGGTCGAGAAACACTTAAAGAAATGCTCAGCATCCTTAGTCATCAGGGAGATGCAAATCAAATGTCTGGCTCAATACAAAGATGCTGATGTGGAAACACTTCTGTTTGAGAATTAACAGGAAGAAAACCTTCGCTGGAGATGAGGAAGTAACGAGAGACAGAGGATAAGAAACGGAGCAGGACAGGCGCAGCACAACATGATGTTCAAACTCTTACAGACAGCTGACATTTACTCAGCATGAAATGAGGAGCAAAGCCTTCTCAGCTTTTTGCTCCAAAAAACAAGAAAAGAAAACACACAAGCAAACAAATAAAAACAAAACAATGTGGCCAGGCTTACATTAGTTGGTATGTGAAGAGATATGTGGAAGAGCAAGGGATGCTGCTGAGAGGGCCACTAAAGGAGTGTCCCAAGATTCTAATAAAAAAAAATGAAACCTGATAGACTAGGGTCAGCTGGAAGGGGAGGAGGTCCTCCCCTATCAGTGGACTTGGAGAGGGGCAGGGAGGAGATGAGGGAGGAAAGGTGGGATTGGGAGGTAATGAGGGAGGGGGCTACAGCTGGGATACAAAGTAAACAAACTGTAATTAATATTAAAAATAAAAATTTACTTAAAAATGACAGTGACTGTGAACCCATGCTAAGAGGATAGTAAAGTGGTGAAACATTGGCAGCATACATTCTTATAGTCGCCATGTCTTGGGGGTGGGGCTTTAGCATAAGCACAGCCCTTTGTGATAGGGAAAAAATGTAAATGAATCAGTTCCTCTGCATCAGAAATAACAATTGTCTTAGCAATCATTCTCCTAACTAGGTAATTTCAGTAGCTTTCTAATTAGAATTCTTCCTCTTCCCCTTCTCTGGTACAAACTCTTCACATCAATTGATTTCTTTAGAATGGTTTTTATAAAGTTTTAATCTTTTATTAATATAATTTATTACAATTTTTTAATCTTTTAAAATTTAAATTTATTTATTTTTTATAATTTATCCACTTTATATCCCAATTTTAGGCCCCTCCGGTATCTCTTCCTGGTCCCACTCTCCCTCCCTCTTCCCCACTATTCCCATCTCCTAGTCCTCAGAAAAGGCAAATGGATCCAAGTAGAAGAGATCATCCTGAGTGAGGTAACCGAGAACCAGAAAGGCACTCATGGAAGGTATTCACTTATAAGTGGATATTAACCATATAATACAGGATAACCATACTACAATCCACAGAAATAAAAAAGCTAAATAACAAGGAGGACCCTAGGGAGGAGGCTTTATTTTCAATCAGAGGGCAAACGGAATAAACAGCAGAAGTGGTTGAAGAGAGGGAACAGGATGGAGCCTAGAATTTAATTCTTATCATTAACCCAGGAAAAATAGCTTCATGGGCTTCCTAGTTTATTCCTTATATAAATTTTCAGTTATTGTAAATTTAATATAAGTTCATGGGCTTAAGGGAACTTTCTTAATTATCCAAGATATTTTCATATCATTCATGTCCTTTAACCAGATCAAAGCATACCTCAGACATGCTGGCTGATTTCTATGCCATGTGTTCTCTATCAGGACTTTTCCTGGGTCCCATACTTTTTTTACAAAGTTATTGATTTATTTACTTACTTATTTATGTTGGTGTTCTTGAGACAAGGCTTCTTTGTGTAGGCTTTGCTCTCCTGGCACTTGCTCTTAGACCAGGTTGGCCTCTGCCTGTTGGGATTAAAAGTCTGAGCCAAAACCACCCTGCTTTTATTTTATTTTATTTTATTTTATTTTATTTTATTTTATTTTATTTTATTTTATTTATGTTTTAGTTTGTTAAGGACAGTAGATGTAATTTTTTAAAACATGTACATATGTAAGTTTGAGAATACTATAGAGGAAGAGCATCATGGGCTAATAAGTATCAAGTCAGCTTGAGAAAGTACAAAGTAGTTACAAAGGACCAAGCTTCATTTAACATTAAAATATCCACCAGTTGGTATTTAACAAGTTTTTGTCTGTCTTGGTACTCTAGCAATATTGGGACACAGTGAAAATCCTATTAATCACATTATTTTCTAAAATTGCTTCACTGAAGAGTTCTTATGGAAAAGACCTCTTTTGACCCATGCTGCAAGCTTAGTACATGACTCAGTTATAAGTCTAGGTGATCTGTTTTAGAAATGCTGGAAGCCAGCAGAGACAAATTTTGGACAGTATTACTTGCTATTTTTCTGGCTTAAATTCTAAATGTGCAAATCTCTCTACAAAATAGCTTTCATGATTTTTAGGGATATTAAACTGCTAAATATCTTACAGCCATCCATATAAACATAATCAGGAAATTTATTTGAAACCTCTACAGTAGGCAGAAAGTACAAATGTCTTTTATGAACCACAAGGAGTCATTAAGGAAGTAGTAATCTAGTATTGGACATCCACAGAGCAGCATGCCCATCACTCCACAGTAACTAACAGACGAACACCACATATTTTTCAGTTCTTAAATTTGATGAACTGTGAGCAGCTATATAAAAACAATGGAGTTCCAGGATCCTAAATGTATTTAGGCATCACAATCATTAATGTGATGCTCTGAAATTTTAAGTCTTAAATGTGTTCACATCCCCAGTTAAAAATCATTAAAGTATGAAAAAAATTATATTTTACATAAGAAAGTTTAAATACCTTACGAGTCACATGTCATGATAGTTATTCTCTAATATTTCAATAAGAACTTTAATTATTTTTACTTTAATAATATGTGAAATTAATTAAGTTTCTGGAAAGACCATTGTCCTTAAAGAAATGAACCACTCTTGTCCTACAAAGCTGGAGCAGTGACAATTGT
>CM053748.1:33906488-33936146 GCA_028658305.1 Pachyuromys duprasi
GGAGGTTTTTGCGGGGAATAACTGGGTGTCCCTAGGGTTTTCCCACTTGATTTTCTCACCGTGGGAGTTCTGCTCACCTGGCAATCACGGGTGCTGGCGTTTTAGGTCCCAGAGTTCAGTCTCCTGGTCGCTGCGTTATTTCTGTTGTCCTACTCCTCAGACACAGTGTCCTCTAGTGGCAGCCATCTTGGATCTCCCACATAGGAATATCTTAACACCCAGGACTGAAGAGAAGGTCCAAAGGTTAAGATCATGCGCAACACTTATTATATAAGATCCACAACTGCCTGTAACTCCAGCATTAGGAGATCTGATACATTTCTCTGGTTGGTTTCTGATTTTCTGCTCATGTGCACATGGCCACACAGAGAGACATGAATTTACACATAATTAAAACTAAAACAAATGCTTTTGTAATGCACAAAACTGAAAATCACTTATTCCTACTGAAAGATTATGAATGGAAGAAAGGGGAAGCACAAACAGAGGGAGACTATGATTTTTGATCCACAGCCAAGAAATGATTTCTTTAGACATTTTTGTTGTTGAGAATGATTTTCAATACTATTAGTAACTATTGTTATTATTATTAATAACAGCGTATTCACTTTGTATCCCAGTTGTAGACTCCTCCCTTGTCTCCTCACATCTCACCTACCCTTCCCTTACCTCCATGCCCCTCCTCTAGTTTAATGGTACAGGAAGTCCTACTCTCCTACTATCTGACCCTAGTCTCTCAGGTCCCTTAAGGACTGCATGGAACCCTAGATCCTCTTTCTCTGTGGCCTAGTAAGGCCACTCCTTCAGGGGAAGGTAATCAAAAAGAAGGAAACCTACCTCATGTCAGAGACTGTCTTTTCTCCCCTTACCAGGGAACCCATGTGGAGACTAGGCTGCCTAGAGGCCACATTTGAGGTCTAGATCCTCTTTACGTATGGTCTTTTATTGATGCCTCAGTCTCTAAAGCCATTCTCTGAGGCCCTACAATTTTGGCTTTCTTGGTGTCCTTGAGTGATTCCTACCCCTCCATTTCCTTTTATATCCTGCTTTTGACATAAGACTCTCTGCACTCTGTCCAAAGTTTGGCTGTGACTCTCTGCATCTGCTTCTATCTCTTGTTGTTTTGGAATCTTTTAGAGGACATCCGTGGTAGGTTCCAGTCATGTTCACTCTTCCAGTGTCTATCCTGTTTTCTCTTCTGAATGAGAATTAACTGTCTTTCCTATTGTCATTTAGCTTCTTTAGATCTATAGATTTCAGTATGTTTATCCTATATAATATGGCCAACATTCACATATTAGTGACTATATACTATGCATGTCTCTCTGTTTCTGGGATATCTAACTCAGGATGATCTTTTCTAGTTCCATCCATTTGCCTGCAAATTTCATGATTTCCTTGTTTTTAATAGCCAAGTAGTATTCCGTTTTGTAAACGTACCACAATTTCTTTATCCATCTTCAGTTGTCGAACATGTAGGTCGTTTCGAGATTCTAGCTATTGCAAATAAAGCTGCTATGAATATAGTTATGTAAATGTCATTGTTGTATGATTGAGAATCTTTCAGATAAATGCCCAGAAGTGGCATAGCTGGAACTTGAAGTAACACTATTCCCAGTTTTCTGAGAAAGCAACAGATTGATTTCCAAAGTACTTGTACAAGTTTGCAAACCCACTAGTATATCCTCTCCAGCATGTGTTGTCACTTGAGTTTTTGATCTTTGCCATTCTGATGGGTGTAATGTGGAATCTCAGAGTCATTTTGAGTTGTTATTTCCCTAATGACTAAGGGCATTGAGCATTTCTCCTTTCTTAATTTTATTTTAATTTTTATTAATTACACTTTATTCACTTTGTATCCCCCCATTAACTCCTCCCTCCTCCCCTCCCAATCTCACCTTCCCTCCCCCTTAAGTGTTTCCCTGCCATTAGATGAACCTCCGTTGAGAATTTTCTGTTTAGCTATGTACCCCATTTTTAATTGGATTACTTGATTTGTTGCTGTTTAACTTCTGTATTTCATTATATATTCTGGTTATTAGCCCTTTGTCAGGCATAGGGTTGGTGAACATTGTTTCCCAGTCTGTCTGTTTTTATTTTGTTCTGTTGACAGTGTCCTTTGCATTACAGAAATTTTTAGTTTCATGAGGTCCCATTTATTGTTTGTTCATTTTAGAGCCTTTGCTGTCGGTGTTCTGTTCAGGTTATTGACTCCTGTGTCAAAGAGTTCAAGGATCTTCTCCACGTTTTCTTCTAACAAATTTAGTGTGTCTGGTTTTATGTTGAGGTCTTTGATTCACTTGGACTTTAGTTTCCTTCTGGGTGATAAATATGGTTCTATTTGCATTTTTCTACATGTAGACACTCAATTAGACCACCATGACCTGTTGAAGATGCTGTGGTTTTTCTATTATATGGTTGTGGCTTCTTTGTCAAAATCAGGTGTCCTTGGGTATGTGGGTTTATAGCTGGGTGTTAGATTTTATTCCATTGATCCACCAGTCTCTTTCTATGCCAGTACCACACCATTTTTTATTACTGTTGCTCTATAGCACAGAGATCATGGATGGAAATACCTCCAGAAGTTCTTCTATTATACAGGGATGTTTTAGCTATTCTGGGTTTTTGTTGTTGTTGTTGTTGTTTTTTCCACATGATATTGAGAATTGTTCTTTCAAGGTGTGGAAAAAAATGTGTTGGTGCTTTGGTGAGGATTGCATTAAATCTGTAGATTGCTTCTGGGAGAATGGCCATTTTTATTATGTTATTCCTACTCATCCATGAGCACAGGAGATATTTCCATCTCCTAATATATTCTTTAATTTCTTTCTTCAGAGACCTGAAGTTTTTTTTTTTTCATACAAGTCTTTCACTTCTTTACTTATTATTACACTCAGGTACTTTATGGTATTTGTGATTATTGTGTTGTTTCACTGATTTCTTTCTTAGCCCATTTGACTTGTTGTATATTGGGGGGCTACTGATTTTTGTTGTTTTTTTTTTTTAGTTCATTTGTGTCTATCCACTTTGCTGTAGGAGTTTATTGGGTATAGGGGTTTCTCTGGTAGATTTTTAGCATTCACTCTGGTATACTATTAAATCATCTGCAAATAGTGATATTTTGACTTCTTCCTTTCTGGTTTGTTTTCTCTTGATCTCCTTCAAGTGTCTTATTGTTCTAGCTAAGACTTTAAGTACTAGATACAGAGAGATACAGAGAGAGTGGCCAGCATTGACTTGTCCATGATTTCAGTGGGATTGAGTTAAGTTTCTTTCTGTTTAGTTTGATGTTGGCTATTGTCTTGCTGTATATTGCCTTTACTATTTTTAGGTATATTCCCTTTATTCCTGAACTCTCTAAAATTTTAAACATGAATGAGTGTTGGATTTTGTCAAACACTTTTTTTGGCATCTAAGGAGATGATAATGTTTTGTTTGTTTTCTTTTGTTTTTTTTGTTTTTTGTTTGTTTTTCCTTTCAGTTTATTTATATGGTGGATTGCAATGATGGATTTCTGCATATTGAGACACCCTTGAATACCTGGGATGAAGCCTACTTGGTCATAGTGGATGATATCTTTGATGCATTCTTGCATTTGGTTTCTGAGTATTTTATTGTTTTCCCATCAATGTTCATAAGAGAGATTGGGCTGAAATTCTCTTTTTTTGTTGGGTCTTTGTGTATCTTAGGTATCAAGGAACTATGGCCTCATAGAATGAGTTTGGTAATGTTCATTCTGTTTCTATTTGTGAAACAGTTTGAAGAGTATTGGAATTAGCTGTTCTTTGAAGGTGTGGTGGAATTCTTCACTGAAACCATCTGGCCATGGGCTTTATTTTTGGATAGGAGAATTTTGATGACAACTTCTCTTTCCTTGGGGAGATACAGGACTATTTAATCGATTTACCTGATCATGATTTAATTTTGGTAAATGGAATCTAGCAATAAAATTGCCCATTTCATTTAGATTTTCAACTTTTGTGGCCTATAGGCTTTTGAAGTAAAACCTAAGTATTCTTTACTTTTCCTCAGTGTCTGTTCTTATGTTCCCCTTTTCATTTCTAATTTTGTTGATTTGAATAGTGAATCTCTGACTTTTCTTTAGTTTGGCTAAGTAGTTTGTCTATCTCGCTTGTTCTCTCAAAGTAGCTCTCTGTTTCATTGATTCTTTCAATTGTTTTCTTTGTTACTAATTTATTGGCTTCAGCCTTGAGTTTGGTTACCTCCATGTGCCTACTCCTCTTGGGTGTTTTTGCTTATCCCTGCTCTCTCAGGGCTTTTGAGATATCTTTTTGTTTGTTTGTTTGTCTGTTTTATGAAGGCACTTAGTGCTATGAACTTTCCTCTTAGCACTGCTTTCATGGTGTCTCATAAGTTTGGGTAACTTATTCTCTTAATTTCACTGAATTTTAGGAAATCTTCAATTTCTTTATTTCTTCACTGACACAGCTTTCATTGAATAGAGAGTTGAAGCTTGCTTTGTCCCCTATGTTATGGTCAACTTTGGAGAAGGTTCTGTGGGATTCTGAGAAGATATACGCTTATGTGTTTGGGTGAAAAGTTCTGTAGACATTTATTAGGTCCATTTGTTTAAGACCTCAGTAAGTTTCATTATTTCCCTAGTTAATTTCTGTCTCAATGATATGTCCATTGGTGAGAGCTGAGTATTGTTATCTCCCACTATTTAGATAATGGGACCAATATGCGATTTAAGTTTTAATAATGTTTCTTTTACAAATGCAGGTACCCTTGTATTTCGACATAGTTGTTCAGGATTGTGATATCCTCTTGGTATATTTTTCTTTTGATGAGAATGGAGTGACCTTCCCAATCTCTTTTGATAAATTTTGGTTGAAAATACATTTTATTAGATATTAGGATGTCTACTCCAGCTTGTTTCTTGGGTCTGTTTACTTGGAAAGCCTTTTTCTACCCCTTTATTCTGAGGTACTGTCTATCTTTGTTGCAGAGGTGTGTTTCTAGAATTTAACAGAATGCTGGATCCTATTTTTGCAACCACTCTGTTGGACTTTTTCTTTTTATTGGAGAATTGGGTCCACTGATGTCCGTACATATAATGACCAATAAATGTTAGTTTCTTTTATTGTGGAGTTGATGGTGATAGTGTGCTTGTTTTATTTTGTTTTTTTTTTGTTGTTGTTGTGAAGTTATCTATATCCTGTGTTTTCTTGGTTGTAGTTGACCTTGGGTTAGAATTTCCCTTCTAGTAGCTTCTGTAGGGCTTGCTTGCAGCATAAATATTGTTTATATTTAGTTTGTCATGAAATATTTTGTTTTCTCCATGTACATTGATTAAAATTTTGCTGGGTATAGTAGTCTGGGTTGGCATCTCTTAATGTCTACAGGACATCTGTCCAGGCCCTTCTGGCTTTCATGGTCTCTGTTGAGAAGTCTGTTGTGATTCTAATAAGTCTACTTTTACATGTTACCGGGCCTTTCTTAATATTTTTTGCCATTTTTAATATTTTTCTGGTTTTTTGCATTTAATTAATTATTATTATTTAATATAATTTATTCACTTTGTATTCCAACTCTAACCCCCTCCCTCATCTTTTCCCTATCCTACTCTTCCTCTATTCTCCCCCTATCTCCCCCTCCTAGTCCGCTGATAGGGGAGGACCTCCTCTCTTTCTATTTGACCCTACCCCATCAGATCTCATCAGGACTGGTGCATTGTCTTCCTCTACATCCTGGCAAGGCTGCACCCCACACCGGGAGGTGATCAGAGAGCCTGCCACTGAGTTCATGCCAGAAACAGCCCCTGCTCCCTTACTAGGGCACCCACTTTGAGAATGAGTCTATGGGCTACATCTGAGCAGGGGTTTTAGGTACTCTCCATGCATGGTCCTTGGTCAGAGTATCACTTGCTTCAGGGTCCGCAGAGCCCAGCTATATTGGTCTCCTTTTAGAGCTCCCATCCCCTCCAGGTCTTTCTTTCTCCCACTTTTTTCATAAAATTCCAGGCATTCCGTGTTTTTAACATTTTGTTGCTGTTGTTCTGTAGATTTAGTGTTTGATTACTGTGTGGTGCAAGAAACTTCTCTTCTGATCTATATATTTGGTGTTCTGTCTCTTGTATTATTAAGATCATCTCTTTCTTTAGGTTTGGGAAATTTTCTTCTATGATTTTCTTGAAAGTAATTTCTGAACCTTGGATCTTGGAATCTTCTATTTCATCTATTACTATTATTCTTAGGTTTTATCTTTTCATGTCTTTTCTTAGACGTTTTGTGTTAGGAACCTTTCTGATTTTTATGTTTTCTTTGAGAGATACATTGATTTTTTTTCAATTATATCTTCAACACCTGAGATTATCTCCTCCATCTCTTGTATTCTGATGCTGATATTTACCTCTGTCTCCTGATCTAGTTTCTAAGTTTTAAATCTCCAGGGTTTTCTAGGTTTGTGTTTTCCTTATTGATTCTAACTCAGTTTTCATGTCTTGAACACTTGTGTCCATTTCCATTACCTGTTTTATTGTGGATTCCTGACTGTCCATGATGGCCTCTATTTGTTTGGTTATATTTTTCTGGATTTCTTTGTGAGCATTGTTAGTTTTCTCTTTATGTGCCTCTAATAACTGCATAATCATAGAATTATAGTCATTTTCCTGTGTTTAGGTACATTAGAATTTCTATTCAGTTTTTGGTTTTCTGGTGAAGCCATGACGCCCTGGGTTTTATTGATTGTGTTTTCACACTGCCCTTTAGCCATCTGATTGTCTGTAGCTTGGCTGAATGTTCCTGGAGCTTGTACTGCAGACTGGGTCTGCCTTTTTCTGTACTCTGAAGTAGTCTTCAGGAAGACAAGAAAGGGACAGGACCACAAGAATGAGTGCTAGTGATTTGGATGCAGCAGACTGTGTTCTTGCTACTCAGATACATCTGGGCCATGCCATGTTAGATAAGAAACCCATGTGCTTCTATTTCCCCCTGGTCTTCACAGGGTGACCCAGCAGAAACTTGGCCTGGATGTTGGGAAGCTGTCCCAGGAATCCTGATGTTGTCCTCATGGGAGCAGGAAGGATCTGATTTCTGGCTTCTTGAGAAGAAGGTCCTAGGATTGGGGGTTCTTCTCACACTTGCACGAGTATGTGGAAAGTGCAGGGGCCCATGGTGCATGACTCTCAGGCTGTGGAGGTGGCCATCGGGGCCCTGAATCCAACAGATCCCAAATGTCCCTGGAATCCTGATGCTGCCCAAAGGGTAGGGAGAAGCATCCCACGTCTGGCTGCTAAAGTGAAGTGTCCCTGGACCTGGGGCTTCACATGCACTTGCAGGAGTATGTGGAAAGTACAGTTCATGACTCTCAGACCTGGTAGACAGCTATGGGGACCTGTATCCAACTGACCCCAACACAGGAGATGTTTCCTCCAGTTGAGAGAGCACCAAAACCTGTGCTTTAGGTCCAGCTGCCTGTCCACTCACTGGTTTCAGAGTTTTGGATTCTTTGCCGCTCAGATATGGTTCACACTGGAGGCTGCCATCTTGGGATTTCTTTATACACTTTTTAGATCATTCCCATAGCTTCTTATTTTAACAACAACTGGTATAAAATAAGTGATTTCTAAGCAACCTATTTTTAACCCTTCATTTTAACAAAATATTAGTCATTGCTACTAGTATGTGTTGAGGCATTGAATGTTTTCATTGCCATTGATGTGCAATTCCAATCTGTAATCTAATACCTTATTAGTAAATATTTATTTATTGTTTAGTTGTTTGTAATGTATGCATGCAGCTTTATCTGAGACTTTTCTCATGGATATTGGCAAAAAAATTAATGGGATAAATAATGGATAATGTAGTGATTCTGTAATTTGCCCCTTTATTTTTTAGTCAGCAAATATTGCATATGCAACTATCAAGCAAAAGCTTATGTGCTTAAAATACCAGCAAAACCAGCAGATTATAATAAATATATGCATGGACTTAACATTATAGGAAGAGGACAATATCAATATGAAAACATATTTTATCACTTATATTTAATAATGGTAAAAATAAGTAACCCAATATGGTGGGAAATGAGATATTTATTATTTAAAGTAGTTTGATCAGTATAGGGTTGGTTGAAAAAAATGCTACGGAATAATCATTTGAAAGATATATTACATATAGTTCCTCTATCCCCAAATCTGTCAGTGAGAAAGTTATCTGTGTTTATAAGGTTTGAAGCAAACAAACTGCTCAGTTTTGGTGTAGGAGTAACTTTCTTTAAGAACATATTAGAAAAATCTCAACTATTTCATTATTGTTACCATTTTCCCCTTAACTTTCCATCCGTGGTCACAGTGCAGTTTTCTACTGAGTTGTCATTCTTCATTAACTGATAATGAAAATTTTATATAGATATTAAATCATTGTATACATATAGTATACTTAATTTACATTTTCATTACCTCAGATACATTTGTTTTCTTTTCTGAATATCTGAATGACCAAATCACTAGAAATAACTTGTCATATACACTGCAATGGCATCCCTCATTTTTTGATGGAAGATGATAAATGTAAGCCCCACCGAGCATTGTACAAGCTCTTGATTATAGGATTCTATATACTATTTTGGAATTTGTTTATATAAATTCTGTTCATTTTCTTCAACTCAATGGCCAACTTTCTGTTTCTCCAAGTCCCAAAATTGATCAATATGTGGAACTCTAGGTTTCAACTTTCTATGTTCTATGTCCCCAAAGTTTTAAATTCTCTAAAGGTTAACACAACTAAATTTCTTAGGATATAGTCATTGTATATTCAAATATGTTGTGTAAGATATTCTCATACAACATTGTACATTGAGCTTAGTCCCACTAATACCCAAATACACTCTCTTCCCTCATCCCTATAATTAGGCCTCAGTACTTCACAAGACTGCATTGATTATACTTTTGTATCATGTATGTGTATGTTATTTCATATTTCTGTGTACAATAGAGGGACAACATTGGGAAAAACCAGAGTATTTGTTCTTATGAGACTGAATTATTTCACTTTACATGATTATCTCTAGCTGCATCCATCTTTTTTATGCTAGTGAGAACTTTACTTTTCTTTGTCCAAAAATAAAAGGTCATCCATTTGTTATACATATCATATTTTCCTTATCCATTCCTTTGTTGAATATTACATAGGTTGATTATTTAAACTGCACATTGTAAATACTGTTGAAATCAACATTGATATCCATGTATCTTCTAACTTAGCCTTTAACTAAGATCCAGTTTATTTCCCCACTTTTATTAAACATGAATTTTTTCACATACAATATAATCTAAATATAGTTTCCCTACCTTTTATCTTCCCAGTTCCTTCCCACCTCCTCTTCCATCTGCACCTACTACTTTCTTTCTGTCTCATTAGAAGGAAAAAAAAGGCTTCAATGAGATAACAACAAAACATAATAAAATAAAATATAATAGGATAAAACATCTATCTTATCAAAGTTGGAAAATGCAAGAGACAGAAAAATAAAGGAGCTTGAAAGGCAGGAATAAGAATCAGAGATCCACTCATTCACACAGTTAGGAGATCCATAAAAAGTACTAAACTGAAAGGTATAATATATATGTAGAAGACCTGGTGTAAGCCCTGTGACTGCTGCTTCTTTCTCTGTGACTTTCTATAAGATTTGCTCGTTTGTTAAACTTAGTTTAACAGAATTAGATTTGTCCAGGGGAAACTTGTTTGTTTTCAACAGAATTTCTACCTAGCATAGACTGGCCTCAAACACTTTATCTTATTGCATTATAATCTTAGTGTTGGTATTACTGGTATGTTTAGTGTAATCAAGACAATGTTGTTTTAAAAAAAATCATTTTCATTGTAATGACAGAAAAAAAAATCAGGACAATGTAGGTATCTATGCTTCTCATGACTCATTGTCATCCTGTAACTGCTTAAAATTAGATCTGTCCACAATAGGCCTCGTACTAAACCAAGGAAATCAAAGTATCCTAATTTAAACACTGATCAGCAGTATGTGTTATAAATAAATGTTATTAAAGTGTCTTTGCTATAAAATTAAGTGCAGGAAATTTTAATTGGTATAAGGACAAAATATGCTAAAGTATTACAATGAATGAGTTCTATTTATCCTGTATAGTATGTGAATCATTTTTATCATATATATTCCGACTTCTATATAGTTGATATTCTGGTTTTCTTTCTTATATTTTTCTTTCCTTTTTTTCTTTATTTTCATGCTGTTTTTGCTTTGTGTCATTTTCATGGTATGAATCCTCAGCTTCAAATAATGTAATATAGTCTGACATTAAACATTTTCCTTAGCCTTGTTAGTATTTTAATTGTGCTTGTTATCATCCCCAGATGGAGTATGCATTTATTTTGTCAGTTAGTTAGCTAATTAGTTATCTACGTGACATAATATATGTGAGAAAGTCAGAAGACAACATGTGAGAGTCAGTTTTCTCTTTGCATTATGGAGATTTGTTGGATTGAACTAAAGTTATCAGGTTCGGAGAATAGTGTTTGTTTGGTGTTGTTTGTTTAAAATCTGAACGTCTTCAAACTTTGACTATGAATTTTTAACTGCCATGACTGACTAATATGAAAATACAGTAACATCAAAGCATGTCTCCTAAATGCTGCTGTTTTCTTTTTTCTTTTCTTTTTTTCTTCATTATCATGGTATATGACTTCCTTAAACTTCAATACCCAGAAGACCTCTAACCGTTAGTTTATCTTCATTTTTTCTTTTTGTGTCATAGTATCTTTAGATCAAGGCTTACTACTTCTATTTATCGTCATAAATGCCCTCCTCTCATAAAATTAACAACAACAACACAAAAAAAACAACTTTTAAAATTGTGAGCATCCCCTTTGAAGTAAGGTATATGTAAGGGATTGACAATACATTACAAGGCTGTAGATGTTCATTGTTCCCTCACCCCAGAGGTAAACCATCTACTGTAAAGAATAGGTGCATAAATGCAAACTGTGTGGCGTGCTCTCACATTCTTATGAAAAGTAGTTTAGAAACAAAGGCACAGTGAAGGGTAGAGATAAAATGGGATGGACGGTGGACAGGATTAAACCATATCATAATGTGTTTTACACAAACAGAAAACTACCATTTCTCAGTTGAATTGCTCACCCCTTCTCCTTTCTCATTAACAATTCCCTTAGGATTGTCTGGTGAATGTAGGGTCAGTATACATGTGATGGTTTTACAATGCTCTTGTCATATTCCTGTTAGATTATGTCCAGAGTATCACTTTCTTTGACCATTTTAGTTTTTCCCTAGTTTACTTACATACACATATACCTTCCGTGCAGCATAAACATCACATATATTTAAAATATACACACTGACAAAAGTGAATTTATGCACTGTTCCCTTTACTCCTCTGTTTTCAGCACAACTGGCATGCTATTAAGAAACATAAGATATTATTATAGTAACTTTCCCGAGTATAGACAGTTATACTCACATTGTGCTTACATTTGTCGCTATATCATTCTCCGTTCTCACAATACAAAAATTCAGAAGAAAAGAGTTGTCTGTATTTCCCCTTATTCTATTTTATAATACTGTATTGCATCAAAAGAAAATAATCTTCAAAGGCTCTTTGTTAAATTACCATAAATTTTTTTGGAGAAAATATCAAGATGTTTCCCAAATCTAGAGTCATCTTCCAAAGGATAGTAAACGGAAATTTTACCAAATGCTAGATAAATCGTATATGTTTTTATATGTGTATCTCGGTCTTATGTAAGTGACATACTTTTAAAGTTGAGGAAATAATTAATGGTGAGTTATAGTTAAACTTTGTGGATAGAAGAGAGGTAAATTCTCCATGGTAGATTCTGTATTTTCTAAAGTTGGTACCAATCATGGGGTTTTTACAACAAAGAATTTTCAATATATACCCACTCACCTCCATGTTTTTCTCAATACCTCAGAAAATTAGTCATTCTTGTTAATTTAAGTTATCATAAATTTGACTACTGGACATTCAGGATTTGGAAAAGTAGATTTTTTTCTTTTTTACATACCAAGTTAACATTTAAAATACTTGATAGGTGTGCA
Organism: Pachyuromys duprasi; assembly: GCA_028658305.1. NCBI lineage: Eukaryota > Metazoa > Chordata > Mammalia > Rodentia > Muridae > Pachyuromys > Pachyuromys duprasi. Next base: position 33,918,561 of record CM053748.1, read on the forward strand.
TTCAAAGCAACTTACATACTATGTCTGCCACTATAATGTTGTCCCTCCAGGAAACACACAGAAGGTTCACTGGGATGCAGAGACAAACATTTAGTTTTGCTCAATCTACGGGCTATCTGGACAGTTCTGAACCCTGTAACTGCAAGTCATATGAACCATTCTTCTAGGGTGGGAAAGGCTGACTCTCTGGTAATCCATAAACTATTTATTGGGAAAACTGGAAAGAGAGTTCACTGAATTTCTTATCATCTCTTAAACAAGCTCCAGCTTATTATCATGGGAGTTCAGAGGGACAAGATTTTATGAGTGACAGCAGCAATGAGCAGGACCTTCGAAAGCAAACCTCAGAAAATGCTGACATTTTTCCACATTCTGCAGTGCATGGAAGATCTCAACACTGAGGGGAAAGTTTCTACATCATGATGAGAAGGTTGAAAAGTACATTTGCTGGGGCAAAACTGAAGAGCTCAGCCTTTTCTGAAATCAGTCCATTAACAGCAGAAGCATTACTTCTCTCAAAAACAATATACTTCTCAAAAATGAGATCAGATGAGCCACATGTGGAAGCTGATGGGTGAACTGTGAGCATAGCTAGGGCCAGGGGTGAGCATGCTATACTGTTCTCTCTTCCTCTGTTCAAGTCTGAAATAGTCCAAAATGAAATATTTTGGAAAAACAAAACAAACAAGCAAAAAAAAAAAACTTAGCTGAAATCAGTTTGGCTAAAGTGAAATAATGACTCTTAAAATCATTTACAATATGTAAACAATATCCCATCAAACAGCATATGTAAACACAGAAAAAATTCTTGTACGAAAATACTCCCCTCCTAAGCTCTCTCCCCACATCCATTGCTTCATTCTAGACCTCAACCCAGCAAGCATTCTCTGAAAACCCTCACAGCACTCTGCCCTGAAAAGCACACCAGTGCCTTGCTCAGCCATTATCAGAGAAGCTTCCTTCTGCAGCACATGGGAACAAATACAGAGACCCTCATCCAGACAGTCTACAGACAGTGAGAGACCTTTGATCATGCAGCTTTAAATGGGGTGTCTTCATCAAATTCCAACCCTAAGAGCTCAGGAAATTCTTCACAAGAGAAGGCAGAAAGAGGGTAAGAGCCAGAGAGGATTAGGGGTACCAAGAAAACAAGGCATTCTAAGTCAACATGATTAAGTCTCATATTAATGTTCTGAAATAGAGGCAGAATGCATAGGTCCTGCACATATCTGAACTAGGTCCTCTGAATATGTATTATAGCTTCCAGTTTAGTGTTTTTATGGGATTCCTGAGTAAGCAAACAAGTGGGTCTTTGATTATGTTTTATTATTTTACTATTATACCTTAGAAGCTTGTTTGTTTTCTAATGAGAGACAGAAAGGGAGTGAGTGGATCTGGATAGTGAATGGAAACATAAATAAATAAAAAGAAAAGAAGACATGACTGCTCCTAAGTATGCTGTAGGAGAAAGTTAATTATCCTTGTGTCAGAGAGCGTAGGCAAAGGCAGGGACGTCTGGGAGAGTACAGAGTGGACATGACCCTGAGCTGTGCCATATGGGGAGCTATGTCATGTAGGGAAAGGAGGGAAAGAGAGTAGGAAAACAGGTGTCCCAAAGGTGCAAAGCAGGCAAGTAACTGAACAGTTCAATTAAAGACAGAAGGGCAGAGAGGGGGACAGCAGCCCAGCCCCTGGGCTGGAGGAGGGGATAGGGTAGGCCATAGGACCCCTTTGATACACTAAAGAGGCATTTCAGCCATTTCTTCCAGGTTTGAAACCTAACAGGGGTGACATGAGATTGGTGAGGAACTGGGAGGAGTACAAGGAAAAAAAAACCCTAACCAGGGTATATTATGTAAGAAAATAAATCAATTTCAATAGAAGGAAAAAGATAGAAAGTGTTGACTGTCAACTTTTAGCTGACGTGTGTATGTCTTGTCTGCTGAACTTGGGGTCTAAGGACCTGAAAGAATGGGGTGGACTACAGTCTAAGGCTGTAGACAATCTTACTTTAGTTTCAGTGTAATTTAATATGCAAATGAAACAAGGAAAACAATGATCCAAGAAAGGTTGTTTGAGTTCAGAAAAGCACATAAATAAAGGTCAGTAAGCACATACTAAATATTCATAGAGCAACTCTTTCCAAAACTTTCTCAGGACAGACCAATTCAAACACAGTAGCCTGGCATGTCTGTAGCTTATCTCTGGGAAAGCACAAAAGCAAGGCAGAAGACCATATCCAGATTCCCAGCACACTGACCAGACTGAGTTCTTATGGTTATAATCTGACATTTGACAAGAATAAACAAGTCAAAATTTGAATGTAGTTGTTTGACACAGGAGATACCAAGTCACACTCAAGAACAAGCCAGGGAACAAAGTCCACCTGAGATGAAAAGCCATCTGCCTTTTTTCATAGAGCCTCTCTCACAGTTCCCCAATGCATTGTTCACCATGGGTCGCTTTTTGACTGGGTTCTGACAGTTATCAATGTATGATTGCCATTTTCAATAAAGATTTGTGTGGCTAACGATGAAAACTGACGACTATCCTGGATGGCATCAGCACTAATGTATTATGTAAACTGAAGAGTTGCAATGTTTGTAGAGAATCACTGGATATACTCACAACCAGGTATCAAAACACAATGCAAAAAATATGAAATTATGAATATTCTTTCGATACATTGACAGAGTGTGCTATCAATAAAAAGCTTTAAACTGTCTATAATTTCATTCCAAGTGTCACAAAAAGTGGGACTTTTAAATTTTGTTGTTGTTGTTGATCTTGAACCCAGTATGCCTTATATTCTTGTTTCTTTCTAAACATTCAGACCAATTTTTAATACAGAAAAATAACAAAATGAAAAAACTTATTGAGACTTGATATTTAGCAGGGTGCACATTTGTGAGAAAAATAAACCAAATCTTCTAAACCATTTATTGAAAAAATTGACTAAGCAATTTTTCAGCCATTGCATAATAATTATATGTAAACATTTAAAAACTTTTATGCATTCAGACGATCTATTTTAAATTCCTCTATGAATCTGCACAGCAATTGCTACTTCATCACGTGTCGCTTTTACATAAAATTACAGCATATGTGTATTTCTATAATACCCACACAGGAAAAAGAATTTAAGGGTACAAACTGGGAAACCATATTGTACTGTGAAAATGTTTTGAAATTAGGAAAGTTGACATAAGGATAGGATCCAAGAAAAGCTACTGGTATTTGATCACTGGAAATTGTGAAAGAGAGGAAGTGGTGAGCAGATGAGAATGGGCACAAAATCTGCCTGAAAGCTGAGGTGAAAGAAGAAAGCCACAGACAGGAAACTCCATTGATGTTTTGGCTAAGGTCACTTACCAGTTTACCTTAGCTTCCCTAACTCCCATGCCTGGTCCTACTTTGTTACTGCCTCCCATTAACCAAGAAGAGCTTGAAGCTGATTTCTTTGGTTTTGTCTTAATGAGTCACATAGCAGAGATGTTTAAACTGCTCCTGCTGAATTCTAAAGAGAAGGTATTCTGATCAAAGCTACAGCATCCATCTGTGGGCTGATGATTGGATTGTTAGTGAAGTGCTTAATCTCCACCACCCATGTAAGAGCCCAGCAGAGTGGCAAACACTGGCAATCTCAGTGCTAGGGATATCGCGACAGACAAGAGGATCCCTGAGGGACCGGAGGATCCCTAGGGGTAGCCAGTAAATACAGAGAATGGAGAGGAATTGAGGAAGACACCCAATGACATATACACACACTGGAAGGTGGATGTGAAAAATTAAACACTAAGCTTCCAGATCTGGGGAATTGAGGACCTAGCTGAGTAACAGACTTAAGATTATCCGAGTAGAGCTCTCTTGGCATATGGAGTACGTGTACCTTACAGCAGGGAAGTCAAAATTAGGTGGATAATACACAGGATGATGATTGAAGTATCTGATTCAAACCACACTCAGTTAATATTAAGCATTATCATTTGTGATGGTCCATGTTTGTTTTGTCCAATAGCAGTTGAAACTTCACTGCAAAGGTGTTTCGACAGTAGTATGTTGTGCTAACAACATCAAAAGACCTTGAAGCAAGAAAACAGTCCACCTCTACTATCAACCAGTTAGGCAAAATCATTACAAGAAATGGAGTGGATTTCTCCAAGGAAAACAAAAGGAGATACATAGTGCATCCAAAGCATCTTCATCTTCAAGCTACAATAGCAGCTCTTCCTTGTCTCTACAGCCTGCAGTCTGACATACACAGACCAATTCTCACAGTAAAAAAAGAACTCTCACCTCTCTCTCTCTCTTTCTCTCTTATTCTCCCTCCCTCCTCTCTTTTGTTCTTCCTCCCCCTCTCCCTCCCTCTCTCTCTCTCTTTCCTTCCTCCTCCTCCCCTCTGTGTGTGTGTGTCCAGTGTTGGGGAGTGTGGTGTGGTAGGAGGTGGTAGAGGTGTATATGAATCAACCGTAACAAATTTATCATGTTTTGTGTTGCTTTCTGTTTCAACAGCATCCCTATTCCCTATGGATAGCAGATCCAAGGCCACCTATTTATCACATTTTATGACTGCACATTCAGGAGGACCCTGTTTTCTAGACACTCATAATTTTATTGGCCACAGGTGACTGAATTCTGGCCAGTATAAAACCAGTAGAAGGAACATAAGTCTTTTAGGCACAATCCTTAAAAATATCTTCCCTAACTCTCCAAATTCCTTCCTGAAAGGAATGGAGGCCTGAAGGCCACCTCTAGAAAATGACATACAAACAAGACAGAGGAGGAATGCCTATTCCATGGGTGGATACTACAAGCAAGAAGTGACCCTACTTTATGCTCAAGAACTGAAAGATAGGTGTAAATTGCTTACTGCAGCAGATCCCATTGTTGATTTATTCAAATCTTTTCATTAGTAGGATTGTACTCCGAAGTATGTATCAGAAACCCTGATTCAGAATAGAGGCAACAAAATGGACATGCTTTATCTCAAAAGATAAACAAACAAACAAACAAGTTAGGTAAGTTTGTGGACTAGCTGATTGGCTCAGTGGCAGGCGTTACTGAATGCTGTCTTTTTTTTTGCTTTTTTCTTTTAGCTGTTTTTCATGTCTTCCTTAATAGTTCAATTTGCTTTCTTGCTGAATTTCCTAATTATTATATGATAGACCTGATGAATATAAACAAATTAAAGTCATTTTGTTTCCCTTGAATACTTGTTCAGTCTACCTCCATAGTGCTCTCAAATGTGCCTTGAGGCACAGCTTAGTTACATACCAATGACCCTAAATCCACTGATATCAAAGTAATTAAAAACATCATCATTTTCTTAAATGAGAATTTTCTGGGATTAATAATAATGCATCTCTTTTGGGGATTCCATGGTAGAGGGTGAATCTATACACTGTATCAGGCTCTACTAAGATTATTCTAAAGCTCATAGTCTATGGAACAATTAAAGATTATGTTATACCCTGGCTTTCCAAAGGGGGCTTCCCAAGTCATTTATATAAACACATCTAACCCAGCCTGATGTCAGCCAAGAAGGGTAAAAGTGCTGTGTTCATATGACATTGCAATAGTCAGGCAAGGGGGATCCTGTCATCTGCAAACAGCGTTCTTGATTTCTTCCTACTACAAACTATCAGTGGTTCTTTTCTGCAGTAAAGTCGGTGGTTACAAAGTCAGTCCTTTGACTAAATTCTCCAAAGAGAAATATAAAGCAGTACAGTGATGTGTGAAATGCCTTGCTGGGAATAAAAAAAAAAAAAAAAAGGAAAGAAAAAAGTGTTGATTTTTAGCTTCAGAGCATTGTTTCATAACTTAGAGTGTGAGCATATTTTTTTTTAACAAAGGAGAAACAGCAGTATTTGGTAAAGTGGCCTGAGACAGATAAAAAAAGGAATAGAACAACTAAAGGAATGATTTTAATAACTATCGTGGTGATAGTATTGAAGTCTTCTACTGCACAAGATTCATGATCTCTGCTCAGATCCATTACTCTGACTTGTACCAGACAGCACTAGGTTTAATATAAGTCTTCCTTTGCATAATAGGAACACACATGTAAGACTGCCATACGATAAGATTGGGAGGAAGTCATCATACTTTCATTCTGCATTCTAACTGTTAAAGTAACAACACTACTGTTGAGCCTACGTAAGCTCTTGGTTTTTCACATGGGGGAGTATGAGCCTAAAGCCCATCCTCTTGGGTTTACATTCATGAAATTCTCCAAGAGGTATGGCATAAGATGAACAAAAAAAGGTTGAATAGGCAGGAAGTTACGATTTCTGATTAAAACAAAACAAACAAACAAAAAGAAAGCAACCATTGCCTTTGTCATCCAATACATTTAACCTTTCTAATGCTGCTTAATTTTATATAAAATAAAAATAAAGAATATATTCTCAGAAACTTTAGAGAAATATATTATTTTAAAGAAATCATCTGAAGATTACAGAGGGGAAAACATTACCACCCGCATAGAGTATTGATCATACATTTATCATTATTTTACTATTGCTTGTTCGTTCAACCTTCAAAGTCTGATTTTGTTACAATCCTGTTTACAGCAATGGGAGCCAATAATTACCTTTGAGAAGATAAACCAAGAATAAGAAGTTGTAGCTCATCTCATTCTACCACGAAGATTTGGTAAAGGGTAATGCTTTCTTTATTAATGAAGAATTTTATAGTTCTTGATAAAGGACTCCCATCCTCAGGCATTGCAAATGCACATAGGACTAGTCTTTCACTTCACTGTAAGGGTCTGTTTTAAACAAAGAAAGACTGGGGCAGAGCTGACTAGGTACTCTAGAAATAATAGTGCGTTCTTCTTATGGGTGTCTTTTATGAAGTCACATGTCACAGGCTAGATGTTAAATAGACTTGCCCCTCCATCAGTAATGTTCATGATGTCTTTCCGTTGTTATGTGGGCCCTACGTGAATAGCAACTGTGGATGCTTTGTTCTTTGCTGACACATGTAGTATCACATCTTGTATGTAAAACCAGAATCTGGCCCAATAAAAAGCACTGCTGTTTAGTGTGTAATCTACACAGATCTGCTCTTACTGAAGGAATATTTTTGTGTAATTGATCACTGGTATGAAGCTTAAATTATGGGGTCACCTAAAAATGAAATCTGACTATGTTTTAAATATAGTTAAGCTCAAGCATATATTTTGTTTTTTAGAAATAAAAAATCAACCTGATTGATTTGGGGATGTTTAAATTTTAGGAAGCGTTTTCCTAGATTCAAAAACACTGAAGCACACATATAATAATTATAACTACTCATTTCAAATACTGAAAGTATATTGCTATTCAAAGAGAGCTTTGTCATAAGCCAGAATAATACAAATATGGAAACCAAGCATTATCACAAAATGATAGCCGTTCTGAGTGCATGGTACACTCACCTTAATTTATTTTTTTAATTAAGTATCCTCTCATGATGGCATGTTCGTGGTATTCATGAATATCCATTGAATGTGAATTATGGACTGGAAGCATAGTGCATACCACCACATAACTAGAAGCGATACATGCCTGTTTTGTAATATGTTAGCCAAGAAAGAGTATGCTCTCCAATATAAATTTTATTGGAACAGAAAATATCGATTGGGTAAATCAGGTTAGAAGAAAAAGAAGGAATTGAGAATACAATCACAGCTCACTGAAAATTTGAGAAAGGAGAAAAACAGCCTTAGAGAAGCCATAGGCAGAAACATTTAGCAGAAGCGAGAATGTAGATTGAGACATGTGGAGAGGAAGAATAAATAGCAATGAAGATAAAGAGAGAAAATGGATGAAGACAGCAAGAAACAAAACCACTGGACCGTGTGCCAAGGACAGGCAGAGAGCTGTGGACATGTGCACTCTAAAGACAAAGGCCCCTGTTGCCATGCCGAGGAAGCTTTATCCACCAAAAAAGGCTGTGGGGACATTTTCACACGCCTGTTTTTGCTTCTGTTGCTCTAGCCAAATGGGGAAGGATGAGACTAGATTTTGGAACTCTTTTAATTGTATTTTTGTCCCAGTGTGTAGGAAGTGTTGGGAATAATAAAACTATTCTTAAGATACCATTCCTTGGCTTTCTGTGGAAGAAAAACAGTTGCAGTGCACGATAACAGTCTCTAGGCAAAAGAACTCAAAATTTTGCCTGAAGGGGACAGTATCAGAATCATCAGCAATTATCATTTCATAAGAAATGGCTCCCCCAAATCTTTAGAAGGGATATCACATTTTGAGAATTGAATTATTTTGACTAACATTAACACAAAAGTAGGCCATTGTTTTTTGTTTATTTGTTTGGTTGGTTGGTAGGTTGTGTGTGTGTGTTTGTGTGTGTGTGTGTGTTAAAAGATGATCAAGCCAAGCCCAGGCACGACGAAGACTGAATGAACAGGGCAGCTTTCCTCTGTGCATACTGCAGTGTATTGACATCTTTTCTTGGACACATTTATATACATGTGAATTTTAGAAACAAGCTCCCAGGCTGTACCAATTTTAGAGCCAATCCACAAAGTAGCTACAATCATTGCTATTTTAATAACTGTATTCATTTCAAAGAAACCCAAGTATCGCAGCTCCTCACAAAAGCTTCGAAACTGACTAAGCCCTGGGGATATCAGCCTTTCCAAAGGAAAAAAAAAAAGGGTTCACAGTTTACCATGCTATTTTTAAGTATATGAAAGGGAAAGATTAAAAACAACACTGTAAGTGTCTCCTTAAATTTTTTGCCTGCCAATGCTTTACTCACATTTTAAAAAAGAAAATACATATGACAGTAAACTGAAAAGACATAGTCTTGATTGAATGAAGTAAATGAGTAAAAAATGTTTCTATATTGTTCTGGTAAATACCTTGAGGTCTATGATTAAAAAAAGAAAAAAGAAAAAAGAAAACAATTGCCCTACGAAGACCCTCACAATTTTTGGAAGGTTTGTCCACATGTTTCCCTTAGTTGATCACCTCCTCAAGCCTTTGTAGATTCATCTAATGCTGCCCTGACTACTTTTCTGCTGATAAACAACAGATTATACTCCCAAATAGCTTGCATGAATCTTCACGTGGGTTGATGCTGTCCAACTTCTTCTGATATTCTCCAGGCTGCCTTTCCAGACAGCCCTGAACACAATGTGGTGTTCTGTGCCCAGAAGGTGCTAACTACTGCATTTGAAGCCTGAGTCATTATGCTTAGTATATTTACCATGGCTTCCATATTTGTCACACAAAGACATTTGACTCAGCCAGTATTGTAACTACATGTAATGTGTTCAGGAGCCTAACATTTTTTTTTTTATAATAGTTGCTGGGAAATAATGAATCTAGGCAGAATTCAAAACCCCCTTGCTCGTAAGAGAAAAAAAGTCTGCATTTTTTGTACTCAATATGTCCAGAGAGAATCTTAGGGCAAGAAACGCTTTCAGGTTTCAGAGGAGATTGAGTTGAAAAAGAATTCTGACATGCTTTATTCTACCCTTCAAAATCACCAGTCTACCTCAATTGTAAACGGTATGGCATTATACAGACCATAATAGTCAACTCTGAAAATGTAGAAGTCTTCTATGGAGGAGATTCTTGTAACTGAGATTATTGGAATAGTGATCAGAAAAATTATATATATATATATATGTACACATATATATGTATATATATATATATTTGTTAGGCTTAAAGGAGATTATAAGTTTTAACATTTCAACTCGACTTAAGTCAACTCTTTTGCTTTAAAATAAAACTGATATCCAATTCCATAATTACTGGAACACACTTAATCAGCTGTGTATCATCTTTTAGCATCAAAAGGTATTGGTGTATGCTGTTTTTTGTGGAGATTTCAGCACTTTAATTTATAATATTTTTAATCTTGAATCTACAGCATTGGTTTTAGAAGGTTTGGGAAAGCCTTCTGTCACAGTTATTATGAAAATAATATCAATCTTGATCTCCAGGTGTTATATGGAACACAATCTAGGGTGTAATAGCTTAACATTCTTCTTCTAAAATTTCTGGAATAGTTCTTCTAGGTTAACTATTTTCCAATATTTTGAAGCAAATATCGTTTATCTAATACCAAATTGTTGAAAAGTTAAGCTTTCCAGTACATCACCTTTGAAAGAGATCAGGACATGTCACAAATAACTTGACTTATATTCTAAAATGGGGAAGGGCATTCAAGGATGATTTCTATAATATTCTGAGAGTGATCAACAGTGAGGTTAGCTACACTCAGCTTGACCCACTCCAGTTCTGTGAAACACAGGAAACCCAGAGCTGTGCCTTTGTTGTTGAGTATCACCATTATAAATTATGATACTAATAAACATACTATGCTTTCTTTCTCTTTGACATCTATAGTATGTTATCTGAAGCATAGGTATTTTCTAGGCATTGATGTGATCTATATTAAATAGTATCATTCTGCATGGGAAACTTACAGCATTGCCTGCTGGAATTTTTAAAAAGTGCATTTTTATAATTTTGATCAGAACAAAATGTGAAATTCCATACAGGTTCATCTCATCTATGTCCTTTCAAAGTAATCAAACTTAATTATTGGTAGGAACAAAAATTATTCAAACATAGCCAAACTTTTAAAGCAAATTCAAATAAACCAGACTTATACCTGATAAAAAAGACTTCATAAAATTCAGCAATTAGGAGTTTTTACTGTTTGTAGCTCTCACATACTAAACCATTGTATGATCCTCACTGAGTACCTTCAAACACATTATTTCCATAACACAAAGGTGAGTGGGGTCTCCTCCTGTTTCTCCCCTCTTCTGTGAACAGTGCCAAAGTCTCACCTTTGTTAAATTCCCATTCCAATGTCAGATAAAATCATTCATTTCTAGTGTTTAGATACATTTCCCTATTACAACTGAGTAGCACAAAATCAAGTAGGAATGATATAAAATTGGAATTATTTTTAAAAAATAAAGACAACAGAAAAAGACAGGAGATTATCTGAGAGATGTTAAAAATAAAGTTTGGGTGGGTGGGGGTTCCAACATGGCAGCACTCTTTCTGACCAGCAGCACAGCAGGATCTGCACAGTGACCAGCAGACAGAACACTTGGCCCTAAAACACAAGCAACCTGTGTTTCCCAGGTGAAAGGATACCCCACAGTGTGGGATTCAGGCAGTTTCAGCTATCCCAGCTAAATCACAAAAGAGGTCCCAGTTCCACCAGGCACTTAGTCGCCAACCTAGAGCCACAAACCAGCGTGCTCTGATCACTGTCCTGGACTGAACTGTGGGCCCCAAAACACGAGAGACTGGGATTTCCAGTCTAGAGAAAACCCCACAATGCAGGAAATGATGGGGACCGACCTTAGGTCACCCAGACAATCCCTGGAAAAAGACCCTGGTCCAGCGGATGTCCAGGAGCTAGCCCAAAGCCGGGGACAGAGTCCTGCCTACATGCTTAAATAGCTGCCCCAAATAGAACTCCAGGGCTCTAGAGACTGACTCTCTCTGTCCGGTGACCCACAGAGAGGGCACCAGCAGGTTTGATCCCAGAGTACTTAGCCAACACCCCCTGCCCCAAAAAGTTCTTGGGAAAAGTTACAGTTTCGGCAGATGTCCAGGCACCAAATCGCCAGCAAGGCAGAGGCACATGTGCACGTATGTCTGTGTGTTCTACTCGCCATCCCAGAAAGAATTGCGGTACTCAAAACACGGCCTGGGTGTCCCTGCAGGAAGAAACCTCACAGTGGAGGGATCATCAGGTCCATCACTCAGGACACCCAGCTCCAGAAGACTGTCTGGGTTTATGCTAGGCTAGGCTCTAGCCTTCTACTAAAGGCATGTATGCCATGCTCACCTGCCATTGATTACTGCTAGGGTACAGGGACACAGAGATGCAACCCTAGGCCTACAAAACCTTGAGAACCATCAGAGCAGCTCTCAGTTACTCGTCCAAGTTGTGACTTGTCATCCCCAGCTAAACTGACAAAACTGTGGGACTCCCTGGTTCACACCTTAAGAACAGCAGCTGCAGCTTACTAAACTCAGAGCAAAAAACCCAGCAACAGGGCGGCCATCTCCAGGACTTTTCTGATGAGCAGAGAGCCTTCCTGAACACCACAGTTACCACATAGGTCCATATACCTGAGGTGAACTGTGACAATTCCTGAGAAGCACCACCATTCAGTTAAGCATACCCCAAAAGCTGAGGAAATCTACTTCAGAAACCTGCCAAGGGGATTCTCCCCACCGCAAAAAGCAGTTGGTACCAGAAATTAACAGACAATACCTGAGATAGCCAGATGGGTAGAGGGCAGTGTAAAAACACAACCAACAAAAGGCAAAGCAATACAGCATCCCCAGAACCCAGTTACCCAGAAGCAAGTAGCCCTGGACACCCTAACATAAGTGAAATTCAAGAAGATGACCTTACATCTATGCTTATGAAGAGGTTAATGGAAGGAAGCAATTAAAATGCATACAGAGTTAGAGGGAAATATAGTAAAACAGATTATGGCCATCCATAAAGAAACACAGGAAGATGCAGCCAAACAATTTGTGGCTGTCAGAGAGGAAATTATTAAATCACTGAAAGAAATAAAAGAAACAGCAGAATGTTCAAAAAAACAGGGGAAGGAATTGAAGGAATATACAGTCACACAAGTAAAGGAAATCAACAAAACAGTTCAAGATCTGAAGATAGAACTGGAAAAATTAAAGAAAACACAAACAGAGAAAATCATGGAGAGGGAGAACCTAGGAAAGAAAACAGGAACTACAGAGGTAAGCATAACCAACAGACTAGAAGAGATGGAAGAAAGAATATCAGGTCTGGAGGATACAATGGAATAAATCAATGTATCTGTCAAAGAAAACAATAAATCTGAGAAATTCCTGACACAATTCATCCAAGAAATCCAAGACAACATGAAAAGACAAAATCTAAGAATAATAGGAATAGAGGAAAAAGAAGATTCCCTCCTCCAAGGCCCAGAAAATATTTTCAACAAAATCATAGAAGAAAATTTCTCCAACTTAAAGGAGAGTCCTATAAGAATACAAGAGGCCTACAGAACACCTAATAAATTAGACCAGAAAAGAAAATCCTCCCACAACATAATAATCAAAACAATAAGTATGCATATCAAAGAAAAAAATACTAAATGCTGCAAGAGAAAAAGGCCAAGTAACAAAAAATGGCAAATCCATCAGAATCACACCTGACTTCTCAACAGAGACTATGAAAGCCAGAAGAGCCTGGACGGATATCATGGAGAACCTAAGAGAACACAGATGTCAGCATAGGCTACTATACCCAGCAAAACTCTCAGTCCTCATAGACAGAGAAAACAGGACATTCAATGACAAAAACAAATTTCAACAATACCTACGCCTAAATGCAATGTTACAGAAGACACTAGAAAGAAAAATACAACCCAAGAAAACTAACTACTTTCAAGAAAACACAAGAAATAAATAACCTCACTACAGCAAAACAAAAAGTAGCCAAGCACAAAAACACACTACCATAGTCAACAACAAAATCAAAGGATCTAACAGCCACTGGTCATTAATCTCTCTCAACATCAATGGACTCAGTTCTTTAATAACAGACTAAAAGAATGGATGCATAAAGAAGACCCAGCAATCTGTTGCATACAAGAAACATATCTAAGTCACAAGGCCTGAGAGTAAAGGACTGGAAGACAGTTTTCCAAGCAAATAGACCCAAGAAGCAAACAGGAGTAGCCATTCTAATAACTGAAGTCTAAAAGCTAAAGTCTAATAAAATAGACTTTCAACCAAAATTAATCAAAATGGATGGAGAATGTCACTTCATACTCATCAAGGGAAAATTCCACTGGGAAGATATCACAGTCCTGAACTTTTATGCCCCCAATACAAGGGCACCCACATTTTTAAAAGAAACATTAATAAAACTGAAACCACACATAGATCCCCACACATTAATAGTGGGAGACTTCAACACACCACTCTCAACAAAGGACAGATCAACAAAACAAAAATCAAACAAAGATACAATAGCTTTAACAGAGGTCATGAATCAAATGGACATAACAGACATCTACAGAACCTTTCACATAAACCCAAAAGAATTTACCTTCTTCTCAGCATCTCATGGAACCTTCTCCAAAATAGACCATATACTTTGTCCCAAAGCAAGCCTCAACAGATACAAGAAGATTGAAATAATCCCTTGTATCCTATCTGATCTCCATGGATTAAAACTGGATATCAACAACAGAAATAACAAAAAGCCTACACACACATGGAAACCGAACAACTTGCTACTAAATGACAGCTGGTTCAGGGAAGAAATAAAGAAAGAAATTAAAGTATTCCTAGAATTCAAAGAAAATGAAGGCAGAACATACCTGAACTTATGGGAAACAATGAAAGCAATGCTAAGAGTAAAGTTCATAGCTTTAAGTGCCTTGAAGAGAGACTCGAAAAATCTCATTCAAGCAACTTAATGGCTCACCTAAAAGCCCTAGATAAAAAAGAAGCAGAGACAGAGATCCAAGATGGCTGCCACAAGAGGACACTGTGTCTGAGGAGTAGGACAGCAGAAACAACGCAGCGACCAGGAGACTGAACTCTGGGACCTAAAACACCAGCATTTGTGATCGCCAGGTGAGGGGAACTCCTACGGTGAGAAAATCAAGTGGGAAAACCCTAGGGACACCCAGTTATTCCCCGCAAAAACCTCCAGGTGACTGGCGGCACATAGCTCTGATCTGAACAAGCAGCCGCTCTGGGTGCCCACAGCCACAGCCGCCATACTAGACTGGATCAAACAGTCTCCCGGGCAGACTGAGGAGGAACTTGGTACCTTTTTCACTGACATGCACACTGTGGGCACACACTGCCCAGATCCGCCAGCAAAACCTTAGTCCCTGTGTGAGTCCACTGGCAAGTCTGGGAAGGACCCGGGTTCTGCTTCAACCCACAGGCATACTTCAGGAGCACACCTGTAGCCTCTGCCGGAAACCACCTCAGACTGAGAGGGACAGGGGACCCTTATTGACCAAACCACACACTTTGGGTGCACACTGCTCAGGACCACCAGCAAAAACCTCAGTCCCTGTGTGAGTCCGCAGGCCAGTCTGGGAAAGACCCGGATTCTGCTTCAACCAGCAGGCATACAGGAGGTGCACACCTATCACCTCCACTGGAACCACCTCAGACTGAGAGGACCTTTTTGACCAGACTGCATACTGCAGGCACACACTGCTGGGGTCCACCAACAAAAACCTCCGTCTCTGTGTGTGTCCACAGGCCAGACAGAGAAGGCCTCAGGCACCATTTCAAACAGGCCTGCATACAGCAGGTACACACTACTCGGCAACTCATGCAACCAACCAAAACCCACTGTGTGTGACCCAAATATCATCTCAGACCTTGGTGCACAGCCCCTGGCCCAGAAGGAGGCGCTAAATCTCCAGTCCAGGGGAGAGGCCATAGCAGCAAGCCCAGAGCAGAGCGCATAGCCCCCAGGTGACATCTCAAACCTGGACACTCAGACTCTAGCACAGAGTGAGGATTAAAGACTCCAGACCAGAGGGGTGACCAGCCTGCAGTGCTTACAGCTTCTAGCACAGAGCATGAAGCCAAGCACACAGAGCCCAAAACAGAGTTCAACTGAGTCAACAACACACACTATCAAACCACTGGAAATCCCTGATCTTCTTGAAGAATACTCCTGACACAAGAGATTGACAGTTTCAGACTGAAGTTCAGCCTTAAAGCACAAACAGCTCCTTGATTATATATAAACAAATGACCAAAAATCGGAGAAAGAACTCACCCAACAAAAATCAGGACACCATGTCCCCACCAGAAACATTCAATAGCAGTGGAGATTTTAATTCAGCGGACACACAGGAAAATTATGTTAAAGCTATGATTATGCAGATATTGGAGGAAAAAAAGGAGACACAAAAAGAGGAAATGAACAAGGCCCTCAAAGAAATGGAGAAGAAATTAACTGCCCACATACAGGAACAATCAAAGATAAACAGAGAGGAATCATCCAAAATAGGAGACACAGTCAATCAGTTGAAGGAAACAGTACAAAGCATGAAAACAGAATTAGAGTCTATAAAGAAGACACAAAGGGAGAAGAACCTGGAATTGGAGAACTTAGAGAAAAGATCAGGAACCACAAAGGTAAGCATCAACAATAGAATACAAGAGATGGAAGAGAGAATCTCGGGAGCGGAGGATACACTGGCTGAACTGGATTCCTCATTCAAGGAAAATAAAAAAATCAGAAAAATCCCAAGCACAAAACATCCAAGAAATTAAGGATGCCTACAAAAGACGAAACCTAAGAATAATTGGAATAGATGAAAAAGAAGACTCCAGGCTCTAAGGACTGGAAAATATTTTTAAGAAAATCATAGAAGAAAATTTTCCCAAGTAAAAAAAAAAGAAATGTCCATGAACATACAATAAGCCCACAGAACACCAAATAGACTAGATCAGAAAAGGAGAGACAAAAAGAGGAAATGAACCTCTCATCACATCATAGTCAAAACATTAAACCTACGAAACAAAGAAAAAAATATTAAAGGCAGCAAGAGAAAAGGGTCAAGTAACATATGAAGGCAGACCTATCAGACTCACACCAGACTTCTCATCAGAAACTATGAAAGCCAGAAGGGCTTAGGCAGAAGTCATGCAGTCTTAAAGGGAACACGGATGCCAAACAAAACTACTATACCTAGAGAAGCTTTCAATCTAATAGATGGAGAAAACAAAATTTTCCATGTCAAAACAAAATTCATGCAATACCTACACAGCAACCCAGCCCTACAGAAGATACTAGAAGGAAAACTTCAGTCCAACGGAAACAACTACACCAAAGAAAATATAGGATACAGATAATTTCCCAATGACAACAACAGTAAAAAAGCAATGAATCACAGTAAGACCAACAACTCCACAATAAAAGGAAATAACAGTCATTGGTTACTATTATCTATCAACATCAATGGACTCAACTCTCCAATAAAAAGACACAGACTAACAGAATGGCTGCAGAAACAGGATCCAACATTCTACTGCATCCAAGAAACACACCTATGGAACAAAGATAAACACTACCTCAGAGTAAAGGGCTGGAAAACCATTTTCCAAGCAAATGGACCCAGAAAACAAGCTGGGGTAGAAATCCTACTATTTAATAAAATAGACTTTCAACCAAAGTTAATCAAGAAAGATGAGGAGGGGCACTTCCTTCTCATCAAAGGAAAATTCCAAAAGGAGGATATCACAATTTTGAACATATGTCCCAAATACAAGACCACCTACATATGTAAATCAAACAATATTAAAACTGAAATCACACATTGATCCCAACAACCTAATAGTGAGAGACTTCAACACTCCACTCTCACCAAGGGACAGATCATCTGGTCAGAAGCAAAACAGAGAAACAAGAGCACTCACAGACACCCTATATCAATTGGACCTAATAGATGTCTACAGAACCTTTCATCCTAGATCAAAAGAGTATACCTTCTTTTCAGCACCTCATGGAACCTTCTCCAAAATAGACCATATAGTTGGTCACAAAGCAAGCCTC
>CM053748.1:33936646-33953066 GCA_028658305.1 Pachyuromys duprasi
TCACAATTCTTCACAGACCTTGAAAGAAAAATACTCAACTTCATATGGAGAAACAAAAAACCCAGAATCTCCAAAACAATCCTCTACAACAACAGATCATCTGGAGGTATCTCCATCCCTGACCTCAAGCTGTACTACAGAGCAATAGTAATAAAAACTGCATGGTATTGGCATAGAAACAGAATAGTGGATCAATGGAGACTAATAGAAGACCCAGAAATGAACCTACACACCTATGGAAACTTGATTTTTGACAAATAAGCCAAAATCATTCAATGGAAAAAAGACAGCATCTTCAACAAATGGTGTTGGTACAATTGGTTATCTGTATGCAGAAAAATGAAAATAGATCCATATTTATCACCTTGCACAAAACGAAAGTCCAAGTGGATCAAAGACTTCAACATAAAACCAGACACACTAAACCGGTTAGAAAAAAAAGTGGGAAAGACCCTAGAACTCATTGGCACAGGAGACTACTTCCTGAATAGAACACAAACAGCACAGGCTCTAAGATCAACAATCAATAAGTGGGACCTCATGAAGATGAAAAGCTTCTGTAAAGCTAAGGACACGGTCATCTGAACGAAACAACAGCCAACAGATTTGGAAAGGATCATTACCAATCCTACTTCTGACAGAGGGCTAATATCCAGTATATATAAAGAACTCAAGAAGTTAAAACGCAAGAAACCAAGTTATCCAATTAAAAAATGGGGTTTGGAGCTAAAATGAGAACTGACTGTAGAGGATTATAGAATGGCAGAAAAACACTTAAGGAAATGCTCAACATCCTTAGCCATCAGGGAGATGCAAATCAAAGCGACTCTGAGATTTCACATTATACCCACCAGAATACCTAAGAACAAAAACTCTAGTGACAAAGCATGCTGGAGAGGTTGTGGAGAAAAAAGAACCCTCCTCTATTGCTAGTGGGAATGCAAGCTTGTACAACCACTCAGGAAATCAATTTGGTGCTTTCTTAGACAATTAGGAATAGTGATTCCTCAAGACCCAGCTATACCATTCTTAGGCATATATCCAAAAGATGCCCAAGTACACAAGAAGGAAATTTGCTCAACTATGTTCGTGGCTGCTTTATTTGTAATAGCCAGAACCTGGAAACAACCCAGATGTCCCTCAGTTGAGGAATGGATACAGAAATTGTGGTACTTTTACACAATGGAATACTACTCAGCAATTAAAAAGGAGGAAATCATGAAATTCGCAGGCAAATGGTGGGACCTGGTAATGATCATCCTAAGTGAGATATCCCAAAAGCAGAAAGAAACATATGGTATATACTCACTTATATAGACCTATAGGATAGGAAGATCAAGCTGAAATCTACACACCTAGGGAGGATATTCAGGAAGGAGGACCCAGGTTGGTATGATCAGTGATCATTTGGATGAACAAATGGAATGGACACTGAGTGGAGGAGAAAACAAGCATCAGGACAGGAGCATGCCAAGTAGGACCTCTGGGGGTGTCAATGTAGCGATGTATCAGAGCATATATTAAGACTCATGATCAAGCCTTTGGCAGAGGGCGAGAAGTGATGATATAAATGGGGGAGGTTGGTGAGACTTGAGGAGAACAAGAGCTCCACAAAGACCAAACTGAGCAGGGCACAGGGGTCTTGTATGAGACAGTTTCTACGATCAAGGACCATGTGTGGATGTGGCCTGGAACCCCAGCTCAGATGTGGCCCATGATAACTGTGTCAGACTGAAGATCCTAGCAAGAGAAACAGGGACTGTTTCAGTCATGAACTTGATGGCTGACCCTTTGACCCTCCCCCATACAAGCCGGGGAGTGACAGACTGGCTAGATCCCAGGGGAGTACATTGCAGCCAGCCCTGAGGAGACAGGATGAGCTGGGGTTGGATGGAAGGGGAGGAGGTCCTCCCCTGTTGGTGGACTTGGAAGGGGGCAGGGAGAAGGGAGATGAGGGAGGGAGAGGGAAGGTGGGAGGGAATGAAGGAGGGGGGCTAAGCCTGGGATGCAAAGTACCTAACCTGTGAATGGTATAACATTAAATATATTTATAAAAAAAAAGTAGCAGAAACACCAAAGAAGAGTAGGTCGATGGAAATAACAAATTCAGGGCTGAAATCAATAAATTAGAAATAAATAAAACAATTCATACAACAATGAAACCAAGAGCTGGTTCTTTGAGAAAATCAACAAGATAGACAAACCCTTAGCCAAACTAACTAAAAGGCAGACAGATACTATCCAAATCAACAAAATCAGAAATGAAAAGGGTGACATAACAACAGACACAGAAGAAATCCAATCATTAGGTCTTACTTCAAAAGCCTATATGCTGCAAAATTGGAAAATCTAAATGAAATGGACAATTTTCCTCCTCAATTCCACTTGCCAAAGCTGAAAGAAGACCAGGTAAATGAAATAAATAGTCCTATATCCCCTAAGGAAATAGAATCTATAATCAAAAGTCTCCCATGCAAAAAAAGCCCAGGGCCAGATGGTTTCAGTGCAGAATTCTACCAGACTTTCAAAGAAGAGATAACACCAGTATGCTTCAAACTATTCCACAAAATAGAAAGAGAATCAACACTACCAAACTCATTCTATGAAGCCACAGTCACCTTGAAACCTAAATCTCACAAAGATCCAACAAAGAAAACGAATTTCAGGCCAATCTCCCTTTTGAACATCAGTGCAAAAATAGTCAACAAAATCCTTTCACATTGAATAGAACAACACATCAAAGATATCATCCACTACGACCAAGTAGGCTTCATCCCAAGCATGCAGGTGTGGTTCAATATACAGAAATCTATTAATGTGATTCACCACTTAAACAAAGTGATGGAGAAAAAAAAAACATGATCATATCCTTAGGTGCTGAAAAAGCATTTGACAAAATCCAACATCCATTCATGTTTAAAGTCTTGGAGAGACTAGGGATACAAGGCACATACCTGAACATAGTAAAGGTAATATACAGCAAGCCTGCAGCCAACAGCAAACTAAATGGTGGGAATCTTAAATCAATCCCACTGAAATCAGGGACAAGGCAAGGCTGCCCACTCTGTCCATATCTCTTCAATATAGTTCCGGAAGTCCTTGCAAGAGCAATAAGACAATTAAAGGAGATCAAGGGGATACAGATTGGAAAGGAAAAAGTCAAAGTATCACTATTTGCAGATGATAGGATAGTATACCTGAGTGATGCCAAAAATTCTGCCAGGGAACACCTACAAATGATTAACACCTTCAGCAAAAGTGGCTGGATACAAAATTAACTCAAAAAAAAAAAAATCAGTAGCCTTCCTGCATACAAAAAACAAAAGGACTGAGAAAGAAATTAGGAATACAACACCCTTTACAATAGCCACAAAGGTCATAAAGTGCCTTGGTGTGAACATAACCAAGCAAGTCAAAGATTTATATGAAAAGAATTTCTGCTCTCTAAAGAAAGAATTAGAAGAAGATAGCAGAAGATAGAAAGATCTCCCATGCTCCTGACTTGGCAGGATTAATATAGTGAAAATGGCCATCATACCAAAAGCATTCTACGGATTCAATACAATTTTCATCAAATTACCAACAGAATTCTTTACAAATCTTGAAAGAAAAATTCTCAACTTCATATGGAACAGCAAGAAACCCAGAATTGCTAAAACAATCCTCTATAGTAAAAGATCTTCTGAAGGTATCTCTATCCTGATCTCAAGTTGTACTATAGAGCAACATACTAAAAACTGCATGGTACTGGCATAGAAACAGACTGGTGGATGAATGGAATCAAATAGAAGACCCTGAAATAAATCCACACACTTAGGGTCACCTGATTTTTGACAAATATGGCAAAACTATTCAATGGAAAAAAGACAGCATCTTCAACAAATGGTGCTGGTCAAACTGGATGTCTACGTGTAGAAAAATGCAAATAGATCCATACTTATCACCCTGTACAAAACTAAAGTCCAAGTGGATCAAAGACCTCAATATAAATCCAGACACACTAAACCACTTATAAGAAAAAGTGGGGAAAAGCCTTGAACTCATTGGCACAGGAGACAACTTCCTGAACAGAACACCAACAGCACAGGCTATAAGAGCAATAATCAATAAATGGGACCTCATGAAACTGAAAAGCTTCTGTAAAAGCAAAGGACACTGTCATCAAAACAAAACGACTGTCTACAGATCAGGAAAGGTTCTTCACAAGAACTCAAAAAATTAAACAGCAACAAATCAAGTAATCCAATTAAAAATGGGGTACAGACCTAAACAGAAAATTCTCAATAGGGGAATACCTAATAGCAGAGAAACACTTAAAGAAATGCTCAACATCCTTACTCTTCAGGGAAATGCAACTCAAAACAAACCTGAGATTTTACTTTACACCCACTAGAATGACCATGATCAAAAACTCAAGTGACAACACATGCTGGAGAAGATGTGGAGAAAGGGAAACTCTCCTCCATTGCTGGTGGGAATATAAACTTGTACAACCACTCTGGAAATCAATTTGATGCTTCCTCAGACAACTAGCAATAGCGCTTCCCCAAGATCCAGCTGTAGCACTACTAGGTATATATCCAAAAGAGGCTCATGTACACAATAAGAACATTTGCTCAACCATGTTTGTATCAGCTTTATTTGTAATAGCCAGAATCTGGGAACAACCCAGATGCCCCTCAACTGAGGAATGACTACAGAAATTGTGGTACATCTACACAATGGAATATTACTCAGCAATAAAAACAAGGATACCATGAAATTTGCAGGTAAATGGTGAGAACTGGAAGGGGTCATCCTGAGTGAGCTATCCCAAAAGCAGAAAGACACACGGTATGTACTCACTCATATAAAAATATTCTATAGGATGAACCTACTAAAATCTGTACAACTAAATAAACTAATCAAGAGGGAGGACTCTTGCTAAAATGCCCAATCCCTATCCAGAAGGGCAAAGAGGATGGACATCGGAATAAGGAGAGGTCAGGGAACGGGTCAGGAGCCTGCCAAAGATGGCCACAGAAGTGCTCTGCCCTGCAGACTATCAAAGCAGATGCTGAGACTTATGGCTAAAACTTTGGCAGAGTGCAGGGAATCTTAGGAGGGGAGTGGGAAATAGTGGCATCTGGAGAGGACTAGAACTGCACAAAAAGAGCAACAAAACCAAATAATCTGAGCACAGGGGTCCTTCCTGAGACTGATGGTCCAACCAGGTACCATGCATGGAGATAGCCTAGAATTCTTCCACAGGTATGGCCCATGGCAGTTCAGTGTCCAAGTGGGTTCCATAGTAATGGGAACAGGGACTCTCTCTGACATGATTGCCCTGCTTTTTGATAACCTCACCCTGAACGGGGAGCAGCCTTGCCAGGCCACAGAGGAACACAATGCAGCTACTCCTGATGAGAACTGATGGACTGGGATCACAGGGAAGACCTCCCCTATCAATGGTCCTGGGGAGGGACATGGGTGCAGAAGGGGGAGGAAGGGAGGACTTGGGATGGGAGGAGGGAGGGAACTACAGAGGTATATAAGGTGAATAAAGTGTAATTAATAAAGAAAAAAGCTGAGGCAAGGAAGCGTTCACATTTTTTTTTACAATTTTTAAATTTTTTTATTAATTTTTATTTTTATATTAATCACAGGTTATTTACTTTGTATCCCAGCCTAACCCCCTCTGTCCTTCCCCCCCCCAATCCCACCCTCCCTCTCTCATCTCCTCCCATGGCCCTCTCCAAGTACACTGATAGGGAGGTCCTCCCCTTCCATCTGATCCTAGCTTATCAGGTCTCATCAGGATTGAGGGGACAAGAAGAATTTCTTCAATTGGTCTGTGGTGTAACCATTGAAGAAGCCTAAGTTACCATCATCAATAGAACCTATATTAGTTATTTGTTTCTGTGATAAAACATACTGACAAAAATATATTAAGGAATAAAGAGTTAATTTTTACTTACTGTCCAAGAGAAATGGAGGCCAATGTGGCAAGAAGACATGGTGGCAATAGTAGAAATGTTACTGATTTAAATTTAAACCACACACAAAAATACAGGAAAAGAATAAGTCAATACACTAGGCTATATCCCAACCCAGAGAAATACTTCCTCCAGCAATGATGCATCTCCTGTAAGTTCCATAACTACTTCCAAATAGTGTCACCCATTGGCAATCAAATATCCAAATACAGATGCCCATTCAGGGACAGTTCTCCTCCAATTTACTTCAGAATCTATTATAGATCACAATTCTGTATCTATAATGACTATTGCTACAGAAATATCTACAGTATTATCCAGAGGTAGGTGCTTTGAGAATACTTTTCTACACAGAGGATTTTAATTATTTTCTCATAATGTGTTACTTTTCCAGTTCAATGATTCATTTTTTATTAACCTAGAAAACTGGGTTCAGTGTATTTATTGAACAACAGGCATAACTGATAAAACTCACCCAAGACTACATGATTCTACTTCACAAGAATAATTTAAAGCTTCTGTATAATTTTTGCAGTTGAATTAAATTCATCCATGGTCCCATTCAATGTCATATTATACCTGGGCTATATAGCAGTGAAAAATTAAACTCAGTGTTATGTAGAGTGGGTATGTTTAATACTCAGAACAATACTCAAAAATAGGACCAATATATGCCTAGGAGTGTTATAGCTGGATCTTGAGGAAACACTGTTCCTAAGTAAGAAAGCACCAGATTGATTTCCAGAGTGGTTGTACAAGTTTACATTCCCACCAGCAATGGAGGAGGGCTCCCCTTTCTCCACAACCTCTCCAGCATGTATTGTCACTTGAGTTTTTGATCTTAGCCATTCTGATGGGTGTATTGTGAAATCTCAGGGTCATTTTGATTTGCATTCCATGATGACTAAGGATGTTGAGTATTTCTTTAAGTGTTTCTGTGCCATTCAATATTCTTCTATTGAGAATCATCTGTTTAGCTCGGTGCCTCATTTTTTAATTTTTACTTTTTTATATTAATTACAGATTATTCACTTTGTATCCCAGCTGTTGCGCCCTCCTTCATTCCCTCCTAATCCTATCCTCCCTCATCTCTTTGCATGCCCCTTCCAAGTCCACTGATAGGGAGGTCCTTCTGCCCTTCCATCTGACCATAGCCTATCAGGTCTCATGAGGACTGGCTGCACTGTCTTCCTCTGTGGTCTGGAAAGGCTGCTTCCCACTCAGGGGTAGGTGAGCAAAGAGCCAGCCACTGAGTTCATGTCATTTCTCTCTGCTTCTCAGCTGCAGATTCAATGTGACTAGATATCTCATATTCCAGACACCATGCCTTTCTTGCTGTGCTGTTGTGTATACTTCATGTATAAGCCAAAATAAACATTCCTTCCTTAAGGTGTTAGGTTCAAAGCAATGATAAAGGTAATGCCAACAAATTCTTATTGTTTTTTTTGTGTGTGTGTGTGCAGGTCTCTCAAAAGATTGACTTTCTTCCAAAATTATTAATGGTTCCCTTAAATAGACATGTTGTGGTGTAGCCAGCAAGGGTACCATCTGCAGCGTTCTAGTACAGAAACAGAAAATACCCCCTACACTATATATCTTTATGTTGCATATGCAGTTCTTGGGTATTAGAAATCTACATTGACTTTTATGTTTATTAGTGAGAAGTGAATCTCAATTGAGGTTCCTTAAAAGTTCAGGATTTCTACTAGTGTAAAGAAAATAGAAGATATGGAATGTTCTTACGTTGGCTTGCTGTGGTTTGCTTTCATTTTATCAGATCTACATTTAAATATGACACATATTGGAAGAACACAATAAACTTGAAAGCTCATAAGCTGTATGAATGAAGAAATCATGTGTTGTGTTTTATCTAAACAATGGGGCTGGTATTAACTTACCACAAAAGGGAATCATCAAAGTAAGAAAACAAGTGACTATGTGGTAGCCACTGTGAAGGCCGAAAGAGCAGGCTTGTAGGCAACTTCTTAACTTCCATGAATGATAGAAGAGGAAAATACAAATAAAATGCTTTCATACATTTGTATTTATTAAATTAAAAATAAATAAATGCCTGTATATTTTAATTAGTATGTTAAATTTGCCATCTTTTATATGCAAAAATGGAACACAATCAACATGGCTATAGAGTGACAAGCAAATTACAGCCCCTGTCATCATCAATATGCCCATTGTTTCTAAAGTAAATGTGTGCTGATATTCAGAATCGGCAAGATTCTTTTCTTCCTCCTTGATGTGAATACTTGACCTGTCTCATCTGATTCCTGGCTAGAATTTAGCAAATGTAGTCTCTAAAAATATGTAATTGAATAGAATCCTACCGCACTATAGATTTCTTTTAGTGCGGAAGACATGCTTGACTAGAATGACAAGGCCTATATTTAAATTTCTAATACCACAAAAAGATAGGTTGTACCATGTATTGTGTTGTTAATTTGTTCCTGGTACAGAAGATTAAAACAAAAAGCAGACTGTTTTAAAATGAAGATGAACTGATTTGACAGGTATCACTTCAATGTTCTCGAAAAAAAAGTTAAAACTGTTGTGTTTTCTTTTTTCATTTTTTCCCCAATGGCACAAAGTCTTTTATTTATTTATTTGTTTGTTTATTTATTTATTTATTTATTTATTTATTTATTTATTACACTTTATTCACGTTGTATTCCCCCACAAACCCTTCCCTCCTCCCCTTTCAATCCCACCTTTCCTCCCTCTTCTCCACACATGCCCCTTCCCAAGTCCACTGATAGGGGAGGTCTTCCTCTCCTTCCTTCTGATCCTAGTCTATTAGCTCTCATCAGGAGTGTCTGCATTGTCTTCCTCTGTGGCCTATTTTAGAAATCTGAAGTGCATGACCTTTTCTTTTATAATTATTATTATAGCAAATACACATTTAAATGTGTACGCAAACTACTTGGGATTGGCTAAAGCTATCAGGGGATTATCTATAAAGGAGATTTATTTTCAATCTCTTCACTTGCTGAAACTTGTCATCTAGGAGTTAGACCTGGTAAAATTTCTCTTACTCTTTTGTATGTCAACTGTCATTATTCAGTTCTTGTTTAGACAAACATATTGTTGATATTTCATGGATACAGCATGCCTGTCATGTCTAGAAAACACTAGCTAGCCACAGAAGACCTTTTCCTCTGGATCTTAAACTTTTTCTACTCCATCTTTTGTTACCTTACTTGAGCTTTATGTGAAGGGGTGGCTTGATGCCACACAATGATTTAATCCCTGAATTTCAACCATTTCTCTATTTCTGTAATATCCTTCCTCTCTCTGCTATAAAAATAAAGCTTCCTTGATAAGGGATGAGAGCTACATGGGGATCTGTGGACATAAGGATAAGCATTTAGAATATGGTTAGAAATTATATGGTTTAGGAAAATGTCAGCAGTAGGTTCTCCTCTGCGTTCTCTGACCTTTCCATTTATGGGTGTTTGGCTAAATTTATAGTACCAGGCTTGGATTCTCTTCTATTATGTGGCTCTTAAGCCAAATTAGATGAATAGGTGATGGGAAAAAATATCCCATGGATATAGTTCACTAACTACTGTTCTAGAATAAAAGAAATTCTTCAATTAAATTGTATAACTGAATGGAAATAAATTTCTGTGCACTGAAAAAAACTACCTATGGATGGTATAATTCATTCTAAATTGAGTCTTCCCCTTATACTGTTTTATTTCCAATTGTCTTAAGAAATGGTTTCTGCAACACCTTTATCTATACTGTCAATTTATTGTTCTCTTACACCGTAAAATCTGGTCTCAATGAGTCTTAGACACATTTATCCATCTAAGATTAATTTTTCATTTTCACTAAGTGTTATTCTTTGTGAACACACAGGTACCTAATATCTTTTAATATATATTATTTCTTCTGTATGCATATGTGTGTACATATGCAAACATGTTTGTATGTGCACATGTGGGTGGAGGTCAGAGGTCAACTTCAGGTATTTTACAAAACAGGCATTCATACTCCTTCTTGAAAGAAAGACTCTCAGTAGGACCTCAGCCTAGACTGTCTGGCCAGTAAGCCACAAAAATCCTCTTGTCTCTGCCTCTCCTGTGCTGTGATGACTGTCACACACCATGATATCTAGCATTTTTATGTATATGCTAAGGATCAAGTTAAACTCTCCATATTTGCATGGCAAGCACTTTATGGACTGACTGACCTATCTACCCGGACCAATTCATTTCATATAACTTTAGTGTCTAACATCTTTTGACACAAATAGTCTCTGCTTATTCATTTTGCTAGTATATCATATTTATCTAATGTTCTAACAGTACATAGCAATATTTACTGACTAAATATGGTCCACAGAATCTTACTTGGTTTGGTTTAGGACAAATCATAAAGCATTGCTTTCATAAGACAAAAAGAGTGCCGTAATATTTAGTATGACTTTCCAATTAAATCTTGTACTTTTACTGATTTGTTAAGCACATATACAATTTTATTTAACGTCTTAAATATTTTCCCATTCAAATAAATAAATATATATTTCTCCACAAGAAATTTTATATTACTCTCTATAAACTCACTTTCCAATGTAGTTTCAAATATTTCTCATTTTTCCCCTAGAAATTTTCATTCCAGTAATTAGAAAGCATTTTGTAAACAATTTAGAAATGAGTACTAGTTAATGCAAGCCTCAAAATGTTAATGAAAGAAAGGAGAGACTTTACAAGAAACTAGTGAAAGATAGAGCATTCTTGAGTTTATCCTGGAACTCTTTTGAGATTCATGTAATGATTAATGATGCAATAATATAATAAGAACTCAGTGGCCATGAGGCAGTGGCATTTGCAAATAAAGAATGAGATCTGAAAGTAATCAGCAGCAACTCTGAACTTAGTTAAGGTTCTAAGTTATGCACCATTTTTTATATCATGTTAGTTCATTTCCTTTCATATTACTACCTTAAATCATTTTGCTCTAAGGAAGAAAGAACAGCTGAGTTGAGCATGAAGATTAACAAGCAGTATATCTATTCCTGTTTGCTAGGTTGAGCACCTAAAGTTTAGAACGCGATCACAACTTCTGGCTTTGCAAATTGGATTAGAAAATTGCCCAACTTTCAAGTTTTCTCTTAAGCATGCCTCCAAACTAGGAATCTCTGGTACTTATTAAACCAAATCCAAGCTGTGAAGAGACCTCGAAGTTGTAACTGACATTCCTACCAAATTGTAAGAAATCCTATCATCTCAAATGTTTGATTTAATTAGGTTGAAAGCCTCATAATTTGAAAGGGGATACTTATTAAGTCTATGTATACTCATCAAGACCGTACATATCTCTCTCTTGTTAAATTACTTGCTTTTGATAGTCACAGTTCTGTATAGCAACTCACTGTTAGTGACATCTAAAAACCTCAGCTTTTGGCTATCAACAGCACAAACCAATCATATTCAAACAGGAACTGTCACCCTTCCCTTAAGGTGTCTGCTATTATTGCCAGTCATATTAATTCATTTCCTCTTTCTCTCCCTCTTTTCTAATATCTTACCCAATCACCGTCTCCAATTTTTAGCCCCTTCTATTTTGTTCATTCTCGCCTGCATTACCCTAATATAAGCCTTTGGAGCCATTCTACTTTGTCATTGTAATAGCCTTTCACTGCTCTGCTGCCTTCTCTCTCTCCAAGGCAACATTTGCAACCCGATTAATCTTGCTAAATTATAGCTCTGACAATAACCTGCTCACACACTTCCCAGCTCTTCAATTTTGAGCAAATTAAGGATGAATTTCTTGTCTTTTCATTCAAGGTCTCCAAAAACTCCTTTTCCAGTACATCTACCAGGTATAGCCAAATGTAGAGCTCTAACTGTGGAAAAATCTTGCATTTGCTTTCTTGACCAATGCTCTTCCTAAGAGCATGTCTGTCTTAAATGTTCTCTCTTTGGTACATGAAAAAAAAAACACAGAGCATAAATCTCACATATGAATCTGTTCATTAACATATTCCTGTTTTCATTAAATATGGCATCTTACTTCCATGGAATATGCTTAACCCTTTGATATAGTGTGCCCCATCCTTACTCTATTCCCTATTACAAAAAAAAGTCTATGCACTGTCCAGCTGTGCATACCCATTGGCATCATTCACAGTACATCATAAATGTTAGAGACTCATTATTAGCTCGTAGAAAAAACTAAATTCAAAACTAATTGTGAGGATATGACTAAACTTTTTCCAAACATGGTGGTTTCTAGTTCTTTGAACTTGGAATTTCTGTTAGTCTAATCTTACTTCGAAAAATGTGAAACTTACGTGATGTATATATATATATTTTTTTAAATACTTATATTTATAGAATATATCAAATGTATCATAGCCAAACATCAAAAGCAATTGTGGGATATAAAGAGCTGTTTATTTTTGAACATATATAACTAGATCTAGCTATATTGATATTAACTATTGTTGCAGGTATGGAATAGTGATGAGTGCACTATTAAGATATCCATAGATCCCCCTTTTTTCACATGATTCTCTGCCATCTGCTGAAGGTATGGTTATGAGTCTCAGTTTCTGCTTTCATACACTGCTAGGTAGAGTCTTTCAGAGGCCCTCTGTGGTAGGACCCAGTCCTGTTATTTGTTTTCTCCTACATCCCATTTGCCTTTCTAAGTGAGGATTGATCATTTTACCCAGGTCCTCTTTTTTGTTTATCTTCTTTAGGTGTATAGATTGCAATGTGTTTATCATATCTGATAGGTCTAAGTAAGTGACTATATACCATATGTGTCTTTCTCCTTCTGGGATACCTCACTCAGAATGATATTTTCTAGATTCCACCATTTGCCTGCATATTTCAGGATTTCCTCTTTTTTAATTGATGAGTAGTATTTCATTGTGTAAAAATACCACAATTTCCGTATCGATTCCTCAGTTGATGGACATCTGGGTTGTTTCCAGGTTCTGGCTATTACAAATAAAGGTGCTACAAACATGGTTGAGCAAATGTCCTTGTTGTGTACTTGAGCAACTTTTGGATATATGTCCAGGAGTGGTATAGCTGGATCTTGAGGAAGCGCTATTCCTAGTTGTCTAAGAAAGCGCCAAATTGATTTCCAAAGTGCTTGTACCAGTTTACATTCCCCACCAGCAATGGAGAAGGGTTCCCCTTTCTACACAACCTCTCCAGCATGTGTTGTCACTTGAGTTTTTTATCTTAGCCATTTTGATGGGTGTAAGGTAAAACCTCAGGGTCATTTTGTTTTCATCTCTATGATGGCTAAGGACATTGAACATCTCTTTAAGTGTTTCTCTACCATTCTATATTCCTCTACAGAGAATTCTCTGTTTAGTCCTTACTCCATTTTTTAATTGGATTGCTTGATTTATTGCTTTTTAACTTCTTTAGTTCTTTACATATCCTGGATATCAGCCCTCTGTCAGATATAGGGTTGATGAAGATCCTTTCCCAGTCTGTAGGCTGTTTTGTTCTAACAACAGTTTCTTTTGCTTTACAGAAGATTTTCAGTTTCATGAGGTCCCATTTATTGATTGATTCTCTTAGAGCCTGTGCTGTTTGTGTTCTCCTATTAATATGATCTGGAGAAGATAGGAGCTGCACAAGGACCAAATATATCTGGGCACAGGGGTCTTATATGAGACTGTTTCTCCAATGAAGGACCATGGGTGGATATAACCTAGAACCTCTGCTTGCCTGTAGCCCATGGTAGCTCAGTATTCAAGTGGTTACCCTAGTAAGGGAAATAGGAACTATTTCTGACATGAACTCAATGGTGGGCTCTTTGACTTCCATACCCTGAAAAGGAGGAGTAGCCCTCCTAGGCCACAGAGGAGGACTTTGTAGCCAATTTGAAGATACCTGATAAAGCAGGGTTGGATTCAAGGGGAGGAGATCCTCATTTACCAGCAGACTTGGAAAGGGGCAGGGAGTACGGGGGAGGGTGGAATTGGGAGGGAATGAGGGAGCAGGATTCACCTGGGATACAGAGTTAATAAAATATAAATAATAAATAAATAAATAAATAAATAAATAAGATCTAAGAAAAAAAAGATATCCATAGCTACTGTACTCAGATACACTTATCTGTTATACTTTTAACAAATAACAAGTACTGCAATTACCACTGTCATTTCTCACATAAGCTCATAGATAACAATCGAGGTTTTTTTTCTGTGCACAAAAATTAAAAATACTATGTATCAGTTAGATGTTAATGAAAATAAAGGTATAAAAATTAATCAAATTTTATGGATATTTTCTTGTTTTTGTTCTTGGTTTGAAGGATTTTAAATCATGGATTCTGTAACTAGAAGAACGTTATTCTCAAAAAAAAAAAAGAATGGTATTCTTAACCTTCAAATACTAAATTTATATCTCTCATAACTTTACATATTTATATTAATTTTAAACTTAGAGAAGCTCAGCTTTTTTTTTTTTTTTTGCAATGCTGGTTTACAATTCCCAATTCACCTTAAAATAGTTTAGAGTAATGTCTGTAGTTCAAACACTTAAAATTTAAAGAGACAGAGAGAGAGAAAAAAGAAAAAAAAGACTATTTTTTAAGTTATTTATTTTTATATTAATCACAGGTTATATACTTTGTATCCCGGCCGTAGCCCTCATTCCCTCATTCCCTTCTACTCTCCCCATCCCTCCCTCATCTTCTCCCTGCATCCTCCAAGTCCACTGATAGGGGAGGACACCCCCCCTTCCATTTGACCTTAGCTTATTATGTCTCTTCAGGACTGGTTGCAATGTCCTCTTCTGGGATCTAGCTAGGCTGCTCCGCCTCTGGGGCAGGGGGCAGGGGGGACAGTCGACAAGCCAGCCATTGAGTTCATGACCAAAATAGTCCCTCTTCCCCTTACTAGGGT
Source organism: Pachyuromys duprasi (assembly GCA_028658305.1). Taxonomy (NCBI): domain Eukaryota; kingdom Metazoa; phylum Chordata; class Mammalia; order Rodentia; family Muridae; genus Pachyuromys; species Pachyuromys duprasi. Next base: position 33,951,515 of record CM053748.1, read on the forward strand.
ACCCAATTGGACACTGAACTACCATAGGCCACATCTGAGCAGGGAGGGTTCTACTTTATATCCATACATGGTCCTTGGTTGGAGAAACAGTCTCATAGAAGACCCCTGTGCCCTGATCTATTTGTTCTTTGCAGAGCTCTTGTCCTCGCCAAGTCTTACTAACTGTGCCTTTTTTCATATGATTCCCTGAACTCTGCCAAAGGCTTGGTTGTGAGTCTTATTATCTGCTTTGATACATTGCTAGTTAGAGTCTTTCAGAGGCCCTCCTTGGAAGGCTCCTGACCTGTTGCTTGTTTTCTCCTACATTCAATGTCCTTCCCATTTGTCCATCTAACCGATGATTGATCATCCCAACCTGGGTCCTCCTTCTTGCTTATCTTCCCTAGGTGTATAGATTTCAACATGTCCATCCTATCCTTTAGGTCTATATAAGTGAGTATATACCATATGTTTCTTTCTGCTTTTGGTATACCTCACTCAGGATGATCATTTACAGGTCCCACCATTAGCCTGCAAATTTCATGATTTCCTCATTTTTAAATGCTGAGTAGTAGTCCATTGTGTAAAAGTACCATATTTTTTTAATCCATTCCTCAACTGAGGGGCATCTGGGTTGTTTCCAGGTTCTGGCTAGTACTAATAAAACTGCTATGAACATGTTTGAGCAAATGTCCTAGTTATGTACTTGAGCATCTTTTGGATATATGCCTAAGAGTGGTATAGCTGGGTCTTGAGGAATCACTATTCCTAATCATCTAAGATTGATTTCCAGAGGGGTTGTATAAGTTTGCATTCCCACCAGGAGTGGAGGAGGGTTCCCCTTTCTCCACAACCTCACCAGCATATGTTTTCACTTGAGTTTTTGATCTTAGCCAGTCTGACATATGTAAGGTGAAATCTCAGGGTCCTTTTGATTTGAATCTCCCTGATGGCGAAGGACGAAAAATATTCCCCAAATTTTGGAAGATAAGCTGTCATGTACAAAATAAAAACTAAAAGGGTGGAATGAAAAGGGTGGTCTGCTCAACATAAAACCAGACACACTAAACCGTCTAGAAGAAAAAGTGGGAAAGACCCTAGAACTCATTGGCACAGGAGACTTCTTCCTGAATAGAACACCAACAGCACAGACTCTAAGATCAACAATCAATAAGTGGGACCTCATGAAGATGAAAAGCTTCTGTAAAGCAAAGGACACTGTCATCCGAACGAATTGACAGCCAATAGATTGGGAAAGAATCATTACCAATCCCACTTCTGACAGGGCTAATATCCAGTATATATAAAGAACTCAAGAAGTTAAAAAGCAAGAAACCAAGTAATCCAATTAAAAAATGGGGTATGGAGCTAAAAAGAGACCTGACTGTAGAGGATTATAGAATGGCAGAAAAACACTTAAAGAAATGCTCAGCGTCCTTAGCCATCAGGGAGATGCAAATCAAAACGACTCTGAGATTTCACCTTACACCCTCCAGAATAGCTAAGATCAAAAACTCTAGTGACAACGCATGTTGGAGAGGCTGTGGAGAAAGAGGAACCCTCCTCCATTGCT
>CM053748.1:33953566-33989560 GCA_028658305.1 Pachyuromys duprasi
TTGATGGCTGACTCTTTGACCCTCCCCCATACAAGCTGGGGAGTGACAGACTGGCTAGATCCCAGGGGAGGACATTGCAGCCAGCTCTGAGGAGTCAGGATAAGCTGGGGTTGGATGGAAGGGAAGGAGGTCCTCCCCTGTTGGTGGACTTGGAGGGGGCGGGGAGGAGGGAGATGAGGGAGGGAGTGGGAGGGTAGGACAGACTGAGGGAGGGGGCTAAGCCTGGGATTCAAAGTACCTAACCTGTGATTGAAATAAAAGTAAATAAATTTAAAAAAGGGTGGTCTGAATTTGATTATAAATCTAATGACTAATAGATTTATACTATACTGAGACCTAAATATTTGCCTGAAAAGGTTATGTGAATATAGAGTCAGAGACTAGGAGGAGTCTGTCTCTGTCTTCATCATTTTCTATGTGTCTGAGTCTTAATCTGTCCCTGTGTCTGTCTGACTGTGTGCTCCTACCAAAGGACTTCACTAAATCCTATCCTTAACAGCACAGAAGTCATCATATGTGGAAGGAATGAGGCATGCTTTGAATCTGTCCTTATCAGAGTTTAAGAAGTTGTGCTAGCTAGTTTTATTCCAATTTGATACAGTGTTTCTTCATTAGAGAAGAGTAACTTCAAATGAGAAAATGTCCTCACCAGTTATGTCCATAGACAATTCCATACTGCATTTTCTTGACTGATGATCAATGTGGTAAGGCAGTGCCACCACCTAGACTGATGGTCATGGGTACTATGAGAAAGCAGGCTAAAAAAATTTGTTTTTCCCAATGCAGTATCATTGAGTCCATTAACCACATTTAAGGATGGTTAAGTTGCTTAAGTTCTTTACCTATCCTGTGGAAGATGCTCAGTTTAAAATACGTTGTTAAATTTCTTTCATTGGAGTTTTGAATATTTCATCATAGAGATTCTCTCTCTTTCTCTTGGTTAGGATTATCCCAAGGTAGGTTTATTTGTAGGCTATTGTGATTAGGATTGGTTCTTTCTCCAGTGTGTTTGACATTGGGTTACGGGAAAGGAAGAACCTGTCAGCTGTATGATTTTTCTAGCAGGTTCTTTAAGGTCTTTTATGCATATACTTATGTCAGTATATGTCAGCAGCAAACGAGGATACACTCCCTCCCATTTGTATTCCTTCTGTCTTCTTGTCTTAAAATTCTACCTAAGAACTGCCAAAACTACACTACACTAAAAATAAGCAGAGTAAGCATATTTATCTTGTTCTTTGTTTAGTGTAAATATTTTTAGTTTTTTTTCCTTGTTTACCATGATATTGGCTATAGAGTGGAGTATTTTCCTTTTATTACCTTGAGATAAGCTCTCTCTGTGGTTTCTATCATTAAGGGATGTTGAATATTTTCAATGTCTATTTCTGCTTCTTCTGATATGACTATGTAGTTTTCATTGCCACTATTGCAGCAGATAGCCCTACTCCCCTGTGCATATAGGAAAAAACTAATTAGACTTAATGAATTATTAAAATTAAATAAAACATCATATTGGGAAGGTGAGAGATTGAGGGATATATAGGAGAAGTTGGACAGGAGATCAGAGGGTATATATGATAAAAATATATCATATGCATGTATGAAATTCTTCATGAATAAATGAAAGAATATTTTAAAAAATAAAGGTGTTTGCCCAAGGTAAACTATCTAATGCAACTTCATAACCATCAAAGTATATTAGGCTGAAAATGCAGCTATGTGGTAGGACATGAACTATTTTTACAACACAATATGTGATGGAGAGAGAACTTAAGAGTGGAAAGATTAATTTTTTGTTCAGGATTTCAAAGGGCTTCATACTAGCAACTCAAGGAAAAGAGAATAGCACATCAAATCACAATACTTTCAAACTAACTTCAAGTTATGACAATGGCATTGCTCATTATACTTTTGCTCTTGGGATACAGTGTCAACATGGTAGCATGCTTCAAACTTCTTTAGAATCTGCACTATATTTGCCTCTCGGGTGTTTACTTTCTTGCGACCTATGGTCTGTGTATACCAAACTTTAAGTTTCTCAAACATTCTTAGTTACATATCATAGTCACCTCTTCCTACAGTGTGCTTTGATTAAATGTGATTAACACTATTCATCATGGTAGGACACTATTTTCTTTTGGATGTGGGCTTGACTTTATAAAAATTTTCTCTTTTTTAATTTTTTATTATCATTTATTACAATTTATTCAATTTGTCTTCCAGCTGGGGCCCCCTCCCTCCTCTCTTTCATCTCCCACCCACCCTCTCTCTTCACCCCCTATGCTGCTAACAAAGAGATTGGTAATCAGATTCTTACATCCAAAACAAGGAAATACTAAGATTGTGACTTCCACCTAAGCTGACTTACTTTGTAACTTTTTTTGAGCTAATAAAAAGACAGCTCTTGAGTTATGATCGTCTCTGTACAAAGGAAGAATATGTAATAAATAACTGAATTATCTATTCTTTAGCAGTCAGGAAAAAAATAACAAAAAAGAAAGAAAACTGAGACACCATATACAGTAGTTAATGAATGATTAACTGCTATTCAAAACCACATGTGCAAGCTGGATAAATAGATTTTTCAGCAGGTGTGCTTTGAATGGATAACAATCCACCAAACCCTTGATTGCAACATTGTGAGACCACACAGCCTTAAGGACCCAATTTAGATGGGCCTAGCTTCCTGGCCTGCAGAAATGTACAATAATACATATTTTGTTATTGTTTCTGGAGTATAAGTGTTGAGATAATTTGATGCAGAAAAATAATATCCATAATACCATATATATATATATATATATATATATATATATATATATCATATTTCTTCTTCCCAGAACACTGTTCTTTTGCAGCACATTTTTCCCTTTTCATCGGATTTCTGCAGTCCTCCTGTTTCTAACTCATCTCTTATTTTCCTCTCTCCCTCTATTATTCTTATTAGACTAAAGCTTGTACCTCTAAATGTGGAACTGAAATATCCTGTGTGCTTTTCCTATTACTCACTTTAGCATCTTCTACTAAATCATAGCTATATAAAGGACAGAGATGAAGAAATCATAGTGATGTAGAAAGCAAAAAGAACTACCCTTCTTAACGTCTGTATCAAGCCTCTTGTTAACTGAAACACAAAAATCCCAATAGAATTAATACGAGTTGTGAAGGACATAGACACAGAGATAACACTGTTATTGTATATAGATAACTTACATTAAAAAAAAAAAAACAATGTAACAGGCTTAAGGTCTGAACATATACGGTCTTAGGGAAGGATTTATTCCTCTCCCCAGACATTTTCTGAGAATTTTAAACAATATTACTAACTCTGTATAGATGCTTACTTCCTGCATATCTGTGAATGAGATAGTTATCTTGTTAAATGAAATTCTTTCTGGTGCCTCTCAGGAACCTCCCTGTGATCTCATGTTCTTTTGCAACCACTTAGGACAGTAGTTTCAGAACTCCTCACAATCCTATATATGACACTTGCGAAGACAGCAAAGTCAGGCTTCCTCTGTGCAAAGTCTCCACTCACGCATGCTCCAGGCGTATCTTATTCTTTCCCAAAAACCTTCATGCTCCTACCCATCTGCTTACAATCTATAGTAAAATCTCCTTTAAAAAAAAGATGCTCAAGTACACAACAAGGACATTTGCTGAACTATGTTCGTAGCTGCTTTATTTGGAATAGCCAGAACCTGGAAACAGCCCAGATGTCCCTCAGTTAAGGAATGGTTACAGAAATTATGGTACTTTTACACAATGGAATACTACTCAGCAATTAAAAAGGAGGAAATCATGAAATTCGCAGGCAAATGGTGGGACCTGGAAACGATCATCCTAAGTGAGGTATCCCAAAAGCAGAAAGAAACATATGGTATATACTCACTTATATAGACCTATAGGGTAGGAAGGTCATGCTGAAAGCTATACATCTAGGGAAGATATACAAGAAGGAAGACCCAAGTTGGTATGATCAATGCTCATTTAGATGAACAAATGGGATGGACGTTGAATGGAGGAGAAAACAAGCAACAGGACAGGAGCATACCAAAGAGAGCCTCTGAAAGAATCAATATAGCAATGTATCAAAGCAGATATTAAGACTCACAACCAAGCCTTTGGCAGAGGGCGGGTAATAATAATAAAAATAGGGGAAGTTAGTAAGACTTGGGGAGAACAAGAGCTCCACAAAGACCAAAGTGAGCAGGGCACAGGGGTCTTATATGAGACAGTTTCTCCAACCAAGGACCATTATATGGATATGGCCTAGAAACCCCACTCAGATGTGGCTCATGGTAGCTCTGTGTCCAACTGAAGACCCTAGTAAGGGGAACAGGGACTGTTTCAGTCATGAACTTGATGGCTGACTCTTTGACCCTCCCCCATACACGCCAGTGAGTAACAGCCTGGCTAGATCCCAGGGGATGAAATTGAAGCCAGTCCTGAGAAGACAAGATGATCTGGGGTCAGATGGAAGGGGAGGTGGTCCTCCCCCGTCGGTGGACTTGGAGGGGTCAGGGAGGAAATGAGGGAGGGATTGGGAGAGTGGGAGGGAATGAGGGAGGGAGCTATGCCTGGGATGCAAAGTACCTAACCTGTGATTGATATAAAAATAAATAAATTACAATTTAAAAAAAAAACCTCCATTTGTACTTCAGAACTTGTTTGCTCTGATCTTCCATTTGACTTTAAAGCTAAGGGTCAGGTTTTACATGAGTCAAGGTTCATAAAAGCTTAAGGGAATTTTCAGACTGATTCAGGTGGTAGTATGGAACTGTGTCTCTGTCTCTACTGCCACTGATATTACTTTCATGCATGCACACATTCCATAGTGTATACGCGTTAATTAATTTTTGTGAACCAATCTGTAAAGTATTGGTAAAAATATTAAAAGTGATTCAACTGGCTTATGACTTACTTGATTTGGCAGGCATGTTTATTTCATTTTAACTTTATGATGCTATAAAAGTGCTGTGAATTCTGTACAAAATTACATTTAAATTTTTTGAATTTTGATCTTTATGTCAGCTAGTATATGATACACTGTATAAAGCTATGTAGAAGCCACAACTTGCAACACCCCCCCCCAGTCATCCAGCCCATAATAAACAACAAGTGATGCATTGATGGTGCTGTGTTGCTATGCAATGGTGTTTTTTAGTTTAGAAGTACAAAGTGCGTTTTCTAGTTAAGACATTTTTGATTTATTGTAGGTTTATTGGTATATAATTTCATCATGAGCCAGGACCATCTGCATTTTATTAGCCATGATAAAATGGGTGAAATTGAACCATAAGATATAGAGGGGAATGACGAAAGGAAATAAATCTTAAGCCAGTGGTTTATTAGCCAATTCTTGCTGATTAAGCAATGTGAGAATATAACAGTAGGAAGGATCCGGAATCAATTTACATTTATGTATAGTTGTGCCTCGGCTAAATCTAAATTAGTTCCTCACCTTCACAAAGCCAAAGTTGGACTTGTTAGTTTGTTGAAAATGTCTTCCATTCTAAGCATTTGCTACATCAAAAGACTAGAGGGTCACCTACATCAAAGAACTCTGATGATAAAAGAGATTTTTCACCTAGATAAAACCTAAAAGGCTCAATAGGGTGTTTATTTATTATTGGACTCTTATTCCAAGATCAAACATGCCCCAACTCAGCTAGATACCAGTCTAAACTAGGTATGAATTGATCAAAAAGTAAGAAAGCAAGCAGATAAAGCCAGTCAAATGTCAGTACTTATATATACGTACATATAAAAACTAAAGTACGTAAAGAAGTTTCCAGTCACATCATCTTAAGAATTACGGCAGCTTCCTAATTTAGAAAGACTAAACCAAAGGGCTGTGTACCACATAGAAGAATGTGTGTACAAGCCAAACAAAGACAGTCTAAGGCATGGTCATTAAAGATGATAACAAATACAAATTTCCTAAAAATTATATGACCACTGCTATATCTTTGTCTTCAGATTGTTCTCCTTAGAGCTTTGAATTTGTCACACAACACACCTTCACCTCTTGTAAAACATGTGAGTGGTTTTTTGTGCATGCAGGCAATGTGTTCCATTCCATGTTATTTAGTTGAATTATAATGATTAGTTCTTCACCTGTGCTTTCCTTTAGCTTCATGACACATGAAGGTAGGTGTCTTTTTTCTTTCTTTTAAGCAGAGTGTCTGGTATACAATAAATGTTGATTTAAGCCTTGAGATATTGAATTGCTGAATGCATCCTAGCAATCTTTTTGTTTTTAGAATCATGTTGACCAAGCTCTTCCATTTGAAATGATAAACATTTTTTCCTGCCGGAGTTTCATCTCAACTAGCAAATAAAAACAATCTGTGAAGCAATTTATAACCAAGATCTCCTCAGTCTGAGCATATAAAATAAGAAAACCTGAGGAATCACACTTAAGTACATTTAAAAATTATTTGGTGTCACTTGTTCAAGTTCAGATTCCTGAGTATTCACACAGAGAGAGAATGAAACATTTTGTTTCGGGTGAGGTCTAAAAAATCTTAATATTGAGAAGTGTCTCTTAAATTACAACTATTGGAGTTCACTATGAAATTTTAGTGCCAAATTTAACCTCTTGATGAATTTGTTTGCTTACAGCTGAATCTAAATAACATCCACTGCACAATAAGTTAATGGAATTTGGAGACCGATCACAACAGATTTGACTCCTTTGTATCTGGGAGAGGATACAATTAAGGAAGGAATTTAAGTGTTTTTTTTTTAAGCCTTTTAATAAGTAGCTATTACCACTCCTATCCCAAGGCTAAATAGCCTTTTCTACAATGAATGCAATGATTGTTTACTCAGTGCTTTGCTAGTGACTGGCTTTAAGTAGACCTGACCTCTTTACATTTTGTGAGGTCATGAATGTTTAGAAGCATAGAATTTGGAGTTAGAAATTGGATCAAGTTTCAGATCTACTACTTTCTGATTCATGTAGCTATCCACGCACCATACAGTTTATTCATTTGTAGAGCTGATTTGGGATTGCTTATGTGGAATACTTAGAACATCACTCTCTCTTACATTTTTATTTTTTCCCAAAGTTGCAAACTCTGTTTCTTCTTTTAAGATTGTGTATATTTCTTTATACCAGGACCATCCTAGGATTTTAACATAGTTTAGTAATTACTATTTGGCAAATGTTTAAAGCAGAGGAGAGGAGGACTAACATTATAAATTATGTTCATGGGCATCAAGCACTATGATAATGGTTTGCATTTATTATTTCATGTAGGTCCCACAACTTAGAGGAAAGTCCTAAGATAAAGAAATGTTAGCTCATAGAGTGTCAGTATTTTTTTCTAGGGTCTAAAGATTATTAGCAAACTGAGATTTTATCCTGCCCATAAGGGATTTGCAAGGCTGGTGTGTCACATGTGTGTCTGTACCTGGCAGAGAAGCTATGTCCATGCCCAGTGGTCTGACCTAATGAACTTCTGAAAGATTATTAGCCTTCCAATCCCTGGGAAAAAAAAAAAAACAAGCCCGAGACTACCACCACTACCAGTCCACTGCCCAAGGAGCCCAGATAAAGAGCTTGTCTGAGATGACCACCAGTCTAGCACAGCATGGGGCTGGGGGCACAGACTGTGCTGAGAAGACACTTGTCTCATGGCATAATGTATGGGCAGGGCACAGCAGTCCTGAGACCACTCCTAAAATGATCCTGTGCCCTCAGAGTCCCTGGGCACCTCAAAATGAGCCAGTAAGTGGTAGAGAAGTAGAAGAAAAAGAGAAACAGAAGGATGTGGGCTCAATGAAGATAGGGAGACTAGAGGGTAATGAGAAGCAACCTGATGTGAGTAGCTAACAATGCCACCTAGGACCATGGTGGAGTCCTGGACTGTGCTACCCCAAAGTGGCCACATCTGGGTCCTGGCTCATGTAGCCACGGGGGTTGGTTACCACCAAGACTAGACAGACATCTCTGGTCTAGGCTGCCACTTGGGGACATGTTGATGTCTAAGAACTGTGCAGAACCGGCCTCAGCCCTCACCTGGGCAACATAAGAAAACTGGCCTTCATGCGGTGAGAGCAGGGAAGCTGACCCCACCCCTAGCCAGCTGCAGTACTCAGGCAAGTGCCCCTCACATTGCCCAGGAAGCACAGTAGAGTGATGTCTGCTTGAGGGAGTTGCTGGAGGTCTGGTCCAGAAGTATGAGCATGGAATTGCTGAGCCTGTTGCTATTCTCTGCAGCAGTGTCATGAACCAGGGAGAAATGTCCTTCTCCCCTCCCCCACCCTCTCCCCATCACCACCTGTAGTAGCTGGGAGACCTGGCACTGAGGCCATGAGAGCAAGACGGCTGTCCTTGCCTCACCTCTAACCAGCTGCAATACTCAGGCCAGTGGGCCTTGCACTTCACCTGTGCAGCACAGTAGACATGACCCTGGTGGCAGGGACCTGGGTGAACTGGCCCTGACTTTTGTCTGCTTTGGGTGGCACTGATGAAGGAGAGATGCCTCCTTCCTCTCCCCCATTCCTTGCCACCAATGGTAGGCAGGAGAACTGGCCCTTGGATCATGAGAGTCGCATCAAAACCTGCTCTGCCTAGTGCTGCAGCCAAGGGACAGGGCGATTTGAATCTACTATTAGCTTCACTTTCAATTATTTTAATTATTGCACTCACGTATGCAAGCAAAAAGAAGGCACATGTCACAGTTCTAAGGATTCAGGGTTCTCAGTATTTCAATCATGCCTTCATATAGAGTGAAATGAAAACCGTACTTACTCGAACCAGTAGCAATTGCTTAGGTAATGGTCCAGTCTGTAAGAGTTTTTCTTTTCTCAGAGAGGGTTTCATGACCATGCTGACCTATGTCAATGAAAGAAACAGCTCTCTCGTATCAAAGAAATAAACGAGTTAAAGTATTCTGGGTCTTGAGTATGAACTTCAATGGCTCTAGGTTTTCCCAAATACCATATCCCAGTGAGGTAGCAATTTCTTTTTCTAATTAATTATTTTTTATTAATTATAATTTATTCATTTTGTATCCCAGCTGTAGCCACCTCCCTCATCCCCTCCCAATCCAGCTCTTCCTCTCTCTTCTCCTCCAGTGATACTCCCCCAGTCCACTGATAGGGGAGGTCCACCTCCCCTTCCATCTGACCCTCATCAGGTCTCATCAAGACTGTCTGCATTGTCTTCCTCTATGGCCTGGTAAGGGTGCTCACTCATCAGGGGAAAGTGATCAAGAGCCAGCCACTGAGTTCATGTCAGAGACAGTCCCTGTTCACATTACCAGGGAACCCACTTGGACACTGAACTACCATGGACTACATCTTTTCAGAGGTTCTAGGTTATCTCCATGCATGGTCCTTGGTTGGAGTATCAGTCTCAGAAAAGACCCCTGTGCCCAGATTCTTTGGTTCTGATGGTCTCCTTGTGAATCTCCTGTCGCCTCCATGTCTTTCATCTCCCCCTTTTTTCATAAGATTCCCTGCCCTCTACCCAAAGTTTGGCTATGACTCTTAGCATCTGCTTTAATACCATGCTGGGTAGAGTCTTTCAGAGGCCCTCTGTGGTAGGCTCCTGTCCTGTTCCCTTGTCCATCTGTTTGCCTTTCTGAATGAAGATTGATCATCTTACCCAGGGTCCTCCTTCTTGCTTAGCTTCTTTAGGTGTATAGATTTTTAGCATGTTTGTCACAACCTAGCAGAGAGGGAAGGTTTTGTCTTGGTAGGTGCTTATGCAGCTAAATGTGATTATGAGAAGTCAAGGGGAAGGTGAGCTGATTTGCCGTGGCTTTTCGGAGAAACCAAATTCTAGGGGCCTGAGAATGATAAATCATCTGAATTTCTGCCTAGAAAAGGTGGATATTACTACATATAGTGATGAAATTTCCAGTGTTGAACTAGTTAGAAAAAAGGTATGTGGCCTTCATGAGTGTTATAACCCCAAGTCTCATGAATACTGTCAAGGAAACATCTACACAGGAACAAATATTGATTGACTCAAGGAATAAAATCATCGTGTATTTCATATATGCCTCAAAATAAAAACCATAAACATAGATTATGATCAGTTATGATGCTACCAATTTAAAAGATAAATTTGAAGTGATTTATTAAAATATTGTAGGAAATATGACAAGAGAGTAAAAAGAAATTTCAACCATTTAAAACAGAAAAAGAAATATGCAAATAGAAGCTGATTGATATAGATAACAGTAAAGGACATGTGGAATCAAATAGGCTCTGTTCTACTTACATGGAGAAATTTGAAAAAACTTAATGTTTAGTCGCAAATCATTTATAATCCAAGACATATTAAGTGGCCATCTCCCCATAGTATGGGCACTGGAGAGAAGGAGGCTTTAGTTGGAAAGCTCCCTGGTGGGTTCATTAGCATAATTAGATATACAATTTCCCACTTGAAATTTTCAAGAGCAAAAGAAAGGACTAGCCAAACATAAATACTGTCAGATAAATTCCCTAACTGGGAGAAAGCCTTTTCTTTTCATTTACACCAGCATTCATTCAATATCCAAAGAGAGTCAACCCAGTTATTTTCCTAATCTCAAAATAGCAAGCATCATTTCTCTAGAAATAATGAAAGAAGTTTCATATCTCATATTATGTGACTTTGTAATTTTACAGAATTAATCATACGTTGTGTCATATTGCCAAATCTAGAGCTGAAACTCTTCATTGAGTCACACTTTATCTTCTTTTGCCCCAGGAGAGAATCACAATAAGAGTACCCTTGACTACCTACCCCCAAAATTCAACTTTCTGCTTTTAATGAAATGTGTTTCTTTTATACCTGTAAAGGTACATAGCTGTTTGATTATCATGTGTGAGCACTAATGCAAAGTTACAGTTTTGTCCCAATACTATAAATCTATATGATCCAGACTAAAATGTACTAACTTCTAGCTTCAAACGGTTTTGATAATCATTTAACTTGTACAAAGAAGGTACAGTTAGCAGGTAAGCACTACGCTGTGCCTAGGTATTTTATACCTGTATCTGTTTTATTCATTAACTATCAACAAGAATCTGTAGAATGAGAAATTACATGACACACCCAGATTACTATAAAGTTATTTTGTGTAAAGTTCATTCTGACCTCCATCAGAAATTTCGTCCTTGGCTCCTACTCACCTAATTTTGGATTTGTGTCTCAATACAAACTGTGTATAGTTATCAAGGTATTTGGACTGGAATTTTTCAGTATAATGTACATTAAATTATAAGTGTGCAGGTGTGTGTGTGTGAGGTGGCACAGTAAGCTAATTCAACAAGAATATCAGAAATAAGCATAGGATTACAATGTAATTATTTTAAAGAAACCTCACATGGTACTTGTAATTGAGATCCAGGATGAACAAAGGTTGAACTGGACCTTAAAAATGAGAAACAGTTTCTAGGCATAAAATGTTTTATGAGGAGAAATGGTTTTTCTTATCTATACTCTTGGATTATTAAGCATACAAAATTTTTCTTAATGCACATTATTCCAAATGGAGACATGGAACTTGTTCAAAAGCACTTGGAAGATATATGGAAAATAAGATAGACATCAAGTCAGACTCTGAAATATATTAAATATTAATCTTAGTGAATTTTTAGTACATTTCAACTGGCTTGCCAACTTTGAAATCATCTGCAGCTATTATCAAAATGTACTTGAAAGTAGCCTAATTTATTCTTTTATCTTTTCTTTGATGTGACTATAGATGGAAGTAGAACATGGTGTAATTGTGTCATTACAGACAATAAAACAAATCATCTACCACAGAGAAGTAATCAAGCCATTCAGATTGTCATGGTTGGCTGAACACCTGTTTCATTTTCTGAAGGCCTAACTATATTTCCCAATACTTTGGGACAAAAATAATAGCAGAAACAACATAAATATTTCTTTGGAAAATTGAATTTAGCTGAAGTTTCTAATCTATATAAACATGTAGTTTATTACAGAATGAAAGTGTCTAGAGAATATTTTTAAGTAGAATTACCTTTATTTCTTTCCTTACAAAAGAAAGGCATAGTAAAAAAAAAGTCATTTTGATTCTTATTATTCTAAGTTAATATTGATATTCTAAAGTTACATAACTTTGATATAATGAAAAAAAGTAGTCAAGATGGCTACAAATGCTATAGCACAGGGACCACGGGTCATTGGTGTACATCTATAGTTTGCAAATAGTGATTCAATTAAAAATTGTAAAGTTGGAATTCTGCCTGTGGATCCTTTTAACTCCCTTGAAAAACTTCTAATGAAATGATGAATATAAGTAGGAGGAACAGGTTGAATGAGTTGGAAGACAAAAAAAAAAATGTAGATATACTTTGTAAGAATTTTCTTTTATATTCTCAGCTGTTATTGTGAAGTTTTTGATAACAGCTAATTTATTTTACTATAAAACTTCTACACTTTTATATATGACATTTCTGTGGTGTTGTAATTAAGTTTTCTTTTTCCATTTGTCATGAACCCCAGACTGTATAAGAAATCAAAATGAAGACAGAATTCTGATCACCTCATAATACTCGACACTTTTAATGTTGACACTAAATCCACACTGCTTCCCAGCAATATGATAGAGGCCAGGAGGTGAAGTCCCAGTCACCCACATGAGCTCAGCTCTGATTAGTAAGACTCATTAGAAACATGGAGCTGAGAAGGGTATTTGGCATCAACTTTTTAAGAGTTGCAGCTCTACATTCTGCACCTAATTCTTTTATGTGCCTAATGGATTCTTTCAGGGCAACCATCCCTAGGTCTATATTTCAGGTCATTGGTGTGGTTCTGTAATTCTGAATCACATTTTATAACACAGAGAAAAAGTTTAGGGTCATAATGCATTGGGCATACTAACCCTTTGGGGCTATGTTTCTGTATATGAAGCTAAGTGTCTGAGTAAACTTAAATAATTTTAAAACATCATCGATGTGCTCTCAGTTCTCTCCCTTTCTTACTTCTTTCATTTTTCTTTTTGCAAGTGTTTGTGTGTGTGTGTGTGTGTGTGTGTGTGTGTATGCATGTATGCACACATGTGTACCTGGCAATATGTAGAGATGTACATGTGTGGATGATACAGTTGAAGTGTTTGAACATGAAGGACTGACAACAACCTCAGGTACCCATCTTCAGTTTCCAATGACCTCACCGAGAGGACTGGATCTCTAAGTGACCTGGAACACAAAAAGGAGGTTTTGACAGCTTTCCTGCAAACCCCCAGGAATCAGCCTGTCTGCTTGCCCAGCTCTGGGATTACTGGCACACACCAGCATATCTGAAATTTTTAGATAGGTTCTGGGAAGCAAACTCATGTCAGATTGCTTGTTTAAGAAGTAATTTTACCAACTGACCAAGACTATGTTACTTTTTTAATTTAGCATGCAAGATAATGTATTACATTGTGACATTTCTGTACACATAAAATATTATATTTTCTTTGTTGTTCTTTCCCTTATCTTAATATCCTCCCCTAACCATCCTGCTCCCTCGCCTTCTAGGGCCCTTACTCTCCCCCATGTATTCTCCTATTCACTGTTGATCTAAACACATAGAAGGCATGATTGGAAATTACTGTTTTACAAGGAAAATGAGAAAGAGAACCAGTACATTGGATGGCACCCTGTTTTTAAGCTCTAACAATGCTGCAGCTTCAATGTTTTAAATCTGTCAAATGACAAATTAAAAATGAAGAAAAGGTGAAGTTAAAAGTGTTAAATGGCTAAATGAAATGATCATTGCCTGTGTTATTAAAAACCGATGGAATTTATATGAATGTCGTAAAAGAAAGGAAAATATAATCACAAAAGACAAGAATGCAGTTTTCACATGTGTGGATGAATACAAAAGACACAGAAAAAATACACTTAAACAACTATTGCAGTCATACAGTTTAAAATAATCAATTGTAAGAAAACTCCTGGAAATTAAAATAATATAAGACAGCAACCAGTGAATGATTGCTCATTTACACAACAAAATTTTTTGATGATAAAATGAAAATAGTTGTAGTTAGACTACAAACAATAATTTGATAATATTTTAACATTTCTTTTATCCTTCAAGTCTACTGAAAAATAAGGTCAAATTGACAAATCTGTTGATAAGGTTTGTCTAAGGGAAGAAATGGCTATGAAGTTTGTCTCAATTGTTTAAATGAACCACTTTTATAAACCAAATATTTTGACATTTATTTAGTATCACTATTTTACATTTTATGTATATATGTAGGCTTGATATGTGCACCACATGTGTACAGGTAAGAACTGGATGTAGAATCCACAGAACAGCAGTTATAGGGAGTTGAGAGCCACACAAGGTGAGTGGTAGGAACTGAACCGAGATCTGCAAGCAAAAGCAGCAGGTTCTGCACTGAGCTGTCTTTCCAGGCCATAAATCGCATATTTTAAGATGTGTGTTTTCCATGGCCATGGTCCAGGTGAACAGAAGTATTTAGGTGTGACATATAATAAACAACCATACAAGTAATTTGTTTTCTTAACATGTCTGTAACTCACCTTCTGAAAACCAAATGAGATAATTATACGAGCAAAAATCCAGTGTATGTTTCATTGATTTACAGACACATGCCATTCAGATGCTACATAGATTAAAATTAATTAAAATGTGAAAAATTTAGATTGTAAACTAAGCAAGTCTACCTACATACTGTTCAAAATGTTGCATCCTGTGACCTGATAAGAAAGAGTGTAATGTTTTGTTTTTTTTCTGCTGCTTAGATCTGGCAATCAAAGAAAATGAAAAAAACAAACAAACAAAACCAGACAAAACAAACAAACAAAAAAGAACCTGATGATGAGTCATATCATTTTTTTTTTGTTTTGCTTTGTTTTAGAAATAGAGTCTGTCATTTTTGTGAAATTCTTGGTGTGGTTTTCTGTTTGTTTCCACTGTGTCTCCAATTCTTACAAGTTTTTTTCTTGATCAACTTGGGATTATTTACTTGCTCACAATTCTTGATGTTTTCCTTTAGTACATAGCTGCTTTTCAACGAGGGAAAAATCCAAGGACAAAGTCCCTAAGTTATGAAAAGGTGTGTGTATGTGTCTGTGTGTTTGTGTGTGTGATATAAAGAGACCTCTCCTAAGCAGAGATTTTCATAGGCAGAGATTGTAGACAAATGTTTTATGTAAAATTACACTTATCTTAGTAATTTAATTTACTTAATTAATATTTAATTTTATTTCTCTTGGAAAAAAATGTATGAAAGCATGTAAAATGGCCATCAAGTCTTTGTTAATAATGAATATGATATATGAGGCATTGAATGGGTGGTTGCCATGACAGATGATTGGAGGCACACAGCTTCAACCCTACATCACATCTCAGTACTCAGATAAAGGTGATTAGATGTACTCTGATTTCCATGTATGTTAATCCTTTAATGTTGATGCTAAAATATGCTCCTTAGAATTCCCAGATTTCTATTTACAAGTTGAAAAGCCTGAATTTTTCCCAATCATCACATTTCTTATCTGTCTGCTTTACAAGAGTTCTAAGACCCATAGCTTCGAGCTTTCATATCAATTAATAAGTTATTTCATTCATGGTATTCTAATTTCATTTTTATAATGGCATCCACAGTATTTTTAATTTCTTATTTCATTGTTCTTCCATTAAATGCAGTTTTTCCTAATTTATTGTATATTAGGAGAGGAAAGAACTTCCTAAAGTGGATTAATTAGCCATCTAGGAAACCTATCAAAAACATTTCTTTCTTATTCTTTCAAACCATTCTAAATACTAAACTCATCAGGTTATATAAAACACCCAGATTACCTCAGAAATTTTACTTTGCATCTCACTAAATATATATATATATATATATATATATGTGTGTGTGTGTGTATGTGTGTATACACTAAAAACACATATATATAAAACAAAAATATACTTTCTACTTTTATATATATTTTATATAATTTATAAAAATATATAAAGAACTGTATTTTCTTTTTTTTTAATTTATTTATTTTTATCTCAATCACAGGTTAGGTACTTTGAATCCCAGGCGTAGCCCCCTCCCCCATTCCCTCCTACCCTCCCACTCCCTCCCTCATCTCCTTCTTCCCCGCCCCCTCCAAGTCCACCAAGAACTGTATTTTCTGTTGTCTCTTCAAACTTAGTAAAATTAGAATTTATGGTAATATTCCTAATTTTCATTTCACTTTTAAAAAGTAGTTCTAATGTGATTGTTGTTTAATATGTATTTTTCTCTTCTACAAGTACCTATATTCCATTGAAACAAACCATAACTTCTTTTGAATGACAAGTTTCTTGTGTCAGCCATGGCTAAGTGGGCTTTTAATGATGCAGGTGCCTTTGAGTCCTTTTTGCTCCTCTAAGTAATTCATCACCTACATTCCTATGAATAACCTCAGTAAAACTCAAAGTCCACGTTGAAAGTATCCTTGCTATGGTTTGTGGCTGGTTTCCTATACATAGTGAGATGTTTGTTCAAGACATCTCTGAAATAGTGCCGGAAAGAACCTTTCTTCTCCTTTATCTGGATAGGTAGCATCTATTTATATTAAGCTCTCAAATTCCACTGAAATAAGGCATCTTGACCTGCAACAAAGTCTTATATTGCAATCTCAAATACCTACAGGGCAATTTCACATCATTGCTGATATTAGAGCCATAGTAAGTGATTAACTATGCCATCTGACTTCCCTTTTTAGCCTGTGCTCTTTAATAGTTATAACCACATACAAAGCTGACTTTACAAAGTTATATTAATAATTATTCAAAATAAAATTTCCAGGGCACAGCATAGTGCATCCCATAAAGGCTGAACTGTTTTCAATACATTTATAATTAATGGGTTTACTGGATACTTTCATAAGTTATCAGTTTCTTTTACAAATTTGGCATTGAGGGATACAAAATTAATACTGCTGGTTTAAAAATGTTTATTTTTTTAATGTTTCTTTTTAAAAAATCATTTATTATAATTTTTCACTTTGTATCCCAGCTGTAGCCCCCTCCATTATCCCCTTCCAATCCAGACCGCCCTCTTTCTTCTCCTCCCATGCTCCTTCCCTAGTCCACTGATAACAGACGACCTCCCTTCCTTCCCTCTGACCCTAGTCTATCAGGTCTCATCAAGACTGTCTGCATTGTCTTCCTCTGTGGCCTGGTAAGGGTACTCCCCCATCAGGGGGAGGTGATCAAAGAGCCAGCCCCTGACTTCATGTCAGAGACAGTCCCTGTTCACATTGCCAGGGAACCCACTTGGACACTGAGCTGCCATGGGCTACATCTGTTCAAGGGTTCTAGGTTATCTCCATGCATGGTCCTTGGTTGGAGTATCAGTCTCAGAAAAAAACCCGTGGGCCCAGATCTTTTGGTTCTGTTGCTCTCCTTGTGGAGCTTCAGTCCCCTCCATGTCTTTTATCTCTCCCTTCTTTCATAAGATTCCCTGCACTCTGCCCAAATTTGGCTATGAGTCTCAGCATCTGCTTTGATGCCCTGCTGGGTAGAGTCTTTCAGAGGCTCTTTGTGATAGGCTCCTGTCTTGTTCCTTGTTTTCAGCCTCTTCCAATGTCTATCTGCTTTACCTTCCTGAATGAGGATTGTCATCTTACCCAGGACCCCCCTTCTTGCTTAGCTTCTTTAGGTATACAGATTTTAGTATGATTATCCTATATTATATGTCTAATATCCTCTTATAAGTGAGCATATACCATGTGTGTCTTTCTGCTTCTGGTAAAAATGTTTCTTGTCAAACAGCTCTACTGGGATTTCCCATTACTATTTAAACTCCATTCACAAATAATCCAGAGAAGTCAATTTCTCTTTTTAATTCTTCTTGGGAGCAATTGTTACTCAGCAACTATTAACATCTTACTTTTTTTTTTTTTTAGTCCAGTATTTCTACTGTTCAGTAAACATGAGAATCTGGAATCCCTCTCTGCTCTTATTTTTCTTGAGATTAACACCCAAAACCTAGCTTTGTCTGTTTGCTCATTTTCTTTAATGTTTTCATAAAGATTTTCACAGAGGAAGACAATGCAACCATTCCTGATGTGACCTGATAGGATAGGGTCAGATGGAAGGGGAGGAGGACCTCACCTATCAGTGGACTGGGGGATGGGCATATGGGGAGATGAGGGAAGGAGTATGGGATTGGGAGGGGAGGAACAAGGGAGGGGGCCACAGCCAAGACACAAATTGAATAAATTATAATAAATAATAATAATAACAAAAAGAAAATATTTTCACAATGAAATTCCAGATGATTTTCAAATTATTTGAAATATTTGTTATTAACATTAATGAAATTTGACAGTTTCATATAGTTAGGAAATGCATTCAGATTGCTTTTCTCACACATCTCATCTGCTGCTTATCAGTCCACTCTTTCTTCTTGTTGCTTTCCAGGTTTCATGACTTTTGATCACTTGTGTGACCGGTTTGGCTTAACCAGAGCTGTTGCCTGGATAGGATAGCCATTATAAGCTATGTGGTAAAGACAGAACTCCCTCCCTTCCCTGCTCTCCTCCTGACTTCCTCTGGAGAGTGTCTTTAGACATAGACTCCCCTAACCACACTTGATATATAGCTGCTGACACAGCTGTCTGCTAGCTCTTCCCTCCCTGCACCTATATGTTAATTAGGTACTGACATTCTATTCTTATGATAGGAGCATGCTGTATAATGCAAATCAAGCATCCCTGAAGTGTCTAGTTCCAACAAATTTGTACATCTATTCTTAGAGCTCCCCCCCCCCCCAGTCTCCTACTGGTATATAACCCTTGGTCTCTGCAATTAAAAATGTGAACTAGCCATCAGCTGTTCCCGGGTGATCCCTGTACAGTTCTTGCCTGCCATTCCAGGCAAGCTTCTCATCTCCTGCACCTCCTGACTTCATGGGCATCTGGGAAGCAGTCCCTATGCAGGAGGAAAACCAACACAGAGCCATTCTATGACTATTAGATTCAAGTATCCATTATATGCTGGTTGGATCACGAGCAGTACACAAATAAAGGCATTGGCAATATTCTCCCCTTTTCAGAATCTATGTCTATAAGTAGTTCAGTAGTAAGTAGAGGTCCCATGAACCCTTCTTCCATCCTTGTCTGCTCAGTGTATTCATCCACAGTTAAGTTCATTATTGCCATAGCTGTGTATTTTTCAGAAGATGGCATTTTACAGCCCTTATTATCTTCCACTTCTCTCACATACTTTCTGCCCCCTTTCCACAATGTTTCTTGTTCAAAGGCCATGACAGCCATGGCAGAGGATGACACAGACCTAAGTGGATCTTAACTCTATTATTTAACTAAATTAATATAGCACTGAATCATGTCATAAAACATGGTATATATATATATGTACATCATAAAAACATGATATATATACATTATAAAAACACATTGTATACAATATATGTATCTTCCATCGAACTCATACTAACTAAATTTTTACCATTTGCTATTATCACACAGAAACACCCACAAAATGAGAAAATTCTTCTTCTCTGTGCAAGTACCCTATCCAAAGCACAAGCCTGAGAGTGTCATCCATAAACTAAATTCCATAAATTCTAAGCATTAGAGATTCCAACCATTGTGATAGCTATGTCTTTAGCAATCGTTAATTTTGCATATTTGGAAACCCAAAGAAAACAAAGCCAAGAACTCTGTTGGGTTATTATGCCCATCATGTTGTATTATTTTTCCCCACTGATGTTGCTGTATATCGTGGTGAGGAAGCATATAAAGGAGGCTCCACCAAGCTATCTTCCTTTCACCTGTGATGGTAGAAACCATTAGTCATGTCATGTTAGAAACAACTCTGACTCTTCATGTGAGCTACACAGCCCTGGCTTGTTGCCTTTCTCTCTGTATATATAATGTGTATTCAATTTATTAAATAACACCTGTCATACTGTAAGTTTCCTGCAGGCAAAGACTGTAACTTTCTTGATATTATTTTGAACTATTTTATTACTACTTAGCATAGAACATTCAATGAGTGCTTCAGAAATAGATGACTAAATATACTTTAAATGAAAAGATATGACCTTTGTGTAAATATTTAAAATTAGCCACAGGCTCAATATTACAAAATGTGTAACTAGTGGTCTATTCTTAATTTTGGTACTCTCTTATTTATGTGTATTTAGATGCAGGTTTACAGTAATCGGTTAATTCTCTTCTCTTTTATTTTATCATAATGTTTTTAATTTAAAATATTTGCCAAAAGCAAAATGCACTAATAAAAAAATCAACTACTAATGAAATATAATCTTTGATTTGTCAATATTGTTTTGGGGAGAATTAATATTTTGTATTTAATATTGCTTGTTTAAATCCCTGAGTTTTAAAAGTTAAACCATTGACATATAGAAATATTCCATATGTTTGACTAAGTAAAATAGATATTATTCAGCTTAAGGATTATACTTTAAATACTTTAGACAGCTTTGGTAGTATATTGCATTCTGAGAAAAATGAACTGAAAATTTTATTGACTTCATGTACATTTTATATTAAAAATGTTGCAGAACTATTGAGTTTGGTAAAGAGAAATTTTTAAAGGAAAGGCACTAATGTGTTATTCAGAGATATCCATCAATGATATTTGATTAGAATATAAAAGTGAATCACAGTGTAGCTCTAAAAATAACATGCCTAAAACCGAATGATTGTTTCAAAAATGGGTTGATTGATTTATTTTCATCTCTGAATTGTAGTCATACCATAATGTCTTCCACCTGAAGTTCTTCTGTAAAATTCAATGAAATTTAAAGCAAAAAAAAGTTTCAAACACACATTCACCAACCCAGAACTTATAAGGTTTTTGACTTTGCCAACTTCAGCAGTAAACTTGAACAAACAAGAAACCAACATCAATTACCAAAAATGTTTCTCCACAGAGAAGCCTGTTTCCCAGGAGAGCATGATCTCATAGATCCCAAGAGATGAAATATTCTGAGAAGATTGTTCATAATCTTCTGTTCTGAATAATAAATGTCATTTCTAAAACAAGGCTTGCAGTTGCCATATGGAAACTCTAGCTCCTTCTTTGTGCCTTTGATTTTATCTTAATTCCCTCTTCTCTAAATAGTAAGTAACCATACCTACTGGTAAAAGCACAGTTGATGCATGTGACTATAATAACATGATTGCTGGCTGTCCTAGAGCTCCTTTCTGGAGGGTAAGCTATGCTTATTCTGCATCTACCAAACTACAGCATGTTGTCTAAAAACCAATATACAGAATTTTATATTTCTATCCTATGCACTTGCCATGGCCTAGGTCAAGAAAGAAACCAGTTTTTGGGGCTGACAGGGTGGGTCAGCAGTTAAGAGCACTTGCAGCTCTTACAGAAGACTAAGTTCAGTTCCCAGTACCCACATTGGGAGACTCACAGCCACTTGTAATTCCAACTCCAAGGGACCAGACACTCTTCTGCTTTCTCTTTTACACACACAAAAGTACCCGTTTATGTGTGTAACACACACATAAAGATACACACATACAAAGATGTAGATATAATAAAAAAATAAGTATAGTAACCAAAGCAATAGGAGTTTAACCCATTCTTTACTAGTAATTAATATTATATTGTATCACCATAATCAATGAGACAATCATATTATTACTTAGGGCATTAAGGTGACAGTTATCAGAAAGGAGGGTGCCGAAGTAAGTGATTTGCTCTGGACTGAGGAGTTTCTGGGAGCAGGATTTTCAGTGCTAAAACCAGAAACATCCAGGTCAATTGATCTCTGCTGGTTACCTTAGTGCCAAGGGCTTGCCTTAATTTGATGATTCTGTATGTCCATCAAGACCTCAAATTGTTCCTGGTACTAAATTAGCCATACCATTCATGATTACTGTATGTATAATTAATGAATATACATATAAATGCATTTATTCTAATATAAATAATTTTCCTTTCTGTACTTTTGATAACCTCTCTCTCTTTTCTAGTGTTTCCATCATAATTTTTTATTTTAAATATATATTTACATACATAATACTTATAAAATGCTTGTTATATAGTATTCATTCATGGATTTAAAGCACAATGGCTCACTAGAATGTTCAGGCCAACCTCGATTGCACAATTCTCCTACTTCAGTCTATGAATAGCTTGTGCTAGACACATGCGTTACTTGACCAACTTTTCATCCTTCTATATTTTGTGTTTATGACTTCAGTTATCACTCTGCTTCATCCAGGAAATGAAGTACTGAGCAAACTTTGACAACTACATTTAAGACTTGACTTTCAATTATTTATTTTCAGTTTGAAGGAATGAAAAACACAAATAAAAGTAATTCTTATTCAGTATATTGCAAACTGTCTTGTGTTTTAAATTTTGAAGCAGGGTCTTAGATAGCCCAGGCTGACCTAATTTTCCTATGTAACCAAGGATGACATAGTCTTCCTATTAATTCTTTCTCTACCTCCTATTGCTGAGTTTATTGGCAACAGGCACCACATCCAGTTTTCTTTTTGTGAATGCTTGGCAAGCACTGTTTTGATTGAACTAAATCTGCACACTCCTAAAATATAGTTTATTTTTAATTATCTTTTTAATATCTAAAAGTAACACCATAATTTCTGAAACCCTGTGTTATCTTTAACATTAATCTAATTGTGGATATTTTATTTTTTAAACTCATCATTAAGCCTTACCATGATTACTAAAATGATTTTTAATGGACTTATTTTAATGGACTTAATTGACTTTGGTAAAACGTTTGGGAAATGTCAATAAAGCTGTCAAAAAAATAAATGAGACTTTTATTTCATTAGCTTGGACTTCTATATACATTGGCACATGTCTTTCATAAGATATGTGATAATATAAGTCTTCAAAAATAATAGTCTTAACCTTTCAAGGGTTATTTTAATATTATAAAAGTCCTACATCATTTTGGAAGTACTCTTTAATAAGGTTAAAATGTTAGCTCTGTCTTTGATCATGGAATCATACCTCTAAGACTGTAACCACTCTAAGCTAGCTTATCACAGTACCTAAACCAATCAGATCAAGCCCCAATGCAGTATGGTATCCCCACTCCCTGTCTCTCTTTGAGATGTACTGTGGCCTTAGAGACTCTAACTTATGGATCTCTCTAGTATTGGTCTCCTCCACGCTCCTTGTCGCCTAGGCTGTCCCAGAGTAAATGACACAGTGTGAAACTTTCTGATAACCCTTAAAATCATAAAAACATAAGACATTTTTCCTTGGGAGATTTTGAAGAAAGATCTTTTCTGAGCCTTTCTACTATCCTGTCAGAGGCAACTGTCTCCAATACTCTTGCTTGACGTTCCCCTAATGATGTTCCTCTCTGTTTTTTTTTTGTTGTTTTTAAATTTTATTTATTAATTATTTATTACAATTTATTCACTTTGTATCCTAGCTGTAGTCCCCTCCCCCTTCTCTTCACAAGCCCACCCTCCTTTCTTCTTCTCTCCTCATGCTCCTCCTCCCCTTCTCCTACTATCTAACTCTAGCCTATCAGATCTCATCAGGACTGACTGCTTTATCTTCCTCTGTGGCCTGGCAAGGTTGCACCCTTAGGTGCAGAGAGACTGCCACTGAGTTCATGCCAAAGACAGCCCCTGCTACCATTACTAGAGTATCCACTTGGAGACTGAGTCTATGGGTTACATCTGAGCAGGGGTTTTAGGTCCTCTGTATGCATTGTCCTTAGTTGCGGTATAAATCTCTGCAGGGCCCCACACCAACAAACGAAGTAATCCAATTAAAAAAATAAGCTAGGGTCAGATAGAAAAGGAGGAGGTCCTCCCCAATCAGGGAACTAGGGAAAGGACATAGAAGGAGAAGGAGGAAGTTATGTGGGAATGAGAGGAAACAAGGGAGGGGGCTGTAGCAGGGATATAAAGTGAATAAATTGTAATAAATAAATATATAAATAAAATTTAATTTAAAAGAAAGAAAAGGGAAACCCAAGAGACCAAATGCTCCCAAGGTCCACAAAATCTTTCTTATACCAAGGACAATTCATGGATATAACCTAGATAACCTAAAACCCCTGCTGAGATATAGCCCGTCTCAGCTCAGTATCCAAGTGGGTGCCCTAGTAAGGGAAACAGGGACTGTGTCTGACACGAACTCAGTGGCTGGTTCTCTGATCACCTCCCTCCGAGGAGGAGCAGCCTTGCAAGGCCATAGAGGAAGACAGTGCAGCCAGTCCTGATGAGACCTGATAGGCTATGGTCAGATGGAAGGGGAGGAGGACCTTCCCTGTCAGTGGACTTGGAGAGGGGCATGGGAGGAAATGAGGGAGGGAAGATAGCATTGAGAGGGAATGAGAAAGGGAGGGGGCTACAGCTGGGATACCTTCTCTCTTCTTCCCCTATGTCTTTTCCCTAGTCCCCTGATAGGGGAGGACCTCCTTGTTGTTATTTGACCCTAGCTTATCAGGTGTCATCAAGGCTGGTCTCATCTTTCTCTTTGGCCTGGCAAGGCTGCAAGCCCCATGGGGAGGTGATCAAAGAACTGGCCACTGAAAGACTCTACCCACCATGGTATCAAAGGAGATACTGAGACTCATAGCCAAACCTTGGGCAGAGTGCTTGAATCCTTATGGAAGAAGAGGCAACTAGAAATTCCTGGAAATGAAAGGAACTTCATGAGGAGAACAATAAAGCCTGGGCCAGAGGGCCTGCAGAGACTGATATTCCAACCAAGGACCATGCATGGAGAGAATCAAGATCCTCTGTTGGTTGTATAGTGGTGAGCAAAGCTGCCTTCCTCTCCTGTTTTTCATAGTAAGCCTCTCACATTCCCTTTAATGCCAAAATTATTTTGTTTGTAATTTAGTGTTCTGTCACTTGTTAATGCTTTCCTACCCCAAGACCCAATCATGCTTGCATGTTGCAAGGTCATCTCTTTTAACAAAGCTTATTCCTGAACAGTAATTTTTCATCAGCTCTTTTCCTGAGTCAACCATCTTGGCAGACTGTTTCTCTATCTAAAAATCATAGAAGTAAGACTGAAAGTAGAAGATAAGGGACACAGGCACCACTAAGGTCTAGTAATGTACAAATAGGATATTTGAGATGACTGAAAAGCTACTCATAAAGTGGCATCAACACTTGTCCAGGTCAGATGTCAGTGTCCTCAGAAATCATCTTCTAACTCGAAGAAGAGTGTAAAACATCAAGCAGATATTAATGAGAAGAGGTAGAGGGTGAACCATTTCCAACAGAGGCCACTATTATTTATCCTCAATACGAAACAAACAAACAAAGACAGATGCAAATAAAACAAAAGGATGGCAACTACAAAACAACTTATATTGGAAAAGAGAAGCTGGAAGCTCATCCCTGGGGAGATTGGAAAGGACCCCATCAATCAAGAATTTCTGCTGATTGATTAAACTTCCCTTGTTGTTTTCTCCTGGAGCATTATGCATGCCTGATTCCTTGACATTATACCTTTCTGTAGTTATTATTTTTTTAACACAGAATTCTCACCAGAGGGGACTCACTGCTCTCTTCCACCATTCCTGATACTCTATGGATTGGGAGTTACTTCAGTGGAGAGCTCTGTGCCTCTTCATTCCTGTCTGATACTTGGAGTGGCTGGTTTAATGTAGCATTGCCTCCTATCTGCTAATCTGTTCACCTGTTACCAGCTATTCATTCTTTTATTTTTACTTACTACGTAGTTAATAAATTCACTCAGCTGAAACCAAAAGCACAGCTCTTATAGATCACTTCCTGTACCAAAGATACCCCCCCCCCTTCAGATACATTACTCACCTTTGTGAGTTCTTAGCATTGAACTGCAGACTACGTAATTAAATGTTGAACAACAGTGACAGGTTCTGATTTGATACTGTTCTTGGAAAATGAGAAACCGTGCTGAGAAATCAACACTGTGGATAAAATGTACTTTTCTATTGGTAAGACTGTGAACTGAAAAACAAAACTGCAATGGACTATATAAATATTGACATTAATTTGTTTGGAGTGCTTTGCAAGACTAGTGTCTGTTTCAGCTGCAAATGCATAGCTGCTTGATATATTTAAGTTCAAATTAACTCATGTTCATTCTGGAAGAGTCTACTCACACAGAGAAGCCTTTTAAACTTGAGTTAGCTGCTCTCATAAGGACTTATGGAAAGTAAAACTTTATTACCGGCCCCTTTCCTTTTGTAACACTTAATTTTTAAAACTGGTATAACATTAGCACGTGAATGTCCAACACTTGCCTTGAAGGTATTTTGCAACTTTTTTAACATAAAATTTTCTTAATGATTCCATTACCAAAGAAACCCGTATGTCCCCGTATTAGAAATTATTTGTTTAAAATTTATAGAGCTGAGCCCAAAGAGTGGATTCCATGAAATATATAATTGCTTTGTATATATTTTAATGCAGTGGGTTTTAGTATCATCTATGCTTATATTTCATCTATATTTCTCTTTTCTTTTTTCTTCTTTATATTTCTCATACAGATCTATAAAAGATACGAAGCTAAAAGACGTACTTGGAAAAAAAAGTTTGTAGTTTTTAAGCTGTTTTTACTGTTTTTTTTTTTTAAAGGGCAAACAAGGACTAGATAAGCAAAGAGATTAATTAATTGTCACTCTTTATATTTTTTTCATATGCACAGGGGAAGGTTATGATGTTTAGATGGGTGGAGTTAAATGAATGTTCTAGAAGGTTTTCAGTTTTAGAGGTCATAAGTCAGGAGTCATTTCAACTTCTCCACTAAGACAGCCTCTCTTAAGAAAATACTGGAAATTTCTTTACCAAATACAAATAAAAGAAAAATATACTACTTTTGACAACTAAATAAATCCAGAATTGATGGTATTCACAAGGATAAAACTCTGAATTCTCTATCATGTTATAAAGTATTATTAATCAGAAAAAAAATCAGAATAAATATCAAAGTACAATTTTTAAAATAGGAAGTTCCAGGTTATTTTTTTGCTTTCTGTACTTTATGTAAAGGCATATTTAGTACACATAATAAATTTTGCCGAAGAGGTTTTTTTTTTTTAATTATTTCTTCAATACTGTGAACTTATGCCAAAATAATTTCACTTATTGTCTCTGGCAGCAAACCATCTTTCCTCCTGTTATGAACAGCTGTGTTACTACTCCTGAAAAAATGTTACAAAGTTGAGTTATATAATTTTAAATATAATTTGTATGTATTTCTCAATGCTTAAAAAAAGGTTGGAATCTCAGAAGTTCCTACAGCTCCTTCTAAGAAATAATATTACATAAACTGGCATATGTTGTGAGACTGCCTCATTCATTATCTATATTTACCTGATTGATAATATGCTATATTAATTTAGAAAATGTCTTTTGTCTCTTTGACTGCCAGATATAACTTGTTCTTCATCTTGCTGAAATATATATTTTAAAAAGATACCATCAAAGCTGCTTCCAAGACAACAGAGAGCTTGAAGCAGATTTTATTTTAATAAACTAAGAGAAACAGAAGTTATCTCAGTTTTGAAGGGAATTGTTAAGACTTTGAGGGGTGTGTTAGAAGCTTATCTGCTATATAGAAATCACATTCTAATCAAACAATGAAATGCATATCATGTGAGAAGGAGGTCAATTTTTTTTAAGAGATTGGACTTTGTGTTACTGTATTTGAAGAGAAACTGTTGCCTTCCTAGAAGAAAATGATTCATATTCTAGACATTCATATGTTATGTCAGTGATATTGAATTAGGGAATTAACTTCATGTTTCTTGCTGAAACAACTAGTAATGAACGCATTATTTAAAAATCGTTTCTGAGTGATGTGTCTGCAGACATTTCTCTGAGTTTTCCATTTATCTAAATAACATTAAGATTATGCTGAAAGAAGTCAGGTTGTGGAATTATTTTTCTACTTTGGTTAATATGTACCCTGGAAAGGTTGTATACTCTAAGACCACTGTCTTATGTGTCTCTCATATTTCGTTAAGAACTGCTATTAAAATCCTGTATTACTTTTCACTGCACAATGTTGTAACACCTCTTTTGTCCTTTCCCTGGCATATCTTTATTCATAATATTATAGCTTACACATCTTCAATATTATTCAGATTTTCAATTCTCAGATCACAAGGATGAACATTTTCATAGAATACCAGTATTTTTTTTCTTTAAAAGTTACTCATCACTGTTCCCTGTTTCAAGGACCTATGTAAAACATTAGAAATAAGAATATTTGGGACATGAGAAAAATTATTGTGCTATAGCAGAGGCTAGGTGTGTGAGATATCCAAATTCTTCCAACATTTTACCAGGGTATGTGTATCTACACAAGTGGTGTATAACTTGAGAAACTAGTCAATGTCAAGTATAAAGAATACATTCCCAATAAATCTTTCTGTTCAGAACTGTTTGTGAACAATATGACCCCCAACACACACAAACACACACACACACACACACACACACACACTTATATACTATTAGGTTTCCTTAGGCTGGGTGTTTCTAAGTGTCATATTTGTGTGTGTATGTTTTCCAGAATCTTTCATTCAGTTAGTTGACTTTACATAGGATGAAAGGATGTGTATACATGGAAATTGTTTAGATGCAAGGACATGTAAGTGATCATACAGGATTTTTCTCACAAAGAAAGTCAGGCTATGTCTCTAGAAAACCAAGTCATTAGTAAACTAATGAGAAAATATGCAATATAATTAAAGAGAAAAAGATCTTGACTCAACTTCAGTTTCCGTATATATATATATGTATATGTATATATACAAACACATACACACATATACATAACAGCACTGTAGCCTTAATTCCTATAGTTGCAATGAAAACAGGTTGTGAAACAAGTTTGAATTTGCAATATAACTTAATTTGATTAGGTTAAATCTTTCATAAACATATTTTATTTCTAAAATATTTTATTCAGAGCTACCATAATATACTGGCTACATGTATCATAGGTTTGGTTTTGTCCTTGATGTGTGTGTGTGTGTGCAAGCTTGGATTTTATTGTATTTAGTAAAATCTGTCCAAAAACTGTTTAGCCAATCCATACGTTCAATGGCTAGGAGATTTTAGGTTTAACCTTATAATAACTATAAACTCAAAATGAAAGAGGGTCAATAGGCAGAAGTCTATAAGCATAAACCAGGAATAGAGTTAAGTAAGGAAAGCAAAATCCGTTTCACCACTCTTTAGTACTTCTCTGCTTTGTACTAGCCTAAGTTTGATAATCAAAATATATATGTGTGTGTGAATATGTATCTCTTTGTATGTATATGAGCCCACATTGTCATGCCATATGTGATATGCTGTTGTAAAATATAGTATTAAAGTGTGTTCAATACATGGCAAATTGACAGATGACAGTTTATATATGCTTTCCTTTTCCTGTGTCTACTGCAACAAAGGGAAGCAGGAGATAAAGCGGAGCGAAGCCTACGGATGTGTGACTGAAGACTAGAGAAAGGATTTTTGTGTACTTGCATTTATTTGTTAACTCTTCCTTCCATCTTTCTAAACTACATAGCTAAAAATGATTGGTTCTTCACACCTGGAGACAAGAGAAAGTGGCATGAGGTTTAGACGGTAGAATTAAGTGTGAGCATTCAGGCTGCTGATCCATTAGCAGATGTGGTTTTCAGTGCAGTCAGTCCTTCATACCTCACTTTCGGGGAGAGGACAAGTTTCGAAGGCAGTGAGAAAAAGCTGTTTGTGTGTGTGTGTGTGTGTGTGTGTGTGTGTGTGTGTGTGTGTGTGATTGTACTGCAGACAAAAAGATGAAGGTCACAGATAGTATACTAAAATATCAGGAGAGTGCTAAACTTCTCAACCAGTGTGTTTCTCCTTTTCATCTTGGAAGCTAGTTTGTGTCCTCTTAGGTAAAATGTCCACGTCCTTTAAAGGGAGCTTTAGTGAATTGCTACTGCAGCAGCCTTGCTATCTCTTCGTATGTGCCCATGCTTACAAGATACCCTAGTGTGCTATTCTCTTAAAGCCTTGGAATCGAAATTCAAATGGAGAAAATCATCTCTTACCAAAATATTTGAGAGACCATGAAGCCAGGAAGTTTCTATAATGACAATTTGTCATTTACCTAAAAGCCAACACTGTCACTTACTTAAAAGCCAAAAGTTGCTGCTAGTGCTTAGTAAAACAGGATAAACCTTGACAATGATGCAGTTTATAAGGAATCAAGAATCAGGCCTTGTTATTTGTGTAGCCACGTGACCATTTAGCCCATTTTAACTGTGATAGTTTTCATTGAACTAAATTAAATTTGGTAACACTGAGAACCCAAAATTCTTTGTAAACTGTGAGGAACTTAGAATGACCACACTTCTGTGTTAATACTTCATCTGTTCTACGGAATCTCCTTTATAAGGAAGCAGATATATCATAGTGGTGTTTTCTCTCTTCTTGAGTCAAATGTATTTCATAAACTCTTATCTTCTATCTGAAAACTTTATAAAGGACAATACTATTGAGAAGGCAAGAATATCATAGCATCTTTGATTACTGATGTGCAACTTAGGCCAAATGAAGCAACAGAGGCATGTAGAAAATAATGCTGTAACTAAAGAGGAATGTAGTATTATCTTTCTTAGAAAATAAGGAATCTAATCTCCTTCAGGGTTTTCATGTCTAAGCTAGATTACAAATGAGCTATGTCCAGGTACAGAAAAACCAACAATATTTTATTTATAATCTTATTTTAAGCTTTGAACTACAAATTCTGGTTCTAGAGTTTCTTTTAAAAGTCATGGGTTTTATAGATGCTCATATGTAAATTAATCTGTTGTTTGCTTTCTTTTGTTTCTTTCTCCACAGAATATCCTCCTCATAAATACAGAACAGGTCATTACATGAAAAATATAAGTTCTTGCACTTTTCCTCATTCTTTCTTAAAAATCTATTTCTAATATTGCATTCCCCAATGGACTACTTCATAAGGGCATGAAGGAAAAAGAAAATAATGAAAAAAAAAACTAGAGAGAGAAAGAGACAAAATAGACTGGGTCTCACCACTAGAATTCACCATAAAAATCTCAAAGTGTAACAGAATTCTTACAAAATTTCCTAGACCAGTTCTTTGGGGAATTGAGATCTATGAAAAATATGGCAATCAGGGAAGGGAGGGAGGAGGTGTGGGAAAATAGTAAGTGCAGCAAAAACAGGTTCTGAGGAATACACATAATTTTGTCTGCTTTAGATCACAATAGAATTTTTAATAAATAAATTTCTTTTCTTTTTTGTTTTTTTTGTAAAGACACTTTTTTTGAAACAGAAGATTTAGCCCAGTCATTTGTGTCATGTTTTTTTTTAATAAATCGTCTTTTTTTGATTGTTTTTTTTTTGTAACTGTAAATGTTTTATATCTGAGTCTCTTGTACATTGTCTTTAGAGTTCATTCGAATCAATAACGGTTCATGCACTGAACTGTGTATTGAATTTATTGTGTTTACTGTTGTTGTGTGGTTGAAGGGAGATTTGTAAGAGTTATAGTGGTTTAGGTGCTCATGCTCAATTGCAGGCATGGGCAGGTGGCTTT
This sequence comes from Pachyuromys duprasi, assembly GCA_028658305.1. Classification (NCBI taxonomy): domain Eukaryota; kingdom Metazoa; phylum Chordata; class Mammalia; order Rodentia; family Muridae; genus Pachyuromys; species Pachyuromys duprasi. Next base: position 33,985,095 of record CM053748.1, read on the forward strand.
CCATGGGCGTGTCCCCAGTGATCTCATCATCCACGTTAATGATTTCAACAGTCCTTGTTGGAGCATGGTGATTTTGCCTATGGTGCTGTTTCCTCATCTTGTAGAAAATAACCAGCATCACGGCAGCCATGAGTGTGATGGCCACAAAACACCCAATAATGATTTTGGTTGTTTTCATGACCTCATCAATTCCTGGGATTCCACTGTTGATGTCAGTTACTGGGATGGTGAATGTTTTCTCTGTCGACCTTGTGCTCTGTGGCGTAAGAGATGTGGTTACATTGGTGGTCTCCCAATCGATCACTGGAGTGGGGCCCACATTGTTATCTGTGGTCCGTGCCTCATCCTGAGAAGGTTCCATGGTCTCCACTGTTACAGTTGAAAAGTAGGAGAAAGGAGTAGTGGTTGCCGCAGTGACATTCAAGGTGGCGGAAGCGGTCGTGTTGCCGACGGAATTACTCACCATACACGTGTACATGCCTGTGTCTTGCACAGTCACATTTGTGAAATTTAACGTGCCATCGCTGAGCACAGCTATCCGCACTTTGTAGGCCCCATGAGTCATTACTGTTCCGTTTGGAGTAATCCAAGACACAGAAGTCAGGGACGTAGATGCCCGACACTTTAGCTCAGCCGCCATGCCTTCAGTGACGTTGAGATCTGCAGGGGGCTCCACAATTACCGGCGCGTAACAAGTGAAATAATTCTGATCCAGCTCCCCGATGTACCTCCCTTTCAGATTGGCGGGAGTGTTACACCTAGCACAACAAGCTGTATTGGAGGGGGCCATGTCTCTTATCCACCAGCTGAGCCACAGTATGTCACAGTTACAGTTCCATGGGTTGTGATGAAGGTGTATCCTCTCTAGATGATGCAAGGGTGTGAAGAGATCATGAGGCAGCAAAGTTAGATTGTTGTGTGCCAGGTTGATCTCCACTAGTGACTGAAGGTTGTCAAAGGCATTCCGTTCAATCACTTGAATCTGAGACTGTATCATCCACAGTTTTTGAAGGTGCATCAACCCCTGAAAAGAGCCAGGCCTGATGGCAGACAAATGGTTCCCAGAAAGATCTAGCTCGTCTAGTTTGATGAGCGGCGTGAGGTTAGGGATTTCCCGTAGGTTGCACATTGCAAGGTTCAAATACCTCAAGTTGGACAGACCTTCAAAGGCACCTTCTGAGATGTACGAAAGCCTTTTCAGTTCCCCTAAGTCTAGGCGTCGCAAAGAAGGGATTCTATTAAAAGCATAAGAAGGGATGCTTTCAATGGGGTTGTTCCGCAACCAGAGCTCTTTCAGTTTAGACAAATATACAAAAGCTCCATTCGGTATAGTGGTAAGACGATTGTCGAAGAGTTCCAGAGTGTTGAGGTTTGCCAGACCATTGAAGGCCCCAATTTCAATGGTTCGAATATGGTTCCTGCTCAACTGGAGAATTTCCAAGTGCCTCAAGTGCTTGAAGCTGTTCACTTTGATGATCTGAATTTGGTTCTCATGGAGGTTCAGGAGCCTTGTGTTGGTGGAGATGCCATCAGGAACCTCACGAAGATTTTTCCGAACACAAATCACTTTGCTGAACTGGTTGCTGCAAGAGCACACTGAAGGGCAGGTTTGAGCCCGAACCAGACCAGCCACCACAAGAAGTTGAAGAGCCAACAGCACCACAAGCAGGGGGTCAAATAGGGCCCTGTTAAACCTAGGACCTATCATTATCTGCTGTGGATGTAAGGTCATCTTGTTCAACATTCATAATTTATCTGGTATTGGTCCTTCTGGAGTTCAAACAGCCTGAAAAACAATGGAAAGAGAAACAGCATTACTTCTTTAAATATCTTCCTAGAGTACTGTTGGATATGTATGCATGAAGCTAAGGTGATTATTAACAGACAATGCATGCAATAGGCTTCGTGATAAACAAATGTAATAGCTCTTCTTGGGTCACATTGCCAATATTTACAGAGAAATAGTTATGTAGTCCAAATTATTAACATTCACCATTTGCATACAATCAGAGAGAGAAATGGAACACTGACAAGGAGGACCCAGGTGTAGCACTTATCAACTGCCAACTCTGCAGAAGCCAAATGTATAAATGTGTATGTGATGAACTTCATCTTTTGCTTCAGTGCCATCACATGAGAATTACCCAGTATATAGAAGTCGGGGAAATACACCCTACCAATTTAAATCTCCCATGCAAAATTCTTAAAAAGAGACATATCAATGAAATCCATCCTACTTGGCAGGTGCCATGGGCTATAGAATTTATAAATAATGCTATTTAGTAAAGACTAATTAATTTCTACTATTTATTGAAAAAGTAAATTGTATGTTGCTTTGTTAAAAATATACTACGAATTTTAAATTGGTGACAACTAGCCATTAACCAAGAACAAAAACATTTAATTATTATCTGGTATACAACTGCACATGGTGTATTCCCATCACTGCCTAGTAACTTTTCCAATGTTTAAAACACTCCTCTGATAAGGGCTTTCTTTTCTCTCCTTTGAAGAATAAGAATCACAGGAGAAGAAGCATGCAAGAAGTCATATGGTTAAAGTGTGAAATCAGGAATCGACTCAGATTTCATCAGATTGGTTCCATGGCAAGAAATACCTTGTGAACATTCTGGTAGAGAACAAAGATTGGCACATAATATGTTTCACAATTAATTTATTTAAAATGCCTTCCCCTGGGAGTAGCCTTAGCTGCAAGCAATAGCAATGTAATTTATGTTTTCTGAGACAGTAGATGCTTGAGCTTCTACATATGTAACTCATTAAAAGTAGCCTCCTAATGGCTGTCTGTGGAGGGATCATCTGTTAAATTACTTTCATAAGTGTAAACTTGATTACAGACAAAAATGAGTATAACAGGATTGTTAACTCACATCCTTATTCATATGGAACTTTTTTATTTTTGAAAATAAAATAACTTATTTTCTACCTTATTTCCAAACAGCAACTTCTAAGAATATTTCACCAGCTCAACTGGCTGATCATCAACCATGTTTATGTATATAACATATCCCAATCTTGCTTTCCAAACCATTGTTTGTACTAACCTTTCAGAAAGAAAGAAGGAAGGGGGTAAGAATTTTACCGCATTCTAATTAAAAGTAGACAAGCTTAGTCTAAATTAGGGATGACACTGCACGAGTTACTTGTGCTTTCTGCAGTCCAGTGCCATCTTCTCACTGGTAAAATGAAAATGGCGGCATCACACACTCCTCAAGGTTGTGAGGATAAAAGTTAATATGGGCAAAGACTTAAAATATTACCTACCACATTGTTAAAACTGCATATATTTTAGACATTGTCATAATTATCTACTGTTGGTGTTATCAGACAGCATCGTGGTTAGTACTAGAAATATAAAGAAGAACGCAATCCATGTACCTGAGGGGATGTGATTTTAAATGATGAGACATCAGGGGAATAATCCAGATTCATCACTATGAAAAAAAAAATATTGGCACCAGACCTCAATGCCAGAATATGACAGTGCTAAAAAATTAATAGGGGTGTATTTCAAGAAGAAGGTCATATTTTTTTCTTTAATTTTTAATTTTTATATTAATTACAGTTTATTTACTTTATATCCCAGTTGTAGCCCCCTCCCTCATTCCCTCTCAATCCCATCCTCCCTCATCTCCTCCCATGCCCACTCCAAGTCCACTGATAGGGGAGGTCCTCCTCCCCATCTATCTGACCCTAGTCTATCAGGTCTCAACAGGACTGGCTGCATTGTCTTCCTCTGTGGCCTGGTAAGGCTGCTCCCCCCCCCCCCCCGCAGGGGCAGATTATCAAAGAGACAGCCAATGAATTCATGTCAGAGACAGTCCCTGTTCCCCTTACTAGGATATCCCCTTAGACACTGAGCTACCATGGGCTACATCTGTGCAGGGGTCTTTGGGTATCTCCATGCATGGTCCTTGGTTGGAGTATTAGTCTCAGAAAAGACCCCTGGGCCAAGATTTCTTGGTTCTGTTGCTTTCCTTGTGGTGCTCCTGTTCCCTCCACGTCTTTCTGCCTCCCCTTTCTTTCCTAAGATTCCCTACACTCGGCCCAAGATTCCCTACACTCAGCCCAAGATTCTCTACACTTGGCCCAAAGTTTGGCTATGAGTCTCAGCATCTGCTTTGATGCCTTATTGGGTAGAGTCTTTCACAGACATTCTATGATGGGCTCCTCTCCTGTTCCCTATTTTCTCCCTCTTCTAATGTCCATCCCATTAGTCTTTCTGGGTGAGGATTGAAACTCTTACCCAGGGTCCTCCTTCTTACTTAGCTCTTTAGGTGTACAGATTTTAGTATGTTTATCCTATATTATATGTCTAATATCCACTTATAAGTGAATATATATCATGTGTATCTTTCTGCTTCTGGGATACCTCACTCAAAATGATTTTTTTTTCTAGATCCCACCGTTTGCCTGCAAATTTCATGATTTCCTTGTATTTAATT
>CM053748.1:33989660-34015564 GCA_028658305.1 Pachyuromys duprasi
TACTTGAGCATATTTTGGGTACATGCCTAGGAGTGATATAGCTGGATCTTGAGGTAGCACTATTCCTAATTGTCTGAGAAAGTGCCAGATTGATTTCCAAAGTGGTTCTACAAGTATACAGTCCGATCAGCAACAGTGTAGAGTTCCCCTTTCTCCATATCAGAAGAGGGCTTTCTAAATACAAATATGCTTCTAGCAATGGCAGAAATAATTAGCCTATTAAGCACACCTGTTCCAAAAGACCTTGCTCTAACATGCCAAAATGCCAAGGTTGCTTTACATTCTAAGTGCTTGTCTTTCTCTCTCACTATTATGACAAAGAATCCTAACAAAACTTTTCTGAGTTCCAATTTCATTTCCAGGAATTCTCAGGTGTTCTGTCTTGCTTCTTTTCTTGGGGCAACTGGTATTCTGAGCTGAGTTTTTACAGCATCTGGGGTAGATACTTGCTCTAGGTTAGTTAAATGAATCCTAGTCCCTGTGTGGTGATTTGGTTATACAGCTGTTTAGGAATAACCAGTGCTTAACTAAAACATATATAAATAGTAAATATGAATATACCCACAATAAATGGCGCCCAACTAATCTAAGTATCCACACCCTTTAAATCACACTTTAACATAATTTGGTGTATGTGGGGAAATAAGCTCCCAGTGATACAACCCAAACTTAAAGCCTAAAGACTCCTATGTCAATTACTGTCTCTGTAACAGACTCTTAAACAGACCCTGGAGGGGGCTACAGCAGGAATACAAAATTAATGAATTGTAATAAATAATAAATCAATAAAAAAGAAAAATAAATGATAAATATATCTAATGATCAGTGTTTTCATAAGGATTAGCTGATATGATCAGGAATATACACTAAAACATGGGCATATAAATACTGAAGTTACTTGTAGATTATATGTCTCTCTTGCTCCTCTTTACCAAGGCTGAATTATAGTTTCTATTTTTGCTTCCCTTCAAGGTCACTGTATTATTGCAATTAATGAGGTTTCTGATGAATCAATCATAAGCAATGTTTTATGAATTATACTTGGTTTAAAGCTAATTTATAAACTATAGCAAATAATACTTGGTACCTTGCACTGAATCAAATAAGCTACTATCAACGAAAGATTTTGTATTTTAAAACCTAAATCATGTCATTTTACATTAAAAGCCCAGCTTCAACATCTCTTTTATAAGATGGTTTTATCACATCAAAAGAAAGTCAATTTTAAGCTATGCACTATCCATTACAATGCCATCTCACAGCATTTACCTGTAAATGAATTTGTGTAGGATTTGAATTAAACTATGATATTTTTAGCTATGTCCTGGAGGATATCATGTTTTTGTCAATAGGCCTTTCTTCCTTTTTTATGCATTCCATAAACTGATAACTTAGTGCATTCAGAAGAGTGGCTGAGGGGGAAATACTTTAAAACTCAGTCTTCTTGTAGAGTTGACACAGACTGAGCATAAATGTTAGAATTAACTTAGGAAACAGGACATAGATAACTCAGTTCATCAAAAATAGCCCACTATGTATGTATGTGTGTGTGTATATATATATATATATATATATATATATATATATATATATATATATTCTTAATGATTCTCAATAAATATGGAACACAAAAACTCCTTAACCAATTTGAATCTTGATAATGAGAATCTCAAATACATCCCCTGCATCTCTCTCTCTCTCTCTCTCTCTCTCTCTCTCTCTCTCTCTCTCTCACACACACACACACACACACACACACACACACACACACACCACCACACACTCACACAACAGGATTTCTACATTTTATTTATTTTGTGTGTTTCAAATTATATTTTTATTAACTGAGAAATTACTAAACATATTTTTATCATATTACTGCCTTCTCCATTCCTCCACCAATTTCCACCCTCACCATTCTTGTCGCCTGGAATTTACTATAACCCAAATGCCTGGGCACAATAAGGAGGGATTTCTTTCCATTAATTTAATCATTTGAATTGGGAATAACTACTTGTAATCCACAGTTTTGAGATGGGAAGCCCCACCTTTAATCTGTCCCACACTTTCTGCTGGCAGCCTATTTAACGCACATGGAAGAAAGAAGCTCTTTATTTACCTGCTTGATCTTTTTCTCCCTAGCATGTCCAATCCTTCACTGGACTTAGAGCCTATTTCTTCTGGATTCTGGCATGCACTGCAGTCCATCTGAGACATCCAGTTCAAGGACTGAACACTGACTGGATTCTTGAATTTTCATTTGTAGACAACCATTGTTGAACTAGCTGAATGACAGCCTGTAAGCACTTTTAATAAATTCCCTTTCTACACACACACACACACACACACACACACACCATTCTATAATGTATGCTCCTCTACAAAACCTTTACTAGTATGCCACTCAAATTTGTACCTTCTTTTTATCCATCCTGTTCTAATTGTGTTTTACAAATATGCTGTGTTATGGCAACTCCATAGAGAATGGTCAATCAAACAGGAGTCACACCTTTAAAGAGAACTGACATTCCTTCTCACAGCACAAATCAACTACTTATAACTTCGCATCTAGTGGTGAGACTTCCTATGCATCTCCCCCATCTAAGCTGGAATTTTGCCTGATTTGAGCTTATGCAACTCCTATGCGTGCTCTTACAATCACTGTGAATTCATCTATCTAAGTTATCTGTTGTATCAGAGAAATGCTTTTGTTTTGTGGTAAACATGAACATAAACAGGGTAAAACTTGTTTCCTTCTTCCTCTACACAATATTTCTTGCCAGCTTTCATGGCAATCTCTGAACCTTAGTAAAAGGTGGGTGAGATGAAGGTATCTCATTTAGGGCTCATCACTTCATAGACCCTTATTCGCTGAACATTCAAATTCTATAGATTGTTAAGTGAGAATTTTCTCTGAACTTGCACAAAACTCAACTTTACATGGATGGAGGACCTCTATTAGTATGCCTTCAAACTAATAGAGCAAAAGCTAGGGATTATGAATGAATTTATAGCATGTGAAAGGGTTTTCTGAATTGAACCTTGGCATTTCAGACCAGTAGTTGCCAAATGGAATGTGATAGTTTTACTTCTTTTTCAACTTGACAACATCTGGAATTGACTAAAACCCAATTCAAATGGCAGGGTGTACCTATGAGGGATTTTTCATAATTAAATACTTTGAAATGGGAAGACCCACCTTGAATCTGGATCTTTAGAAATGGAGGGATACACCTTTAATCTGGGCTACACCTTCTGCTGGCAGCCTATATAAAGAAATGGGAAAAGGAAGCATTTGAGTTTTGCCTACATGCCTTTGCTCTTGCTGGCAAGGCTATTCCTTCATTGGCATTAAAACCTACTTCTTCAGGAGTCTAGTATGTACTGAAGACCAACTGAGACGTCCAGCCTCATAGACTGAACAACTGCTGGATTTTTGGACTTTCTGATGGTAGACAGCAATTGCTGGGATTTCAGGCCTTGGGCTTGTAAGGCACTCTAATAAATCCTCTCTCTCTCTCTCTCTCTCTCTCTCTCTCTCTCTCTCTCTCTCTCTCTCTCTGTGTGTGTGTGTGTGTGTGTGTGTAGCACCTATACTTCTACAATAACATGCATGTCAAGGATGCACAACCTATGCAGAAAACACAGAAGTAGCCTATGGCAGTTCAGTATCCAAGTGGGTTCCATAGTAGTGGGAAAAGGGACTTTCTCTGACATGAACTGATTGGCCTGCTCTTTAATCACCTCCACCTGAGGGGGGAGCAGCCTTGTCAGGCCACAGAGAAAGAGAATACAGCCACTCCTGATCAGGCCTAAGAGACTAGAATCAGAAGGAGGGAAAAGAGGACCTCCCCTATCAATGGACTTGGGGAGAGACATGGATGCAGAAGGGGAAGGAAGGAAGGGATTGGGATGAGAGGAGGGAGGGAACTACAGGGGTATATAAGGTGAATAAAGTGTAATTAATAAAGAATGTAATAAAAAATTTAAAAAAGAAATTGGGATAAAATATAGTAGTGTAGCGTGGTCTTTTTGTGGGACTCTTACAGCAGGAGAAAGATCTGTCGCTGACTCTGTTGCCTCCTTTTCAGACCCTTTCTTCCTACTTCATTGCCTTGTCTATCCTAAATAGAAATAGAAGTGCCTAGTCTTATGGCAACTTAATATGCTATGGCTGATTGATATCCATGGCAGCTGGCCATTTTCTAAAGAGAAACAGAGGAGTGGACAAGGGAATGTGGTGAGAAGGGAATGGGACAAAAGAAGGAATGGAAAACTGTGATCCAGATGTAAAATAGATAACATTAAATTTAAAAGAAATTAAATTGTGACAAGAAAATAAAGAAAGTTCTGCTTTGACATTTGTCCGGAAATTTTACTAAATATTTTTTCTCTATTACCAAATGTATTGAAAAACAAACAAAAAACTCAGAGCAATGTTAAGGATCAAAGAACTTTAAGGTTAAGAAGAAGGCTACTTCTTGAACCCAAATCACTAGACCTAAAACCTTAAGATGCTCTTGATATTAATATACACATGTCATATACATGTGTCATTCATCCTCCCTGTCACTAACCACCCCTTGCCTCCATCTGCTTGGTTCTCATCTTTCGTTCAAACATTCCCACTTCTCTTTTCATGTCCCATATGTTCCATTATCCTCTTCTGTACCAATCTTTTTTTTAACATTTTTATTTTATATTAATCAAAGGTCATGTACTTTGTATCCCAGCCATAGCCCCTTCCCACATTCCCTCCCTATTCCCCCATCCCTCCCTCATATCCTCCCTGCCCCTTTCCAAGTCCACTGATAGGGGAGGACTTCCTCCCCTTCCATCTAACTCTGCTTATCATGTCTCTTCAGGACTGGCTGCAATGTCCTCTTCTGTGGCCTGGCAAGGCTGCTCCTCCCTAAGGGGACAAGGGGGGCGAAGAGCCAGCCATTGCATTCTTGTTTGAAGTAGTCCACGTTCCCCTTACTAGGGTACCCACTTGGATAATGAGCCTCCATTTGCTACATTCAAGCAGGGGTTCTAGGTTATACATGGTCCTTGGTTGCAGAAACAGTCTCATAAAAGACCCCTGTACTCTGATATATTTGGTCCTTGCAGAGCTCCTGTCTTCTCCAGGTCATACTAACTCCCCCTTCTTTCATATGATTACCTGCACTCTGCCAAAGATTTCATTATGAGTCTTAATATATGCTTTGATACACATTCAGAGGCCCTCTGTGGTAGGCTCCTGTCCTGTTACTTATTTTCTCCTACATCTATGTCTATCCCATTTGTCTTTCTAAGTGAGGATTAATCCTCTTACTCCAGGTCCTCTTTCTTGTTTATCTTCTTTAGGTGTATAGATTCCAGTGTGTTTATCCTATCTTATAGGTCTATATCAGTGAGTATATACCATGTGTGTCTTTCTGCTTTTGGGATACCTCACTCAGGATGATCGTTTCCAGGTCCCACCATTTGCCTGCAAATTTCATGGTTTCTTCATTTTTAATTGCTGAGTAGTATTCCATTGTGTAAAATTACCACAATTTTTGTATCCTTTCCTTAACTGAGGGACATCTGGGTTGTTTCCAGATTCTGGATATTATGAATAAAGCTGCTAAGAACATGGTTGAGCAAATGTCCTTGTTGTGTACTTGAGCATCTTTTGGATATATACCTAGGAGTGGTATAGCTGGATCTTGAGAAATCACTCTTCCTAATTGTCTAAGAAAGCACAAAATTGATTTCCAGAGTGATTGTACAAGTTTTCATTCCCACTAGCAATTCAGAAGGGTTCCCCTTTCTCCACAACCTCTCTAGTATGTGTTGTCACTTGAGTTTTGGATCTTAGCCATTCTGGTGGGTGTAAGGTGAAATCTCAGGGTCACTTTGATTTGCATCTCCCTGATGGCTAAGGATATTGAGCATTTCTTTAAGTGCTTTTCTGCCATTCTACAATCCTCTACATGGAGTTGTTTAGCTCCATACCCCATTTTTTAATTGGATTACTTGATTTGTTGCTTTTTTAACTTCTTGAGTTCTTTATATATACTGGATATTAGCCCTCTGTCAGATATAGGGTTGGTGAAGATCCTTTCCCAGTTTGTAGGCTGTCATTTTGTTTCTTTAGGAATTTACATTAGGAAACTATGCAGAGGACACAGGTAAGGTACTAACAAAGGAAGAAAGATAGGCTATAAAGGCAAAGGAAGAAAAATGAAATAGGAATGATTGAATAGGTTGGGGATGGGAGGACAGGGTAGAATATATTGTTGGTAAACTAGCACTGTAGCCTCTTGAAAACATTGTATGGAAACCTACTGTTGTAGAAGACTCATAAGATATCCACACCAACATTTAAAGAATAAATTAAATACATTTTCTATTTAGTAAGGTTACAATGCCCATATTAAGCAATATAGACTGTGAAATAAAAACTATAGGACCAGTAATGGGTATTGTTTTCTTTTATATCTGTTTGCCAATAGGGTCCCCTTTGATCACCAAATGTTACAGGTTACTGTAATTTCTCTTGGTTATATTCCAGAATATGATGGTAAAACTGTATTGTTGAAGAGATCTCATAATTAATTTATAAAACATGGAGAAATCAAACTGATAGTGAACTATTAGTTTCATTCCTGCTCTCAGTGCTGGAAGGTGCTGTGCATACTACCAAATGAGAAAAGCAATCAGCAGTCAGACAGGTGCGAAAACCACGAGCTACCCTAACAACTACCCTGATACACTAAGCCCGGTGGTACAATAGTAGCATAAGTGCTCTGGGAATAACCAACATCCACAAGAGGAAAGTTGTATGTAGCTCTGTTTCTATGGCCAGAAATATGTAGCTAGAAAAGTTACAGGCTAGGGGAGAGTCTACTTCTATTATTCTGCTAAATGGATAGGGTACGGAGCTAACACCTAATGGCTTATCATTATAACTAGATAGTAGTCTATTTTTCACCCTCATCTGTTGTCTTTATAGTAGCTCATTCCTCTTCTGGGAATATCTCTTCAGCAAATGTCTCATTGGGACTGATAAGAGACTCCAGTTATCCTTTCCTTCCCCCTCCCCCTTGGTGATTGGTTGATTGGTTGAGACAGTATCCTTTGGCCCAGGTTAGTTTAGAATTTTATGAAATAATCCTTAACTGCATAGATTACCTAGCATTTTGGATTCCCCTGCCTTTACATTTCTAGCCCTGACATTACAGGTGAGTGTCAGCATACCAGATTTATGAGATACTGGTAATAGAACCCAGGACTTCCTGAACACTAGGGAAACACTCTTCTGAGTAGTATCCCTAGCCTAGATGCATAAACTTTTTCCTGGAATGCTCCCACAGGAGGTCTGTACTCTGAGATTAATAAAGTCTTTCAGAATACCTTGTTACGTTCTTTCATCTCCTCACATTATTATGTTTTAGTGCCCACTAAGTTCCCACTGAAAAATTATTCCCAAACCAATTTTCCAGTTTGCATTAAGTATGGCCATGTCTTTACCACTATGTTATTGTCATTGTGAAACACTTTTTTCAGGTGTTGTTCACATTTATCTTAGTAAGGAATGAACTCAGATATTTTAATAGTTTTAGACAGCATTGTTTGAAGAGTATTTTGTCATATGAATAGTAAGCCAATTTTTACATTGTAATTGAAAATCAACTGAAATCCAATATACCTACATGTTTTCGATATAGTGTTTTCTAATTCTTTACTCTTTTTGAGGACAATTTAATTCAATAGAATTCACTCCTCAAAAATATTCTGTATATTCTCCCTCTGGAGAAGGATGATCCTGTGTTTACAGTTCAATTGATTTCTGTGTAAGCCAGAGCTAGGCAAAGTTTTCTAAAAATGGCCCCACGGTAAAGATTTTAGCTACTGTAATCAGCCACTGTAGCAACAATGAACTGCACATCAACCATTGCTCATAACTATGCTCTACTTAAATTATTTATGGACACAGATATTTTATTATACGTAATTGTCACATCTTTTAAAAATATTATTCCCCTTTCCTTAGCCCAAACATTAAAGAATTAAAAAAATCTAGCCTTCAGAACACACCAAGCCAACCTGTAGACCATAAACTAGCAGCTCCTTACCTAAATGAACATTAGCAGAATGACTTCTGTTGTGAAAGACTAGTTAATTCTTGGCATGGGACAAAAATTAGCCTGTAGACATAAGAAATTGGCCACTGAATAGATTACAAAAATTCTTTTCCTTTCCTAAATAATAGTGGGTAGATGGGGTTGCATATTTAAATTCTACATTATTTGGCTGGAACACTCTGAAAGGGTAAGCTACCTGAAGCTGCGGCTACTGTGTTCAAAGGGAAAGCAGCCTAACATGGAAGCTGATACATAAAAAAGGAGAAAACGTTCAAAGAACTTACTTCTTAGTGGTTGTGATAAACAAGTCACTTAACTAAGATAGTCATTACTATCTTCTGAACATTTAAACCCGTCAGACCATTGATCCTTGACTGTTTAGGCTTTTGTTGATGTTGTTCCGGTTTAGTTGGTTTGTTTTGTTTTCCAGATTATGAGCAACTAAACATATTTTGACGTGTCTTCTTTCCCTATCAGTCATCTATATATTATCTGTCTATTTATCCGCTCTTTCTCCTAAAGTCATCTCATCAAACTAATACCAAAGAAAAGTTGAAATTTTCTAATTTTTTAAGACACTTTACATGTTGATTTTTTCTCATCAAATTAACCACAAGTACCCTGATTCGGTTGTATGAAAATTACTTGAGTTTATTCCCACCATGACAAGAAGACTTTCTGCTGAAAAAGTGTTATCTCAACATCTTTTCATATTTAAAAAATGCTAGATTTTAAATAAAGCACAAATTAAATCACACTATTTCCAAATGGAGTTCACCTTTTCCAATCCAATTTGTTGTAGCAATATTTTCTAATCCCCCCTCCCATTTTAAAATCCAACCTTGCAAAAATGTTGAGCTTTTTGTTTACTTTCTGCAGGAGTATATCAACACACAGAATTTCAAGGCTGACTCTAGGTAAATGTAATAAAAACAGGACAGCACTTAAATGGCTGCAATTTGGGGACTTGACTTTTCAAATCAACAGGCAGTTGTTTGTTTGAGCATGTGTCTTTGAAAGAGCTTCTAAAATTATGTTTAGATTTTAGAAAGTGTGTTTTACAAGAAAGAACCTGTTTCCACACTTGTGTTTTTAAGAAGTCTTGCCTTACAGCTTTATAATATAAAACCAGTGATTTGATGTCACATTAGAGCACAGTTTTATGAATAAAAAGAGGGTATAGAGAAAATGTTTTATTTAAAAGAAAGAAGAAAGCTCATGTGGTAGCAACCAATATAGTGCCAAGGTATGGAGAATTAAATAAGAATTATTAAAAAGCAAACAAATTCTCTAAATAAGGCAAGTTTTCTGGGCTTTTGAATGTTATTATAGCTATAATATGGGCTATCAATTCACACATAAAACAAAAAATTGTGTATTCTGGCATCTGTACCTTAGTACAATTTGATGTAGGGAATATTAAAATGCTGTAAATCAGTCAAAATTGATGTCGGCATAATTAATCTTATAATTTTCAGAAAAGATTTGAGATTTAATGAAGTCCTTAAGGAAACAGAGATTCACACTGAGGGAGTACAGTGGCAGAAAAGGTAAAAATAAAAGGAAGAATAAAAAAAAATTAGCCTGACCATGAAAGCAGAGAACTCCTGATGTGGAAGACTTAAATTTGGATGAGTAACTTGGTCTATTGAGGGTTGCTAAACATGACATAACTGTTAAGATTTGCATCAACAAATATATTTAAGAAAAAAAATGAGACCTTCAAGCATGGAGAGTGATTATGAGAGCATTGGTTTAGAAGGTCCCTGCCTTTGTAGAGAACAGAAATAGAAAGGGAAAGTCCAGTTAATGGAAAAAAAAAGTGACCTCTGTAATCCATACATCATATATTACTTCAAAATTGACCGGCCTGACAGTCAGTTTGATTGTCTGACTACTGTGTTACAAAGTTTGAAATTAACCCTCTCTGGTTAAAATCTCAAAAAACATGAATAGAAATTCCACAGGGGAAGGGCTGTGCTAGTGTATAAATTATTATCCTGAAGTCATAGATGAATCATATCTGCTGCTCATGTGTACATGGTGAATTGTATGGAAGGGAAAGTAAGCAAGCATTCAGCTTCTGCTCTTTTGCCACCTAGGAATGTATTAAAATAAATAAGGAAGAATTTCTCATTTCTCTCAAAGGTATTCAGTGAAAGGAAAGCCAGGTTTAGAGTGAAAAGACTTCTGTTGGAGGGTTAGTTTACTGTTATTATTCATTCACTCTTTATGAAAACTGCATTTGGTGAGCTACCTTTTCCTCAGTAGGCGAGATAAAACCTGGTAAGCTTACACTGTGAGGACTGCATGAATTAAACAGCATAGCATACACAGAAACCTACCTGTGTCCCTCTATTCAGTGCTAGTAACGTGTACCAAGTAGTTCAAGGCAGAAAATGTACTTTTTCTTGCTTTATCTTTTTTTTTCCTGTATTCACATCATACTGTTTTCCCAGTAGTACTCCTTTTTATAATGGTAATTAAAAAAATACTATTATTATTATTTATTACAATTTATTCACCTTGTATCCCAACTGTAGCCCCCTCCTTCATCTCCTCTTGGCCCCACCCTACCTATCATTTTCTTTCCTTTTCTCCCGTCATTTTCTTTTATTTTTTGTATTCGCTTTATGTATTTGTTGTAACCCCATCCCTCCTACCCTCTCAATCCCACTGTCCTTCCATCTCTATCTCTCTTTTCCTTTTCCTCAGAAAAGGAGAGCTCTCTTTCCCATCAAGTTGCGCCAGGAAGGAGTTTGTCCTCTTCCCCTGTGGCCTGGTAAGGCCGTCCACCAGAAGAAAGTGATCAAAAAGCTGGCAGTGAGTCCATGTCCAATGCAGTCCCCACTTCCCTTACTAGAAGACCCACATGAGCCCTAAGCTGCCCATCTGCTAAATCTGTGTAGGGAGTCTAAGTCTAGTTCATGCATGGTCCTTGGTTGATGCTTCAGTCTTAGCAAGCCCCTCTGGACCCTGGTTAGTTGGCTCTGTTGATCTTCTTGTGGAGCTCCTGTCATTTCCAGGTCCTATTGTCTTTCCTCCCACTTTTCCTTATAACTCCCTATGCATATCCTGATGTTTGTTGTGACTTTAGAATCAGTTTTGAGGGATTGCTGGGTAGAGCCTCCCAGAAGACAACTCTGTCAGGCTCCTGTCTGCAAGTTTAGAAGAGTGTTGTTCATAGTGTCAGAGATTAGCACTCTCTGATAGGATAGGTCTTTGATGGGCCAGGCATTGTTCAGATATTCCCTCAATCTCTGCTCTATCTTCATCCCTGCATATCTTATAGGCAGGGTAAATTTTGGGTCAAAGTTTTTGTAGAAGGGAAATCCATCCCTCTTTATTTACAATAGCCAGAATCCAGAAACAACCCAGATGTCCCTTAACCAAGTAACAGATAAAGAAACTGTGGAACATTTATGTATTGTAATACTACTCAGCTATTAAAAAAAAAAAGAAATCAAGAAATTTGCAGGCAAATGGATGGAACTTGAAAAGATCATACCGGGTGAGATAACCCAGACCCAGAAAGACATCCATGGTATGTGCTCACTTATAAATGGATTTTAGCCGTATAGTACAGAATAAGCATACTATAAAGTGCAGTCGCAAAGAAGATAAGTAACATAGAGGATCCAAGGGAGGAAGAATAAATCTCACTAGGAAGGGGAGATAAAGTAGACAGAAGTAGTGGCTGAAGACAAGGGACAAGGTAGGAGAGGGGACACAGAGAGATAAGAGGGTGGAGATAGGATCTGGGGAGAGCAAGGGAAAGAGGACAGAAGCCCTTGGAGAAAACAGAACCTGAGGGTAGGAGTATCTCTGTGACAAGTGGAGACCTAAGTCAAGGTAGGCTTCAGGGAGAATGTGAGGGGTACTCAAGCAGAGACTCCTTATAGCAGAGCCCATAGAGACTCACTAGGACACACTCTAACCAGACTAATCTTGTTTTCTTCCTTATCCTCGTCATTTTTGTTTGTAACTTGGACCCTCCCCCCATAGCTTATCAGGTTCTCCATTTTTACAATTGGTCCATTATAGCTAATTCTTCATGAAACATGCTTAGTCAAATTCAAATATTTAGATATGTTTATGTCATCCTTTAAATCAAATTCTTATTTTGACTACATATTCATGGAACAGAATGCAAACTAAATTGGTTTCTAATCCGTTCTTTGAACTTTTAAGTTTATCTGAATCCTCTTTATTTTTTCAATGTCACTGACCTTTCTTCATTTCGTAAATAATTCCATTTGGTATGTCCGTTTACCTTTATGGGAGGGTTCCCTGTGTTCTCTGTATATCACCTTTGCTTTGTTCCTTGAAAGTATCATCTAGAATTTTATTTTAAATTTTATGCACTCAGTCATTGTAAATTGCAATGTCAAGACTCTCTACCATAAAATATTAACACACTTCAGTTTAATTGAAGTGCAATTATTGGCTATTTTCTTGTATTTATAAGTGTTTCTCTTCTTCCTGTCATACTTCATTAAAATGTTAATTATCAGAATACAGACATACACACATTACTCAGTAGCATTTCCTTGAAATTATACTGATGAAGTATTTGTTAAACCATGGATGCGTGAGTGAATGAATAAGCTGACAAAGGCAGAGAGTAGACCTGTAAGACTGTAAACCCAGCTTTTCCTGGGAGTGTGGAACTTCCTGATGGCTCCTTAGCACCTAGTAGAGTCCCATTCCAACAGTAAGAATTACATCCATTTCTGAGTTGTTATTTGTCTGGTGTGCAGTTTCTTTTATAGAAGCCTGGATACATCCTAGAGTTGGGACATCGCAGCAAAGTGGGGAATGTTTCATTGTCTCCTTGCTCTTACTTGCATGTTTTGTATATGGAGAAAGTAGAGAAGATTTTCCTCTTTTTCCAGTTTCATTTGTTATTATCCTTAGCAGCCCTGTTTGATGTTTGGCCAAACAATGCCCTCTGCTGTTTGTGCCTAAAATAACATGACTGCCTCAAAAAAGTTCCTACTTAGCAGATTGTTTCCATGGTTTGCTTCACCAGACAAATACCTCAGAACTGGGGAGTGATATTTACTACACTGCATCCAGCTATTGCTGGTTTTTTTTCTTTCTTTCCTTCCTTCCTTCTTTCAATTTTCTTTCTTCCTTCCTTCCTTCCTTCCTTCTTTCTTTCCTTCTTTCCTTCTTTCCTGCCTTCCTTCCTTCCTTCTTTCCTTCCTTCCTTCCTTCCTTCCTTCCTTCCTTCCTTCCTTCCTTCCTTCCTTCTTTCTTTCCTTCTTTCCTGCCTTCCTGCCTTCCTGCCTTCCTTCCTGCCCTCCTTTCTCTTTTTAAACAGAGGATAAGAAAATATACAGTCAGTAAGGGCAAATGCCTCTTAATCATCGCATAATGTGCTTCACGGACCCATTCGGACCTTTTTTTTTTTTTTTTTTAACTCCATGAAAGAAAATGGTTTCTTTGAGCTACTATCACAATCCAAAGCAGCACATTAGAATCGATGAGCATACTAATAAGGCAGTCACAGCTCCAACTTTATCTTAGCCAGAAAATGCAAACCCCATCTCAATCTAAAAGCACATACCCACAATTAGTCACCTCCCGGCAAAGCTAAACATAAAATTAATTTGTTTTTGATTTCCCTGTTTGCTTGCCTTCTTGTGATGCAAGGAAAATAAACATACCTGGCATAAGACTTCTGGCTTTGTGTGAATTCTTTTGATCATATCCACTCTTTGAGATTGATTATTTATGATATATAAAATAGTGATGACTGGGTTGTTTCTCAAATTATTTGGTAGGATTTTTAGGTGTTCAATACTATGTTTATATTTTTATAACAACTATTTGTTTAGCAAAATGCTCAGCCAAAGTGGGAGGGGGACCTCGGGACCTCAAGCCCCAAATTCTTCATATTTCATTCTCTTGGTTACACAGCCAGAATACTGCGTCTTTCAGAAATTTTCCAGCTTTCTGCTTGATGTAACATGAGCATCATCCTTTTTTGCTTATACCATCACATATGGGGAATGAAGACACTGTTCTTTCTCTTCTTCTCTTTTCTCTTCTTTTGGGGTAAGGGGTTTATAATACACCCGATGATTACTGCCTGCTACTCCTTATGTCAAAGTTGTTATTTTCTTTTCTATTGTTCCACAGCATTTGCTCACAGTAATGTTCTTGCTTAAAGTAACTAAAATTAGTGAAAGGTGAGGAACTAGGCAGACAGTGTACAGATAAATCTACTTGATAAATAGTTTTTTGGTCCTTTACTGAATACACCCACTAGATGCCAGTAGAAATCTCAGTAGTGAAAACTACAATGTTCTCTAATCTTTTCAGACAGCCTATGGGGGCCCAAATCATCCCCATGAAAGCTAATGATTTAGCATGGCATGTGAGGTCCTCACTTAATGTTTCTGTACCATATTGTATACCAGATTCTTAATGTAACACCACTGGCAATCGGTATTTCGTTCTAACCATGAACTCCTACTTTTCCTCTTCAGATCTTTTACTCTGCTTTGGCTTTGAATTCCTCGCTCTGATTATTCCATTAAATTGTGGCCAACTACAACTGATTTGCAATACCTGATTTTATTCTCTCATCAGTCTTGCTAACTCATCCTTCCCCTAGTTGTAGGTAAAGCCAAGATTAAACTTACCAAATTTACTTAAGTATGTCAGTGTTTGTTCAGGTGGTCAGCCTGTTTTCTCACAAGCTTCCCAAAGAACAGAATTGGATTCTATCTAAGCATTTGGTAAATAATTGTTGCTAAATTATTGATTATACATCATATTTTAAATTCTATTTTTAAAACTACGGTACAATTCATTGTTCCCAATAAATTCAACAGCGGGTTTCAAATCATGTGTGCACCCTTTGAAAAGTATATGCGACTTGTTTGTATAAACGTGATTCTAAGTGTGTTTGTAAGTGTGCTTTCTGCTGGTATTGGGATGAGATATAGACTTTCTTGAGTGAGAGATGGATTAAATCAAGTTCTTCTACAGATTTTCAGGAAAAAAATGTCTACAAGAAAAATCCATGGGATGTTGATAGCCGTGGTGTCATACATACTTACCGTACATGTTAAACACCAGCATTACGGTCAGTTATTCCATGTCACAATAAACAATGGACACAAAAGCAATAGAAATATCAAGATGCAGGAAGACAAAACAAGACCCAGGAGAATCTTCAATAGGGGAGAAATGTGACTGTGTCTATTCTGGAACTTCTTTTACACCAAAGGGATACCGATTTATTTATTTATTTATTTATTTATTTATTTATTTATTTATTTATTCATTTATGTATATAAGTTCTCTATTTGCATGTATGTCTGCATGACAGAAGAGGGCATCAGAAAGTAGAGGGCATCAGATCCCGTGATAGATGGTTATGTGGTTGCTGGGAATTGAACTCAGGATGTATGGAAGAGCAGCCAGTGCCTTTTACTGCTGAGTCATCTCTCCACACACCTCATTCTTTTTAATTTTTAAATTTTTTTTTCAAAACAGGGTTTTTCTGTGTAGCCTTGACTGTCCTGAAACTCACTCTGAAGACAAGGCTGATCTCAAATTCATAAATCAGCCTGCCTCTGACTCCAAAATATTGGGATTAAAAGCATGAGCTATTCAACAGATATTTACATCAACAATTGCATTAATCTTTATGTATCTTTCAGGCTGTTGGTGACGACTATGACTGATGTCAAATAAGTAAATGTTGGTGTTAATAATACTGGTGAAGGACAAAAACGTGATAAGAATAAATAAGGAAATGATATTCATAGAAAGAATATATCAAAAACTTCAGTTTCCATCTATCAGAAGAACCCTTAAATAGGATGTTGAAAGAAGGATAAATTTCAGAAGATGGACACAGATTTTAACCTCCCTGGAAATTAAATGAAATGAATCCCTTCAGACTTTGAGACTGAGCATAAGGGATGAGAAGGAAAAGATGAAAAATGAGTCCAAGCATCTTGGACTGTGCTAGCCAATGTATATAAAATTTTATTTCTCTTCATGAATCTTTTCTGTGAGCCCACAGGAACTAAATATACTTATATTTTTATTATGCATGCAAATATCTGCATATGTATATATAGCATATGCATTCACTCCAAAGTAATTAGTTTATCAATGGATCTCTCTCATATATGTGTGTATATTTACTGAACATATATACACACGTATTCATATATATATATACATAGATGTACATGTATACAGATATATGCAATTACTTTGTTACTTTCTGTCCCTGTCCAGGTAAGTTATAGATTTTGAAAAATCTAACAAGTTTCTCTGGAACAAAAGTCCTTACCAAGGCAGATATAGAAGAATCTGATTTCAGAAAGTTGGTAATGCAGTTAATGGCCTTGGTGCCTATGCTTTCTTTGGATTGATGACTAGCTGGGAGGAATTGATAGTCATTAACCTCCAACTGCTCATTAATCCTTAGGAAGTGCCTTGTGCCAAGGTCATCATTGCCTCCATAGGCTGAAAACAAACAAACCAACAATAGTACCCAAAAGGCATATGGATTTTTGTAATGAGTAATGCAATTTAAATTGCCACGTGAGGCAATCTGAAGAGAATAAATAGCACGCATACACAGTCAGATTGTAAAACCACCTTCCAGTGTCTTACTCAGTACTTATTTCCTTGTAAGTTCATAGCCCTAATTTCTTAGACAATAACCAACTAAACACACACACACAGTAGATATAGATATAGATATAGATATAGATATATGTATGTATACATGTCCCCTAACAAAAAATCATTAAAGATGTAGAGGATTCATTTTATGGTAGTGTTCTGAGAAAGAAATTTTCTAAAATTCCTTTAAGCTCTGTTAATATGTAAGTCTAAAGATGCTTACTAACACATCACATAGAGGGAATTCCTACAATTCTGTAAATCTCTTTCATTGATCATTTGAAACAGAATACTAAAACAAACCTAGCATAAAATTTTTAGTAAAAAACCAATGCTATACTCTCACTTAATGGGTGAGTGTGTCATTAGTGGATAATTAGTAGTTCAGAGAGAATCAGCAGGGTTAGTGCAGTCAGGAAGGCCATGCACTCCTGAGATATAGTGGCATACCTTCATTTGCATGAGAAGAAGCCTGGAATTCCAAGGCAGAGACAAACAGACATTGCTCTTCTGTAATTAATGTTTACTGAGTGCCAACTGAGAGCCAGGCAAAGTTCTCACCTATTGTCGCTTAGGCCTACATGTCTTCTGTTAAGGGTTTTATAGCATACTATAATTGACAAGTGACTGTCCAAGGAGTTACAAATCTCTATAAAGTTTTAACAGCATTATAGCTGCGTTACTGGTAAGAAAGATAAGAATTGAGACAAAAACGTAGTTTATAAATAAATGCCATGTAGGGGAAAACACATGAAGATAAATATGACCAAAGACAGAAGAGGGCTTGAGCTGAATCTATTAGTAATATCTAGTGAAGTGTGGTGGAATACAAAATAGGAGTGAAATAATACCAAGTGGTGAAAAAGCACACACAGTGTGGCATTCTCTGTATGAGAGGGATTGAAAGAACTTGGTTTGTCTCTGTGTCCAAGGAGGATACAGAGCTGAGGAGAGGATATTTAGGGCAAAGAAAGGCAGGAGTAGTATGTGCTGGGAACAGGAAAGTAACAGTTTTTTTCCATTAAAACCTCTGAAACAAAGATGGTCTGAACTAGATGAGATGATCTTAATATACAGCCTGATTATATCATGTTTATTAAGCCATGATTTCCCCATATCTAACTTGGAAGTCTGGCTTTATAGACTCTTTTGTTTCTTTGTCTTCAAAACTCATGGGTCACTGTTATTAGATGTTCTGTGTTGTGTGCAATTCCTTGTATAAAACACACCAGAAGCAAGTCCTGGTTATCTGGTTCAGGCTCTTAGTGAATCGGTAAGCCTCAAGTTCTCCAGCTCCGCATGACTTGGGAGTTTAATAAATTCACTAAAATGACCCACAGCAGCCTGATAAGGAAACTCTTTAATTGAGTCTGTGTGTATGAGATCCAAGCAAGGGGAGGAAACAGAAGAGACTCTTTCTGTGACTTCCAGGCAACACATTTAGTCAGAATGCAGATAGCAGGGATGGCCTCCTAATTGGAACTTGAAACTGTTTTCAAGTAACCTCAACCCTGTTAACAGTGCATAATGAAGAAACCTTGGCGATGACAAGTCAGATAATGGAATTGACTGGAATTGGGGATTTCTTTGTTTCACCTTAATGACCACAAAAGGGAACCATTCAGCAAATGCAGACATCTGAAAATTAGATTCTTATTTATTGTTTTTAAGGCAGACCTACTTTCATGTTAGCCTTAGGTCGTGTGTATTGGAACTGAGTTCCCCCACTGCACAGCCCTGTATTTGCTCTCAAGTTACCATGGAACCTTGCAAGCCGAGGACTTGGTTCTAATATTAATGAGCTTCAGTTAACACAATACCTCACAAAGTAAAGCCACCCTGTATTTTTCTGTATTCTTGTGCCTCTGAGGCACATTTTGCAGTAAATATGCCAAGAGAAACAATTAGACATGTGTATGAAAAACATTAAATAATCCAGCACTGCTCAGCATCTAGAAAGGACAAGGAATAAAGAGGCCAGAGTATGCTGCTCTTTGAATCATCAGTAGTTAACCTACTTTTCTTACTTTAGATAAAAATTCCTTCTTGGTTTCTTCTCCCACCATCTGTCTTTGTTCTCTGAAGGACTCATTTTTAAAGGAATGATTCCGTTTTAAAACAAGCCAGAGGGTGGGGAGGATCACTATATAATGCTGTCTCCTGGGTATGACATGGTAATTATAGACACATAATAGCAGCGACCATCTGCACAGGACATGCAAAGCATGCACATAAACATGTGCACACCTATTACACATATGTACACGCATGCATACACGTACATACTAGAGAGAGAGCAATAAAGAGAGAGGGAGAAATGGAACTGCTGTCTGGTTGGGAGAATTTAAGTGGGTCAAAAGCTGTGGGAGGAGAAATGAGATAATGGAGGAAAGGAATGCATTCACAATCCATTGCATACACACGAGCAACAGAAAATGAGTAAAAAGTGTTTTATAAAGCCCAAGCAGAGCTGAATATGTATATTCAAGATATTGGGTGGAAATAATGTAACTCAAACTTTCTGTACCACTTTTAAACAATGCATGATTTATTTCTATGTCAAGTGCATAAGACAAAGATAAAGGTTAATTAAAAACAAGTAAAAATTTCCACAAAAAAGGAAGTAAATGATGGTGAGACTGTCACTCCTGATTCCCTGTTCCTACTTTCAAAGCTGCAACTACCATATGAACAGGAACACATCAGACATGCTGATAGATGCAAAACCCTAATAGTGTGATTGGATATAAAGTTCTATTAAAATATTTCCACAAGCATTTCTGTAATGATTTTCCATATGTTTCTTTCATTTTTCTTAAAGTTTTCATAGTTTAAGAATTTCATCCATAAATAAACTATATTTATACCCCTTATACTCCTCTGTCTTTCCTCTGTAACATCCTCTGTCTCTCCTCTGTAACTCTTCCCACTTTCCCTCCCAATCTCTATGACCTCTTCTTCTATGATCATTATTGTCAAGCACACACACACATACACACACACACAACCTACCCAGGTCAATTAGTCTCACCTATAAGCCCATGTGGTTAGGACTGAATACTTGACCACTTGGGACTGCATAGTCTATAAGGAGGTTTTCTCCCTGGTGACACTGTTTGTCGTTCACTCAGCAGCCATTGACTGCCAGTAGCTCTCCATCAACAGTGGGCTCAGCTTTTCTATGACTATTTTGACATATCAACTGGTGTTAGTTACAGCAGAAGAGAACAATTTTAAGAGGAATTCGTACTTATACACAACAAGTTATTTACTAATTAGCATAGAAACAACAAAGTGGTTGCCTTTCACTCATGGATGACAAATTAGAAGCTTTTGTCTATAATTAATTTTCAACTAAGAACTAAGAAGAAATTACACCTTACCTAGGTGGCTGGCAATGGTATCATGGGTTGTGTTAAACATGTGAGGAGTCCTGATAAAAGGGAGTTTGTGGCAGAAGGACTGCTTGGGGCTCTATTGCTAGTTCGCATGTTTATAGTATGTTATAGTATGTTTATGAGTGGCACTGCTGTCTGTGAGGCTACCTGCATAGTTTACTTATTCTAGCATCCACCTTCAATTAAACTAGCATCTAGAAAATGGAGAATGTGGCTTAAGATATTTCTTCCAAAAATTAATACAGGACTATCTTAATGAGGCAGGTCCAGGCACAGAGCCATGAAAGAATTACCAATATTCTACAAAAAGGGTAATATTATAAGGCAGTATCTGTCCCGGTAAATCCTAGCTACTTGTGTTTCCTCATGGGTGAATGTCTTGGTGATGGTTGACAAGCATCCACTCTTACCAGCAGTTGACTCTCATCAAACTTGCTCTTAGCTGTACTTTTTTCCCCCTTTTTACATCACAACAGTTCTTTTTAATTCTCCATCTATCCAGCATCATCTACAAATGATACTTAAATTGTTTGATTCTTTTTTATTAAATTTTTTACATTAATTACAATTCATTTACTTTGCATCCCAGCTGTAGTCCCCACCTTCATTCTTAAAAGAAGAAGAAAAAAGATAATGTATTTCCTTCTCACTATTTTTCTCCAACTACAAGTATTTATTCATATTGCCATGAAAAATCAACACCCTGTCCATTCTGTGGTTTCATTTCCTTCTCCCTTTGGATGAAGGAGAAGGGCCTGGTCACGGGTCTAAGAGAGATGAACATAGCTGTCTTTGTTCTTCTTTGCCTTCTGCCCCTCAAAGTGGCTTCCTCTCACCTTCATTAGAAAGGTGAGTCTTAAGTCATATCAGGTAGAGGTTAACCCTAACCTCTTGAAACAGAATATCTAAATAAGAAATAATGAATTTGAGACTTTTACCTTTGAGAAGGACCCTGTGGAACAGGATAAAGCCATTTTTTTCTCACTAAGGATATTGGGATTCTATTTTTAGCAATGCTGAAGTTCCATTATTTTATCCTCTTCAATATCCTGCCATTGCATTCATATTAATTTAAGTTAGTTTATGAATCATGAGATTAATTTAAATGGTGGGTATTAAGTTGAATTTGGATTTTTTTTTTACTTTGAATCCATATTAAAGAGGAAAAGCAATAGGAACGAGTGGAGAACGAGATTGACAGAAATTAAAGCCCACAATGCATGTGTCGGCCGAAGTGAAGTTAAGTTTTATTCCTGAAAAGTACCAAAGAGTAAACTCATGATCCTGTCATAGAGGTGAGGAAGCAAACACTGTAAGTTTGACATTTATACCCAGTGGTACCATGACTGATTGATCCTTTGTCTGTATAAACCTTTCCCTTGAACTACTGTAATGTGTTTACATACTACACTTCCAAACAGCTATATAAACTTTGCATAAAATATTTACTACTTTTGCAACTTGTTTAATAAAGCATGGAGAAAGACTAGTAGCATCATTTATGGCTACATTCATTAGTCATCCTTCTACCACCACCCCAGTTATGGTTCAACTCAGAACCTCGGGTCTATCATTTAGCTAGAAACAAAGTATCTCTGAATTCTCCACGATGACCTTGAGCTCACTGTGTAGATCAGACAGGCCCTGAACTTACTCTGTAGATCAGGCAGGCAATGAACTTGAGACAACCTTGACTAAGCCTCCTGAGAGGCTGGGGTGACAGGATGGTGTCACAGGGCAAAGTTGTGTTATCATCTTTATTCTTAATAACACCCATGGCTTAGAGTGTTCACATTCATGTTCTTATAGATAAATATGGTACATTTCCATACCTATATAAGTTGTTATAATCAGTCTAGGTGGAGTCTAAACTTGTGTCAACAGCTTCACTGTGTGGGTTGACAAAACAAACAAACAAAAAATCAAAAAAAATTGCTGGTACCTGATGGTTCCTTTTTCTTTTTTCTTTTTCTTTCTCAGAACAATAATGCTATTTTCTTCTATTGTTATGAGCAAAATGTGTGGTTCTGCTCCGTTATGAAAGTTGAGACTGAGAAGAAATTTTTATCTCCCTTGAATAAATCAAGGAAAAGTCACAGCTAAAGAAGTAAGTACATCTTGATACATGCACCAGAAACTTTCAACCAGCAGTCAAAGGTTCCTTCCTGCCAGCATGTGTTACATTGGTAAACTTCACTCTCAATTCTTTTTAGTTTTGAAGAAAAGCATTTCCAGCTAATAACACAATTACACTTAAGTATCAGGGTCAATTTTAGTATTATTGCATTTGTTAAATCTAACTCAGTCCAAATTACTTCCTCAATGCTAATAAGAGACAGAGAAGGACAGAGAAGGGGAAAGTCACAGGGTGAGAGAGGAGGTTGAGGGGCAGAGGAGCAGGAGCATGGGGAGGAGATTGAGACAAGGGAAGTTTTCAAAGGTTTAATAAAACAAAGAAGATTCTCATACACGAAGATAACAGAGATATCAATGCTCCATATAGTTTCAAGCCCCATAAATGTCAGTTAAACTTGCTGCCCACGGTTTCTATGGAAACCCCTTAAGAGTGGAGCACAGACATTTTGGATTGCAATCCACAAGCTGTTTATTTAATTATAATGAAACAGGAAACTGTTAAGGACAATGCTATTATCATACTGATAGTATTTAGGATTCAACAAATAGGTTTTGTAAAATAAAATGTAGATTAAAAAAAAGTTGTTAATGCCATATGAATAGGTGCCTTGTATTTACAGGACTTCCCACGTTATTTCCCCCAGGCTCACCCCAAATTAGCCAAATGACATTCATTGAAAAGAGAGTTCTTCAGAGGTTTCATGCCAATTATACACCCCCTACGCCCAGTGAACAAAAGCAAGGTCACAGCATATTTTCAATTAAACCCAAGATAGTACCAAAGTGCAGCACAGCTGGAAAAGCCAGCACATTATTACCCCGTAGATCATTTGTGAGCAATGAATAGGTCTCCAGTGCATTTCTGTTTTATAGGCATTTGAATATAAAAATAAAGGAAACAGCTTCAGATCAGCCTTTGCCTTCCAAAATAAACAAACATTTTTAGGGCATTATGTCTTGTGGCCTGAGGAAAAAATGATTGGAAATCATCAGAATTTCTCTGTCTCATCTTTAATTTGGCCACAGAGAACCATCTGATTGATGGATTTACTCATTGCCTGCTTCCACTAAGCAAATATGTCATTTTCTTACGTACACTTTGTCAGTCCCTGTGCTAAGGGAAAGGGAAGGCAGGAAAACCACCTGCTATCCCCTTCTTTAATTACGCACTTTCCCTAGAGTAATAATTCACTGATTTGGTCACTACACAGTAATAAGGGATGAACATGATTTGTAAGTACTGAATAAAGCTCTCCCCCCCCAACACACACACACACCAAGAAGATTACAATTTAGTGAGACAAAGAGACACATAATCATAAGGAAAGTGTCAGTATCCTGCTTGCTGCTTCCTGGTCTTATGCCTCTGTAAGTACAATCATCATCTGTGGGTGCTGTCATAGTGGAAAGTAAAGGAGTGTGTGTGTGTGTGTGTGTGTGTGTGTGTGTGTGTGTGAATGGCTGTTCAGAGGAGGAGCTAAGGTGGTATAGCAGGACTGTTCTCAGAGGGGAGTCACATAAGCAGCTGTGCACACAAATACCAAAACCATTGCAAAGTATGTGTTATCTACCATGTACCAAAGAAGCAGGATTTTACAAGAGAAGCTAATCTCAAGGTCAGTTATCGCTGAAGTTACATCAGAAACTTTGAAGTCTGTTTAAATAAGCCAAGGAAACTGATTCAAAATCAGCAAATAAGACTCAGTGGATAGGTTATTTCTGCTATACTGTAGCTTTTTAAAAAAAAAATCAGACCTTTTTTGTAGTGACTGGACTTCCCACAAATTACTGTAGAGAGGGAAGTTTGTCAGTGCTGTTATCGGATTTGACAGCATCTAATGAGCCACTTCATTTAGCTACTGTTATAGTGCTCAGCATATTGTGAGAACCATTTAGCATGAATCATCACCCACCTTGTTCTCCATTGGGGTCTCAATGCAGTAAATAGGCAACGTGTTTGCCAACCTAAAAACAAAAACAAGACATAAAACACGTCTATTAGAACAATTCAGCACATTTCTTGATCTGCCATGACCAACAACATAGATAACTACTGGTGACAATATTTATTGAATCACAATTGTGTTTTAACACAGCTCTGGGCAAAAAGCCAATGCAGCTATTTTAACCACTGGCTGTTTGAAATAATGGACTTTTTAAAAAATAACAATAAAAACGTGCATTTGGAATCAGACCTACAGTCCACACTTGGTATTTACTTATTAGATTCGTGAGCTTAGGCACTCACATTTCCCTTACAATGGAGTGTCCTATACATTCACCTCAGAGATCAAAACAGACAATGCCTGAAATAGATGAGCAGGTAAGAGTTCGACAGTATGCAATCATTAATGCCAAATGACATGTTAAAAGTTGGGCACAGGCATCTGTTGGCAGTTTCATTTGGGTATTTTTTTAAAATCTATGTCAGAAAAAGAAAGAAAAACAGATAAAAGAAAGAAAAAAAGAAGAGAAAAGAACGTGTTTTTCTTTAAAGTACTATTATGCAGATAGGATGGAAATTAGAATCAAAGATTGAGAAGCAGTGAGTATATGAAACAATGGGACACCAGGAGACAGAATCTAGGTTTCTTCTAGAGCAATTAAAATAAAATAAATATTCTTTAATACAATTACAGTAATTTAATGTCAAGTTTGGAAATATATTTGGTGTAGACAAACTGTACTGAAATGAAACCCAGGCAACTGTAGATAGGGGAACCACACACTTAGAAGTCAAGCTCCAACACTGGAATGGATATTGACAGTGCCGAGAATTCTGCTGGTAGTAGGATGGGAGAGAACCCTGGGTAGGGGTAGGCGGCAGGTGTTTAAACCTTCAAGTAATGAGGAGGAAATGAAGAAGAGAACTTTGGCTAGCTTGAACAAGGAGGTGATAGTAGCCAGAACAGCATGATAGCTCAAGAGAGTGAGTTTCAAATGTGGCTATTTTAATTGTGTAATGGCTTCATTTGGAACAAACAATAAAAGTAAGCACTGTTACAAAGTAAGACACTCGTGCTGGCCAACATTATCATTAAGCAAATAAAGCTGAATTTAATTGAAAGAGATCATAATGATAGCATGTAAATTTTATATTATTAATCTGAAAAACATATAAACTCAACTTTATAAAAGGTGCTAACAAGTCTTAGTTTTGTAAGAAATATTATCTCTATCTTTCCATAGGTCACATGAAGCATGCATACAAGCTAATGGACACGGTATAAAAAGTACAGGCTACCTTAGGGACCCTTGCATCGGTTTTCTCTCTCTTTTTTTCTCTATGTTGGTGAGGAATGAAGGAGCAACAGTTATTGAAACAAGACAATAATGGAAGCTAGGTGAGGGGTGATTGCCAGTGAGGACTGGACAGTTTGGGGGATTTTGGAGCTTAAGAAGGACATTTCAGAAGGACAAGTAAGCCATATTTTAGAAAGCAGAAGGATGGAAGAGCCTGGGAAGGACAGCCTAGGTAAGGGCAATAGGGTGAACCTCATGTGAATTGCTGTCAGAATTTGAAGGTGAAAGACCAGCAATAGAAAGGTGAGAAATCTATGAAGAAAGAAAATGATGCAACATGTATAATGAGCTA
>CM053748.1:34016064-34032280 GCA_028658305.1 Pachyuromys duprasi
AGTCCTATAGAGATCCAGCAATGACACACTAAAGATTAAGCTAATTTCAACTTCAGGTGTTGATATAAAGCTCTTTTTACAATGTTTTAATTGCTGTTTATTGGGATGTGTACACAGCGGGCTGAGATTCAGGCAACCGCTATGACTTGAATAAGGAAGCTGAGTGATTTCTGCTTGAATGTTAAAGAAAAATGTCTGTGTCCTCAGTAATTCTCGAGAGCATCCTCTGTTCTGTTTGATTTCTTGGCTTTTCTAAGGGACAGTGTAACACAACTGTGAAAACGCCACTGTGGTGGTTGGAATGAGAAGCCGTAGCATCATTTATGCGGATGCCGGTCCCCAGTTGGTAAAACTGTTTACAAAAGATCAGGGCAAGTGGCATTGTTGAGCTTTTACCTTGCTGCAGGGGTTGTGTCACTGAGAGTTGGCTTTGGGGTTTTTCAAAAGTCCACATGACCCCAGCCTCCCTGCTTTCCTCTCAATGCCTCCTGCTTGAGAGCTAGGATTTAAGCTCTCAGGTACTCCTTCAGTACCATGCCAAGCCTGCCTGTGTCCACACTACCCACCATAATGATTATGGATTCATCCTCTGAAACTGTAAGTCCTCAGTAAATTTTTTAACAACTTGCCTTGTGATGTCTTATTATATCAAAAGAAAAGTAACAAAGAAAGATAGCCACTGCCGTTAAATTTTAGTTTTTGAAATATAAATTAAAGTTCATATTTCACATGAATATCTTAAAATACACTGACCGTCAAGTTTGTTTGCCCAACTGTGGTTTCTAGACTGGGACATTGATGTGAAAGCCATGATTACTAACTAAACTTGGAAATGACTCAGAAATAAAGAAGTGCTACTGTAGCATTACTGTCTTCATCGTCATTGTTGATACATGCACCACCTGTTTAGATAAGGACATCTGTTAATTTTCATGATTTCTCTAAGTCTTACATAAATATTAATTAAGCACAATAGCTCTGAAAATAAACTAAATGCTTGTTGTGGAATTAGGAGCAAAACACTCTAAGTAATTACATGCTCCTAACAAACTTTTCATGGTTAATAAAAGCACACAACTTTTAAGGACCAAATCATGATAAACACAAGAATACAGGAAAATAAATCCATCACAGAAAACAATGTGCACATTTGTGTGCATACATGAGGATGTGTGTGTTTGTCTGTGTGTGTATTTTCTTAAGTTACCCCCAAAACCTAACTACTTGGGCATTAATATGAATTGGGGTATCTCATTTAGTCTATAAAAATGAGAGATTTTGGATTTACTCCTAGTGAAAATACAAGAGGTAGGTAGTTTGTTTTCCTATAAAACTCCTTATATATCTAACCATCGCTATTCTTAGAGGGGGTTGTTAATGGTATCTTCATTTTTCAGGTGAAGAAACTAAGGTGCACAAATGCTAAGTGAATTGCTCATAGTGGTAAGATCAGTAAATGCTCGAGTCTGGAATGGAAACCAAGCAAGGAGGTTCCAGAGTCATTGTGCTAAGACTTTGTGCTGTAAAGAAAAAAAAAACAAAAACAAACGAACAAACAAACAAAACAGCAACAACAAAAGAAAAAATAAAACAATGAGGGGAGCAGCCAGTGAGAAACTCTATCCAAATAGAAATGTTTCTCAAGAAGAAAATGTGGAGATAGTGCTAAGGAAAAACTAGATGTGACTGAAATACAGCTGTATAGGTTAAGTGTCTACGAAAATGGATATGCCTGGATTATCGTGCATTAACCTTACTGATAAAACCTGGATGACAATGCCTAACAACTGAATGCTTAATAGCTCAGAGTGACTGTTCTCAGTAATCCCATTAAACAGCAACAAACTAGCACACAGAGGAGCTTTCTGTAATAGTGCTTTTAAACAATATCTGGATTCTTATTACTCTAGGGTACTTGAGATCATGCCTCTTCATGTTATTGCTTACTTAGAGTTTGCTCTTTCTTGAGTGAGGTTAGAAGAAATGGCATCTTGGCTAGTTCAAGGACATTCGGCATTGCCAGAAAGAGGGGGCATCACTGTGATGGTGGGAAGTGGCTGGGAACTGCTAGTATAGACTACAGAATGCAGAAAGACTAAGAGACTAAGCATCTTCACTCAGCCATGAAATACCCAAATTATCTTTGTATATTTCTTCCAATTATGGCAGCAACTTTTTCCTAGTAAACAAAATAAAGGGACATTTTATGGGCACAATGATCCTCAATATCTGCCTACTTTCTTCAAATTGTGATGGTCTGCTAAATAGTCAGAAATCATGTCAACTCAAAGAGCTGTGAGTATAAGTATTTCCCATCCCAAGACACCACAAAGTAAAAAATGCAGACATTAGTAGCATTTCCTTCCTTCTGAGGGATTCCTATGTTGATTTTACATCAACTACCTCCCAAGTTCTCAGTCTTGTAGTGCAAGCTTTGTAGTCCTTACTATTGCCTGCACAGTAGCCAGTAAAATACAAAAATGAAAACTAGAGGAAAATAGCCTAGGTAGCATTTAGCAACTAACTACTCAACCAAAGGAAGTCAGAAAACAGCCAGCAAAGAAGTTTTAAAAAAACTGTAATTGGGAGTACATTAAAATTCAGATGTCTCATATCATGCTGTGGGCTAAATTGTGTCCATGCAAATTCATATCAAAGCCATTAAGCCCAACAGGACTGTCTGAGAGGAACCCTTTATGAAAGCCACTGAGGTAAGTGAAGTCATACAGTGTCTATGAGCTTTGTGAAAGGAAGCATGGGAGACATTGCTCCTCCCCTAAGGAGGGAGCCCTGAGAAAACAGTCCTGAGCAAGCCACATAGATACCTGCCCAGACTGAGCCCCCTTAACGAATCGCCGTCTAAGATTTCTCTTTTGCAGTGTTTTGAGACTATAATTTTCTGTCATTTAAGTTCTTCAGACTGAATGCTTTTATTATGGTTTTCTTTATACTCTATTTTGCTGAATTGTGCCTCATCAGTGAGTCAACTATGCCAGGAAAAAAGAACAGAGAGGTAGTTGGTGAGCTAGAGGGCTCCTATTTCATATGTGAGCTGTTGTGGTCACTCCCTGGAGATTTCGTGTACAAACACTGCACTAGAATACCCTCATGGCCCTGGGTAACACCTTCATAATTTAAATCAACCCATAAGATCAATGCATCAGTCAGTGCCAAATGCTTAACTTATTTCCCTTTCAAATGACTCTATTTAGTGCTAGAGATTTTCCCCCTGCTACTCATTCTGTGTGCACTACTACCAGCAGCCCAATTTTGAGAATAATTAAACAATCTCATTCACAATCGACTTCTAATTAAAATTCTTTACTTTATTTCCATGGCATAAGTATTGCTTGTCTTTCCAGATGAAGGGGGGGGATTTTTTTTTTCTTAATTTAGTGTGGATTTATTTCTCTTTTTAATTTATTTTTTTATTAATAACAATTTATTCATTTTGTATCCCAGCTGTAGCCCTTCTTCATTCGCTCGCAAACCCACCCCAGTACTTCCTCTTCTCTTCCCCTGCCCCTCCCCCAGTCCACTGGGAGGGGAGGTCCCCCTCCCCTTCCATCTGACCCTAGCCTATCAGGTCTCATCATGACTGGCAGCACTGCCTTCCTCTGTGGCCTCCACCTCCCTGCTCAGGTGGAAGTCATCAAAGAGCCAGTCACTGAAATCACGTCAGAGAGAGCACTTTGTTCCTCTTACTAGAGTACCCAATTGGACACTGAGCTGCCATGGGCTGCAGATGTAAGGACTATCTGGCTGCGACATTTTCTACCTGGTTAAACGAGTGTCCCCTTCCTCAGTCACTGCTCCACGTGTGTTCCTCCTGAAGCTGCGTGCTCAGCAGAAGAGAATAGAGGACAGGTCAAGGGTATACAAGTAGCTGCGCTCCACTGCTAGAACCTCCAAAACAAACTCAAGGAAGGACTTTGCAATTCAGTCTTCAACTCAGTGCACACAGTAGGGTCGTCTCTGCACTTTTTGGTGAACTTTGCCAGATAGTCTCTAAACCTGCTTGTGCATCCATCTTCCTAATCCAAAAATTTCCACAGCCACTATCTTAGCAGTTTTAAAAATACGTTTGTCAGAAACTTTCTAAATGGCAGATGGAAAGGATTATTTCCAGCGAGTGAAATGACCTCAGAAAACATGCCCGGTGAAACTAAATTCAACACGTAGTGGTGCCACCAATTAGCTGCCATGACTAGCTCTTGGAGCTAAGATAGTTGAACAACTTCAGAAAAATTCTTTAGATTGATTAGTCCAATTAACTCAGATTCTGACACATAAAACCAAGCAGGAAACCCCTGCTGGGTCCAAGAAATAAATGAAAGGCTTGCCCCTGGCCTTGGCTGCATAAATAGGAGGGAGCCCATGGAGAGTTCCCTGGAGTAAGAACACACACACACACACACACACACACACACACACACACTCAAAAGGCTAAGAAAGGACCAGTGTCAGGGCTGGCTGGAGAGGCAAACAAAGAGGAGAATTAAGGACTGCTAGGAAGGCAAAAAGCCTAAAGAGAGCTCAGGAAAACAAGCTCTCTTTGGCAGGCCCAGAGGCCAAAGAGCTGGGAAAGAAATTTTCAGAGTATTCAAGAAAATCAAGATACAAAAGATCTGAGTTGAGAAACATGGCTTTCTTTGTCCAAAACTGGTAATGAGACCACTCTTTTCCACAGAAACAAAAAGTCTCTGTGAAAAAAAAAGCAACAGAGCAAATAAGGAAAAATGAGAAGGAAAATTTCCATGTAAAAAGATTACTATTCAAGCATGGATTGTTTATGTACATGCATATATATATATATATACACATATATATTATATATATAATCAAGGAATCTACTGCTTTGTGTAAATTTTCAGTATGTGTTTAAAACAGACTCAACTCTCACATCCTTCTTTTTCTACCTAGTCAGTGGACTCAGACATCCAGTAAATACTAATCTTTTATCTTCTTAATCCCTGCCCCACACACATTTGGTGGATCAAGATTTGACCTCAGAGTTGGCACAAAGTAGCAGCATCTAAAATTTTAATTTGTTTTTCTTACAGGATAGTTCTTACATGAGACAGAAAAGATTTTTATGAAACCAAATGAATCATTTTGTCAGAGCAGGCTAAGTCTTTTCTAAAATGACATGATGAAGGACAAAAAAAAATAACACAAGAAGAAGAGCAAACACATAACATTTGTAAATTCCCCAGTTATTAAACAAAAAGTGAAAATGAAAACAAATATCATCATAAACGTGCTAATCAGTGTTTGACAGCATATAGTGATAGAGTTCACGGACAAGTCACAAGAGCTACAAGAAGACACCCCAACCCACAAAGAATAGCAGACCCTGAGATGCCAAGGCTAATCTTTGCAGAGACGCTGATCATGGGCAGACAGCCACAACCAGAGAAATATGTGAGGAAGTCCATGATCTTTTTCAGTACTTGGGAAGGAAGTCATTAGGAAGTTAATCAATTTTCCAATGAGTTCATTAATAATGGTATCTGGTTGCACATAATCTGTAAATTATAAGGAGAAGAAAACTAAAGAGTATGTGGTTAGAAAGACCGAAGGAATATAAAGCTTTAAAGCTATTCTTCAACAAGTTTTAAAAAATTAAGAAAAAAATTCTTTTCTGCATACACATGTGCATAAAGTTGGA
The DNA here is from genome assembly GCA_028658305.1 of Pachyuromys duprasi. Classification (NCBI taxonomy): domain Eukaryota; kingdom Metazoa; phylum Chordata; class Mammalia; order Rodentia; family Muridae; genus Pachyuromys; species Pachyuromys duprasi. Next base: position 34,021,736 of record CM053748.1, read on the forward strand.
TAAAATGATTAATAGGGGTCAAAATACATTAAGTGCCTACTTTGTTCTAAACATTTTCCTGTACATTTTATACACGTTATATCAAGTAATACAATGGTGTTTTAGTGCAATGAATTTTATCAGTATTTTATAGACAACATGAAATAAATTAATGTTACAGACAAAGAAAATAAAGGTCAGCAAGATTAAGAGACTCCACTCAGAGATAGTAAATAAAAAATAGCAAATAGCCAAGGCTTAGCATAAAACTACTATATTTTCTGGAATATATCAGTGAATATCAGTGAATTATAGTTATAAAAGGGTATATAATGAAAGAAATGTGTGTGTGCATGGATGCACAAGCGTGTTGGTATGTATGTAGCTGACAATGGTAATTTTTTGGTAGCTTGCATTATATAATGAGACAGTGTCTTTCATTGACAAACCTTGTAGGTTAGAGGGAAAGGGCAAGTGAACTCTAGGTATCAAAATGTCCCTGCCTCCTCACTTACAGGCTCACATATGTGTGTCAACACACTTGCCTTTTCCACATGGGGATCGGATTTTGGTCCTCATGCCTGGAAAATGAGTAATTTGCCAAACTGAGGAAGATTTTTATTGTTAGAAATGTTGTAAGTTGATCTTGGTAATATTGTAAAGTGTGTATCTGTTAATGCAAATTTGTATGTTTGTTAATGCCTTTATTCTGAAAATAGATTACTAGGTACCTAGTAAGTTAAATTAAAAGAGGCAAGTAGGCATAGCACATAATATATATGTATAAAGTAATAATGCTAGCAGTCAGTTTTTACTGTTTCATTTACTCAACAATTTATTGACTGCTGCTCGATAAATGACAAGCAATATCATGCATTTTAAGGACTCTAGCATATATACCTTCAAATAATGTTAGAATGTTCTCTGCTTTTTTTTTACCTCTTTTTATATAAGGAATATTCACCAGTGCCCTAACTACTTAATTAAGAATAGAAAGATATAAGATAAAGAAGTGGCAATTCTAGAAAGACAAGAAACAAAAAAGCAACAAAACAAACAAACAAAAAGAATTTAACTAAAGCAAACTATAGGTTATCTTAAATGTTTTCTTAATTAAAAATAAATGGGAAGGAGGGAATTATCATTGTTCTTACAAAGCTGTCTAATTTCTTTTACAAGGGAAGTCACTGATAAAACTAAATTCTACAATAATAGTCTTTTAAATGAAAATTAACTATGTATATATGTTGAGAAGCATTAAAATGTGAGAATATTATTTCAGTGAGACGTAATTCTTGATAATTCTGAATAACAGAAATTCCATTAGCCTCCTTTTACAGTTGTATGTATCTATTGGTTTTTTACTGAAAATATTTTGCTTCCTAGATTCTTCTGCTCTGCTATCTAAAATGGTCATTAGTCTTCTAGAACTGTCAGCCTGTGAAAATTGGTTTATTTTCTTCCATAACATGTTTCTATTAAATTTGAATTTTAAACATGATCTCTCTTTCTCTCTCAAGATAGAAAATGATACCTTTGCCTTGGCAAATAGAGGTTTACAGAAGAATGGTGTCACATAAAGTACCAATAGGGTAAAAGATGAAAATATATGGACTCCTTAAAGAGCTCAAGAACGGTTCAAGTTATATGTAAACTTGGTTAAACTTAACTCAAAATGTTGTCCTATAAAATACCCCAGGTAAAGAACATACCTACAAAGCCTTGGGGGAACTGGGAGACTAATGGATTGTTATAAGACTTAAGATTGATCAAAATGTATAATAGTTTATTATTTTTATTATTTTTATTTTTTATGTTAATTAAAGTTTATTTACTTTGTATCCCAGCTGTAGCCCCCTCCCTCATTCCCTCCCAATCTCACCCTCCCTCCCTCATCTCCCTGTCCCTCTCTAAGTCCATTGATAAGGGAGGTCCTCCTCCACTTTCATCTGACCTTAGCTAATCAAGTCTCACCAGGACTGGTTGCAATGTCCTCCTCTGTGGCCTTGCTAAGCTGTTCCCCCCACAGGGTGTAGGGAGATCAAAGAACTAGCCATTGAGTTCATGTCAGAGAGAGTCCCTGTTCCCCTTACTAGGGTACCCACTTTGATATTGAGCTGCCATGGGCTAAGTCAGAGCAGAGGTTGTAGCTTATATCCATGCAAGGTCCTTGGTTATTTTAAACTTAAGAGTAAAGTCCCAAATTCTCCATCATGGACTTGACTTCCTATCGTTTATCCACGTACAGTTATATCCATACTGGCCTCCACTCCAGTTCATTTCAAAGTCAATGTCTTTGTTTGGTGACTCTGCTTAAATCTATATGCATGCTCTGCACCAGCTTGGTTATCCCTTCTCAAACATGGATGTATACCTTTTGGGAGATATTGGTTTGGCATGTCCTGACCTTCTAATCCTCCTCCGTCTGTACTCTTTTAACTCTGTGGATCACTCTCCAGCTGGGTGGGTACTAGTCTCATGTGGCTACTGAATTAATTAAAAGTAGACAAAGTTTAAAATTCAGATCTTAGTCATACGTACTTAGCTTAAATCTTGTACTATATAGCTACCTATGACTAGTGGCTACCTGTGTGTCTAAAAGCTGATGAAAATTTCTGTCACCATGGGAGGTTCTGTTGGGATATCACTGCCCTTTGCTTGTATGTTTAGGTGTGTTTGCCTTATTTGTTTGTTTTTGTTTCTGATACTATTCTAGTAACCCCACCATGTTTATCCCACATTGCAAGCTTTGCGGTGGTGACCAATTTTGTCTGTTTTGCTCCTTGATTTACTCCCAGTACTAATGGCAATCTGTGGCCTTATGAATAAGAAAATATATTAACACAGAAACAGGAAAAGGAGGGAATGGTCAATTGCATTACTCCTCCAATCTGAGAATCTCAAATCACAACAGCAGTTTATTTGTTATTTCTAATTGGTCAAATGCTTTGGAATAGTAAAAACTACAAAGGCTCTGTTTTCTTGTAATAATTTGTCTACTGAGCATGAATGAGAACAGATATGTGTCAAAGTATATCAGAAAAGTCTGTCAACTCCGACACCTGCCAGAAACATTTACTTATAACAAAGTTCTCACAATTTAAGAAGTTTTTCTAAGCTGGGCTATTGTAGATAAACATAGATGACTGGTGTATACAGCCACCAGCAAAAGTCTCTAAATGAATTTACATATAAACTTTTATCAGTTTAATATTTTATATGCACTTGTAATTTCAAGGTTGTTTTTATTTTTAATTATTTTATTTAGAATACAGGCCTCAATGTGAGTGATTACTGCCTTACCTAGGTGCCCTTTCAAGGAATACAAAATGCTTCTGAGATAGGAACTTTGCAGTATTAAAGATTCACAGCAACAGCTTTCAAGTGGAGTCTAAATGTAAAAGCTCTAGATCCATAGCTAATATATTTTTTTGAAAATGTTTAAAGCTTGAGAATTTTCAAAATCAAACCGTTTCTCACTATAAACAGAGTAGAATTTGAAATATAAAGTTTCTAAATATGCATATGTATAAACTTTATATATTAAATATATAATGTATATGGTCAAAAAATCTTTGTGACCATTATCAAAATGTGATCTCTGCTAACATTGTTATGCATTTTAGAGTTCTGTTCAATATATTGCTAATCTTATGCCAATAAAAACTTTATTGGCATCGGGTTGTATGTATATTGTGTCTATACATGTAATTTAATACATGTATAGAATGAATAATGATCAAAATGATATACTCTCAGTCACCTCAGGAATAAAATATTTATGTGTTGAAAATGTTTTAATTTGTTTCTAGTTTTATTTTGAAATACATAATTCTTTATAGTCTGTAGATTTTTTGCTATCCTACAGATAATGTCTGTCTGATTGTACTTTTCTCCCATTGTCTATTTTTCAATGTCCCTTCCTATTCTTGAAGACAACTATTCTACTCTCTTTTAGACTGTCATCACCACTTTTCAAATACAGTTAAGATCCTACACATTTATAATGTTTAGCACTATTCCCTAACCACTACGGTAATGACTGCATTCACATGATTTTTTTACTGCATTTCCAATATTTTTCATATAGTCTTGACCCGTAATTATTAATATTTTTTCCTTGTTGCTTGTGCTGGTGATTAATCCCAAGGTCGCCTCCAACTCACATCCTTCTGCCCCTGTTTTCCAAGTCCTAGGATTTCATGCCTGCACCAGAATACCCAAATGACTTGTACTTTCTAGCAGAAAAATTTTAATTCTTCAGGGAATTAAAATAATTTACCTTAATGAAGATTATGTTACATTGTTACCAGTTTTGAACTCCTGTGACCTTTGTATGCTGTGCTTATTGTTACATATAAAGTAACTAAATTTATATTTAAGGGTGTCTTTGAGGGAAAGCTTAAAATGGTTAAGAGCACCAGTTAGAATTGGATTCAGATACTACTTTTAGTCTATCATTCAGTTCACAGATACTTATTTAGCTAAGTATGATGGTAGCATATACTTTTAAATTTGACTAGAACCTCCTGTGTTCCAGGTATTATGTATGTATTATTTAAGTTTTTTATCTAACTTATTTGTTTGTCAAACAGAGTTACCAAACTGATGCCACAATGGAAAATGATTTGAACGTAATGGAGCAGTGACTCAGAGCGCAGTGGTGAGACTTCATCATTCATAATGACAGAATTTCATCATTTCACTTGAGGGGCTTCATCTGGATGTTTCACAATTTTCTATATTAAATACAATGCAGGGAAACTGAACATGTCTTGACATATATGTGTCCAATAATATTAAATTATTGTTATTATACTATTACTAATATTTTAACAACATGTATTAGTGGCTGTAAAGAATTTATTTTATATCATATTCACATATTTTTGACACCAAATCTTCATGGGAAGCTTAATTTAATGACTACAGCATAATCCATACATGGTATCTAATCCATATTTTCCCTTTTTGTTATATACATACATTTTCTTTGCTTCAAGAAACAGTTTTAACCAGACAAAAACAATACACTTCAAAGAAACATTTCTGTACTTTAATAAAAACACACATACAGATTCATGTTAAAAATCTATGACCGAAACTTCAAGTAGGACAGTAGAACACAGTGAGTCTGGATGAAGATGCTGAATAAGTGCTGTATATACTCAAAATACACAAGACTTTACTTCGTGGAGAGGACCAAGGCATAATCTTAGAAGGTGATGGTAGAATTGGAGTAGGTTGATAATGTAAACAGGGAGAACCATGAAGAAATACAGCTGAGGAGGCAGAAGGAGCACTGAACAAAAGCTTTGATGTAGCCGGGCTAAAGTTGAGATTCAGGAATGGTCAACAGTCACTAATCTCATTGGAACAAAGATAATTGCATGTATCAAAAGGTAAGAACACAGAGGAGATTATAAAAAAAAACATTACAATAGGTTGAAAACGTGGGCTGTGAAGGTATAATAGATTCTGAATGTGAGGATAACCAATCCATCCTATAATATGCTTGCAATGGAGAAATGATGACAGATTTCATTGATACCAGTGAGCCCTGGTTCATGTGTTAAAAGCAACATCATATTTTTTCTTGTTATTTGTTATCAGAAAACTTACAAAGGCCTAGACTAGTTGGAGTAAAAGAGAAGAAAACAAACTATAACATTTGATTAACTAAAAATAAAATAAAATAACAGCTTAGGCTCCAAGAGCTGCAATTAATAAATGGGCCCTCGTGAAACTGAAAAGCTTCTGTAAAGCAAAGGATGCTGTCAGCAGAAAAAAACGACAGCCTAAAAATTGGAGAAGGATCTTCCTCTACCCTACATTGATAGAGGACTAACATTCAGACTATACAAAGAACTCAGAAATTAGATACCAACAAATCATGTAATCTAATAACAAAATGCTAAGCAGAGCATTCTCAACAGAGGAATATAGAATGGCAGAGAAACAGTTAAAGAAATGCTTAACATCCTTAATTATCAGGGAAATGTAAATCAAAACAACTCTACACCTATCATAATAGCTAATATAACATCTTACACCTATCACAATAGCTAATATAAAAAACTTATGTAACAACACATGCTGTAGAGAATATGAAGAAAGGGGAACCCTCCTGCATTGCTGGTGGGAATGTAAACTTGTACAACCACTTTGGAAATCAATCTGGAGCTTTCTCAGAAAATTAGGAGTAGCATTATCTCAAGATCCAGCTATGAAATTCCTAGGCATATATCCAAAAGATGTCCCACAATTCAAAAAGGACATTTGGTCAACTATGTTCATAGCAGCTCTATGCTATGCGTAATAGCCAGAATCCTGAAACAATGTAGATGTCCCTAAGCGAAGGAATGAATACAGAAATTGTGGTACATCCACACAATGGAATACTATTTAGCTATTAAAAACAAGGAAATAATGAAATTTGTATGCAAATAGATGGAACTAGAAGAGATCATCCTGAGACAGAAAGGCAGACATGTTACACATTCACTAATAAGCAGATATTAGCCATATAATATAGGACAGCTATCTACAGACCTAACGAAGTAAAACACTAAGAAAGGACACTAGGGAGGATGCTTAAATCTCATTCAGAATGGCAAACAGGATAGACTCAAGAATGGGTGAAAGAGAGGAAACAGGATGGATGTCTATTACAGAGGGTGCTCTGAAAGGATTCACCCAACAGGAAATCAAAGCAGATCCTGAGACTCAGGGCCAAACTTTGGGCAGAGCACAGGGAGTCTTATGGAGGAAGAGAGGGGTGGGAATAGAGAGACATGGAGGGGACAGGAGCTCCACAAGGAGACCAACAAAACTAAAAGATCTGAGCCCAAGGGTCCCACAGAGACTGATGCTCCAATGGAGAAGCATGCATGGAGAGGACCTAGACCCCCTGTTCAGTTGTGGTCGATTGGCAGCTCAGTCTCCATGTGGATCTCTGAGTGAGGGGAAAAGGGGCTGCCTCTGTCATGAACTCAGTTGACTGTACTCTGCTCACTCGCCCCCTGCTGATACTGTCTTGCCAGGCCATGGAGGAAGAGGAACCAAGCAGTCCTGATGAGACTTAACAAGCTATGGGCAGATGGCAATAGTGGAAAACTCCCCCTTTCAGTGGACTAGGGGAAGGTGATGAGAGGAAGAGGGAGGGAGAATGAGACTGGGGGAGTTTAGGGAGGGGCTTCACTAGGGATATATAATGAATAAATTGTGAAGAAAACAATTCAAAAATAAACAAAACAAACAACAACCACAAAAAAAACAGCCCTAATAGCCCTTAGAAGCATTGTAGACATGTCTGCTGTGTCACATGTCTCAGATGGCAGACAGGAGAGATGCTGTGTCTACACACTCAGTGTTCTCTGTTTTTATTAATTTATTTATGTTTCCTCCTGATCAGAACTTTCTCAACCTCCTCTCCTCCAAGTCCTTCCCTTTCCTCTCTACTCCTGCTCTATCCCATTCTTTTCCTCTCAGAGAAGGGGACACCTCCCATTGGATATCAAGCCACCTTGGCATATCAAATTGTAGTCGGACTGGGCACATTTCCTTCTATTGAGTCTAGGCAAAGCTGTCAGTTAGGGGAAATGGATTCAAAGGCAGGCAACAAAGTCAGAGGCAGCCCTTGCTCCTGCTGTGAGATGTCCCACATGAGGACAAACTGTACATCTGTTACATATATGTAGGGACTCTCTAGTTGTAGGTTTACCATCCAATTGTTGCTATGACCATTTGAATGATTAGTAACCCAACATTCTCTGAAAAAAAGCAACCCTGAGAAAACTGTCAGGCACCAGGACACTCTGAAAAGGAACTACCCTGAAAAGACCTGTGTTTAGCCACCAACCTCGACTGGTGGGCAGATCATGCCCAAGATGACTCCTACCAGGCACCATAATTTATAGGAGGGGTAACACTCCTAGACTACTTTTGAGACCCCAGATACTCACTGATCGAAGATACCTCTAAAAGGAACAAATAAGTGGTGGATACATAGTGAGAAAGAGAAACAGAAAGATGTTAGCATAATAAAGACAGGCAGAAATGGAAACTTCAGGGTAGTGAGAAACAGCCTGAAGTGAGTAGCTACTGATACACTTGGGACCATGGTGGAGTCCTGTACTGTGCTTCTACCATGGACCTCATCTGGGTTGATGGTCCTGCAGCAACCTGGGTCTCTTACCACCAAAGGACAGTCAGATGTCCCATATCTAGGCTACCACCATGGGACATGTTGATGTCTGAGGGCTATGTAGAACTGTCCCCAGCCCTTATCTGGGCATCATGCTAGAGCTGGTCCCTGAGGCTTGAGAACATGGGAGATGAACTGACCAATAGGTTACTGCAGTACGCCACATTTCAAGAATTGCAGGTGAGCTGGCTCCAGGGGATATGAGCACAGGAGATCTAGCCCTTCACTGTCTCCTCTGCAGTGGTGTGGTCTTGGAAGATATAACCTCTTGCCCACTTGCCCCTAACTACCTGCAGCAAGTGAGAGACCTGGCACGGGAGTCATGAGAGCAAGAGAGCAGCCCCTGTCCCTCACCTGTGCAGCACAATAGAGCTGCTTGAGGTGAGCCTTGTGGAAGAGCTGGCCCTTCCTCTTGCCTTCTGCGTGATGATGAGAATGAGGGAGTCATGCCTTCCACCCTTCCCTTGTCTCCAAGCAGGAGAGTTGGCCTTGGAGTCATGAGAGTGATAAAAATGGCCATGTCTCTCACTGACTGCAACTCTTACAAGAGCAAGCCCTGTATCTCACTTTGGCAGCAGAACAGAGGTGGCCCTGGTAATGGGGGTTGCTGTTAAACCAGCTCTGAAGTCACAAGAGTGAGAGCTCAAATTCCTCTCAGGGCTTTGAATTGGACTATCCCAACACCTTCCCCATTGATGAACTGTTGAAGAGCACGAATGGGGCCATTTCTATAGATCCAAAACTACAGATTCTTCATGACACAGGGCAGCAATAGGATATCCAAGAGGAGTCTCATAGAAGGTCCAGGATAGATAGAGTAGCAGAAGCCAGAGGCCTTGTACCAGAGCAAAGTATCATTCCAATGAACATTTGAAAACAAAAGAAGTGCGGACAAAAGGGTACACTGTGAAACACGCTGTGAGACACTACATCTTCCACAATAAGATTTCATTTTTCTCTGTTTGAGGGTTTTGCTAGGTTGAAGGGTAGGTACAAGGGAAGGAGGAGGTGAGTGGGATTGGGGTACATGATGTGAAATTCACAAAGAACCAATAAAAAGTTGAAAAAATTTAAAACTGTAATATCTGAGTCTTTACTGAGAGTGATTTAGATAGTTTTAATCTGTTGTTTACTCCACTGTTAAATGCTGGATCATGTGTCTTCAAAAAGAAGAAAAAAAAAGAAAGAGAAAGAAAGAAAGAAAGAAAGAAAGAAAGAAAGAAAGAAAGAAAGAAAGAAAGAAAGAAAGAAAGAAGAAAAGAAAGAAAGAAAGCTATAATAAATTATCTATGGGGAAAGATCATGGAGTCTATAACAAAAGTATCAAGTAGGTTGGCTGGTCCCATCCCACATCATGAGCATCCCTTTTGATGCTTAATGAAGAATCTCTGCAGTACTGGTTAGGACACATCATAGAACCTAAAACTTCTTTTTAGGGTTCTGTGAGAAATTTCTGTTCTTGTTTTATAAAATATTGGAAGTGGCAAGTGAAAACTGAGCTCAGAATGCTTGCATAGTGAGGAGTGTCTGAAAGGTGCCTTTGTCATTTGTGGAACCGGACAGTCATTAGGATGCATACTAATTCAAAATATAACCCAAGAGAACAGACACAGTGTATCTGGAGGACGAAATATGTTAACCTCAATTTTATCTGCATTGCCTTTTGGGAAATTAATTCTCTTCCTCCTTCCCATCACCTTCCATTCATGCACACCTTTGCTGAACTAATTACTTTTAAATAACTACATACTTCTCATTCTACTGTAAGGAGTCTCCAGTTTCTATATTACATTCTATAGTAGTTTTGCTTCTACCAGAAAATTAAGTTTTATAATAGTTTTTACTTCAAAGTATTTTATTTCCATAAAAATTATTATTTGAATACATTGGGATATGTACTTTGCAAAAATTAAAAGTACCTTTTAATGATACATGCATCTATGCATGTATTTTTTATAATGAGATCATTTTGAGATTAGAGATATGTTTTTATCTAATTTAGCTTAATATTATTCAAGTAATTGAGCTTCCAATATTTCCTAGGGGATGGTTTTTAAAATAAAATGGCTTTTTATTCGATGTAGAATGTCAAATAGTCATTAGCATCCATATATGTTAAAATTATTATTATAGAATGCTAACACAACATATATAAGTATATATGATAGATAATATATATTTTATATATTTATGAACAAACACCATATATCTTTAAAATATATTCTTACAAACATATACTATATTTTGCTCTACAGAGCTAGTGAGACTTGAGTCCTAAAAATGCATCAAGAACATCTTAGGTTGTATCTGTATGTGTATAATATATTTATATTATCTGGAGAATATATATATATATATAT
>CM053748.1:34032780-34048629 GCA_028658305.1 Pachyuromys duprasi
GTATCCCAAAAGCAGAAAGAAACATATGGTATATACTCACTTATATAGACCTATAGGATCGGAAGGTCATGCTGAAATCTACACAATTAGGGAGGATATACAGGAAGGAGGACCCACGTTGGTATGATCAATGTTTGTTTGGATGAACAAGTGGAATGGACATTGAATGGAGGAGAAAACAAGCAACAGGACAGGAACACACCAAGGAGGACTTCTTCGGATGGGGGGGGTCAATGTAGCAATGTATCAGAGCAGATATAAGACTTGTGATCAAGCCTTTGGCAGAGGGTGAGAATTGATGATAGAAATGGAGGAGGTTGGTGAGACTTGGGGAGAACAAGAGCTCCACAAAGACCAAACTGAGCAGGGCACAGGAGTCTTGTATGAGACGCTTTCTACAACCAAAGACCACGTGTGGATGTGGCCCGGAACCCCTGGTCTAATGGGGCCCATAATAGCTCGGTGTCAGAATGAAGACGCTAGTGAGGGAAATGGGGACTGTTTCAGTCATGAACTTGATGGCTGACTCTTTGACCCTCCCCCATATATGTCAGGTATTGACAGACTGGCTAGATCCCAGGGGAGGACATTGCAGCCAGCCCTGAGGAAACAGGATGAGCTGGGGTTGGATGGAAGGGGAGGAGATCCTCCCCAGTTGGTGGCCTTGGAGGGGGCGGTGAGGAGATGAGGGAGGGAAAGGGAGGGTGGAAGGGAATGAGGGAGGGGGCTACACTTGGGTTGCAAAGTACTTAACCTGTGATTTATACAAAAATAAATTAATTAATTAAAAAAAAGAAAGAAAAAGAAAGGAAGGGGAGGGGAGGGAAGAGGAGGGAAGGGAAAGGAAGAATGCTCAGCATCATTAGTCATCAGGAAAACTGAAATTACAAGTACCTTGAAATTCTATCTCATTCAAGTCAGTTGTCCATTGTCAAGAAAACATACAGAAAATCCCAATGAATATAGTGGGAAAGGTTCTGTTATGCACTACTGTTGCAGTCAGTATGAAAATCAATATGGAAGTACTGAGCGATAGCTTGCTAGACAGTCTTACCCTCCCATATTCTCTGTCATCTCTGTCTCTCTCTCTCCTTTACACATGCAACATTCCCTATCTCTAATACACATTGTGTTCTACAAGAGGCAATATATGCACCATTACAGCAGAACTATTGTGCTCAAATAGTTATGCACTATGAATTAACAAATGATTCACTAAAGAGTACAAAGCAAGAAAATATTTCAAGAGCGCAGAAAGATGATCAATGTTCACATGTATATATCATGGAACATTGATGATTTCTTGTTCTGAACTGTGTACTTTACCTTTCATATACAGCACAGGATTATCTCCCATCTGTATTTCTACCAGTCAGAAGTTTGAAAAAGTTCATATTCATATCTGGAATTCCCTTCAGAAGAATAAAATAGCAGCGAGAGATAGAAAAGAGAAATTCACCAAGTGGATCACTGTGGAGTCCTGTGTGAGATGCTTTAGAAGTTCACAAATCAAGAGAATTGTAAATTATTGCTCCACATTAAAGAGAAGCACTCTTTATTCACCAAAAAAGGGAAAACACAGTGACATTGCTTAACAAACAAGATACTGACTTAATTTTCAGGGCTTTTTTTTTTCTTCAAATTCTGCTGCTTAGCAACCTGAAAACTGATTTCTTATCCTATTAACGTGGACCATGAAGAGAGTGTGTGCATGTGTTACCCAGAAGAAAGGCAAAATTACAAGGAGATGACAAAGATTTGGAGATCAATTATATTTAGAGCTCAAGAAGGTACCTAACAGTGTGTGAGAATCCCAGATTTCATATGACATAATCTACATTTGACAGAAATTAAGTACATAAAATGGTTTTATAAGAAAAAAGACATGCAATATGTTTAAATCAAATGACTCTGAGATATCTAAGAAACATACGTAAAAATAGCCAAAAAATCAGAAGGAAATAAGATTCTGGGTAAGAGGAGGTGATAACAATTACCAATAATCATTTGAATGTCTTTCTTCATCATGTAGGTAGTAGATGAAGACAAGAAGGTAGAATAAATACAGATCCAGAAAAACAAATTCCACTGTGAATTTAATCTCTGTCATTTCTACTGATCTCTGTTTAATTTGACATCAGACAAACATGCCATTAGTGGCAAACATAAAGTCATCTCAAAGACTGAGTGCATGCTTACTCTGAAGGCCACTCTATACTGTCAATGCTCACAGGTTTCCATGGTGATCGTTTACATTGATGCTTTTGCCTGAGCAAAGGATAAGCTCTACAAAGCAGGCTATACTGTCTGGCACAGAAAAGTCAGCTAGTAAATACTTTAAAAATTATGAGTAAAGTATTTGGTGGAGTCAATAGCAGAGGGCAGAGTATGAAGACCAGGATACACTCTTGACTCATGCAAGTTAACCTCTGTAGGTCTACAGTTCAGTTTCTGAAAGGCAACAACTTCTGAGAACAGCAATGATCAAAATAAAAAACAAAATCAATCAACTTCACCAAAAGTGCTTTAAAAGTTATATAGCACATCGTAGTTACCAGACTGCTGTAATAGTCAGTTAGTATATGATATATATATATGAATATATACATACATATATATGTCTAAAACATTCCAGAATGTTATTAAATATTTTCGATAAATTATATATGTAACATGGTAATGGATACTATAATTAAGTGGTATGTCCATATTTAAAATTTATTAAATGATCAGTATGTCAAATGCAAAAGTCAACTACTTTGTTTGAACTATGACAATTAACAATTAAATTTAAATATTTGAGAAAATTAATTTAGAAATAGTTATACACACTCTTTAAGATGGTTTCATAAATCAGATATACTCATTTTAGGAATATTCCATGTCCTAAATCTAACAGTTAAGGTATTACAGTCTGACTAGTATTACTGCTTTCACCTGATAAAAATTTGTAGATATTTTGAAAAGGTAAATGAAATTACTAGACACAGAAAGCTGATTTAGTTGCATAGGAAGCAAGCAGAAAAAAAAAACAGTGAAAAAATAAAGCAATTCAGAAATTGCTTTGAAATGTTTTCCTATACTATACTGTCTATATATATGTGTGTATATATATACACACGTCTGGCATTTTTACAATTCATATTTCACATAGCACATACTCTACTTTCAGAGATGTAGGAGATTTCTTAATTAAATTTCTTGTTATATTTTTTAAGATTTATATTATTTCAAATTATTTGCACGTATCTGTATGTGGGTGTGTAAAGGTGAATGCAGGTGTCTCAAGGAGCAGTAAGCTCTCTTAGCACCTGAACCATCTCTCCAGCCCTAATAATTCATTTTAAACAAAACAATAAAACATAAATTGGTAGGATGAGTCAATGTATTTATGTCTTTTGTGATAATGCATAAAGAACAAAATGTATTATCACCTCTACTCAGTTTCAACCTCCTTTGTGAGAAAGATGAGCTAAAGTCATCAATATACACCAAGCTTTATATATATAAAAATTTCATATTGTTTACAAATTCAGAGCTATCAACTTGGAATGTATTCTTCCTGAATACAGTAGAAATAAAGAGTAAATGTTTAGAAATTTTGTTGATAGAAGGAAATAATATTTTTATACATTTCAAATACAAATTTATTTTAATTATGCGTTGTATTTGTGTTTTTAGTTTTTTCAATTCCATGTATGCTACTCATTTATTGTAATCAGCAAGGATGTGGACAAGAAAAAGGGAGAAAAAAAAAGCATTTTAAGCCAAGATAGTAGTGTATATCTTTCTACGTTCATGAACTAAATATCAGGCTTCATCTTACAGAAAATATTGTAGACAGTGGTTACTTCGATCAGAAGTGTGCTATCATGTGCCTTCTTTATACATTGTCTAGATTACTGTTACAGTAAAATAGTATGCATATCCCCATATCTAAGAAATTTTTATATGAGAAATTTTGTATCACTCAGGAGTTTGAGCACGGTGTGCACTGCCCTTGCCATTTTAACAAACTCTGGGACATGCTACATAAGAAAGACGACACTGAATGGTGGAGCCTCATGCTCTCCAGTCTCTTCTATCTGGATATTTTCTCTAAGTTCCTAGCTGAGCCAACATTCAAACAATATTTTTAGAGACAAAGTCCTTTACATCTATTGCTGTGCTACCTACTTATCCTTTGTCTTTGTCATCTCCTTTTTCAGGTTGCTACACAAAGCTCTTCACTTTGGAAGTTTAATTTCAGAGTCCACTTTAGAAAAGTTAACTGTAAATAACAAAGAGTTTACATTTCATTCAATGCTTATTTATTAGACATCATGGTATCATTGCTTACTTCTGATTAAAAGAAAAGTAAGCCTTATGTAATGATCCTCTCTTCTTATTTATAAGAATTCTTTAGAGAGACCAATATCTAGTATTGTTGATTTAAATATTGTTTTTCACCTCATAAAAATTTGTAGATATTTTGAAAAGGCAAATGAAATTACTAGACTCAGAAAGCTGATTTTGTTGCATAGAAAACAAGCAGAGAAAAAAAAACAGGGAAAAGATTCAGAAATTGCTTTGAAAATGTTTTCCTGTACTATACTATAATACAATAATATTCTGGTAAAAAGATCGCTAAGTTAAAAATGAATTTCAAGGAGTAACTTTCACTTGTATAGATAATATGTTGTATGATTCATTAACGAAATAAGAGGCACTCATGCATCTGCTATTAACAATGTTCTAATGACTTCATATTTATATTTTATTTTTATTTAATACTCACAAAACTCTGGAAGATACATTCTGCTTACATTTCATCTAGTAGATAAAGAAACTGAGCCACAGAGAGTTCTAGCATACTTGCCACAAACCCAACATTATTTTGTTAATAAGAAAGAAAACAGGAACTAAGCTGTTTGTTATGAAGACAGCTCTTCTTCAACCTCCAACTTATCAATAGTCTTTAAAGTCCCTAGATTGTGTGTTAACATTTTTTAATCAGACTTTTTCATTTCCTTTAATAAAATTATCTTTCTTTTAGGAATGCGGGGACTATGCTAATCATTTTGCTTTCACTCTTTCATTTAATCTTAAGAAAAAGAGGTTGTAGGGTAACTATTAATTTTTTGTCACTGAAAGTGGATAAAATGAAGACAGAGATCAGCACACAAAGCCAAGTGTTAGTGTCAAAATGCTAAACCCTTAATCCAGGGATTCCAAACTTGTGTTTTTTAGTTGTATAAGAGTTCATATATGTAGTAACAGAACATTCTTTTATAGGAGCAGAAACCCAAAACTACTGAGAATTTGTGAGGAACAGACCCTTCTATGTGGTGCATTGTGAAGCATATGATATTTAGCAACCTTAATTCAGCCATATAAAAAGGATGCCATTAATGCCTCATTTTACCCATAGTAGACCCAAATGTTCTCTGAGTAGAGAGGTATACTTGTGTCTAAGTCTTTAAATACTGCTTTTAGTGACATATTCTTGTGATAGGCATGTCTAGATAAAAACTGAACACGCAGTGATCACTTCCAGTATCCACATTATTCTAACAGTAGCATTTTATGTAAGCATGGTTTCCTTCATTCAATCTAAAATATGTAGTCCTGGCTGAACTTTTATTTTGTGATACATCGATCTTGGATATTTTTTGTTGATTTAGACATTATGGAAATATCTTTTAGCAGAATCCAAGTTGGTTAGGTTCTAATGAGTCAGAAAGAAGCTGATGGTCATATGACCCTGGGAAATTTTCTTCACATATCTCTAAGACCGTGGAGACATTGTTAATAAAGTCTTATGTGACAGGTTTACCAGATAAAAGAAAATGTGCCCATGACACCACTTATGATAATTCCTGTATAACAAATACTTAATTAGTAGTGTTCACAATTACATATTTTTTGCGTTCCTACAACTTTCTCTTTTACCTGTACAGTTTTTAATTTTCCAGAAGATACTGCACCTCTCATCTAGACTCACTAAAGTTATTCATTGACTCACATTACATGTTTAAATACTAACAAATCCATTACATGAATATAACCTTAGACTGAGCAGAAATAGAAAAGTAACATACAATGACAAACAGTTGAGGAGAAACACCTAGTATATGCTTACAGATACAACAAATTATCATTATAAGTAAAACATTGTGATAATTCTTTTTCCTGTAAAAATCCTTTAATGAAGGTACTACATTTTGCTTATCCATTCCTTACAAGTTGGCATTACTCTGCTCAATTACATATATTTTGCCTATAATTTTTCTATTAAAATTATTGTCATCTTTTGTTCCAGACAAAAGAAGAGCACATCTACATCATTTAGCCAGCTTATTATCTTCAGCCCTATCCTGTGGGTTTGTATATCCTCCGAAGACAGGAGAAATGTGCACTTTATTATTTTTAATTCTTACTACTTCTCAAAATATAGATCTTTTCAATAGCCTACATTTTGTTGTTTTCTATGTCTAGTGCCAAAAAACTGTCTCAATATTTTCCCATGCCAGTTGGAAGTGCTGAGACATTATAAAGAACAAGTGCCTAGCAGAGAACAAGCTACCAGGGTGCACAGCTTCATTCTGCCCTTCATGCCTCATGAGCACAGTCGGCAAGGAAAATTCTCTTCCTTCTATGACAAAACAGCTGCCACAAAGCCAGTGTCTTAAGAAAAACAGAGACGTACTTTAAGACTTAGGTTTGATTTTTAAAAACATATTTGACCACTATTTAAAAAGACAAAGCAGCCAACATGAGTGTAAGAGAGCACAGGCATTTTTAAATCTCAAGTAATTATTCTGCATGAAAAAGGAACTCTCTAAAGAGAACAGCAGCTGCTAGAGTAAGGAGCTATAGGCCTTGCCAAATTGTAATATGGTCCTGAATACTACGCTGTAATTACCGTTTTTTAATATGACTGAATCACTCAAATAGAAGGAGATAACTTTTTAAAACCTAATCTCTCTTCTTCAACAGCTGATTCTTCAGCAGCACCTCCTGGTATCTGTTAATTATTTCATGGCCCAGAAAAGACACTTCCCAGAACCTCCACACACCCTCTAAGCTCCCTGTCTCACTTTCTATTAAAGATGCTCTGAGAAATGGAAGGTGAACATTAGTGAGCCAAGTGTAGCCTATGATTGAGAAATGCCGTTGAGGCTCTCTTTGATCATGGGATAGGAGGATTTAGGAACTACATGTACATAAGGCCCTGCCTTAGGTAGACATTGGCCTCTGGCAATTGCCACCAGAGGATTCTGCCATAGAAAATAAGAAACCATTTAGGCTTATGTGAAGACTACCTTTTCTTGCTTGATTTGTTTTAGGATTGATTTTCATGGCAACAGGCCTCTGATATTCCTAACATAGTTCTTTAGAGAGTTTTATGTAGTTAGTAAGTGCTTCATACAGTGTTATTTAGCCTAGAACAGCATGTACTAGTAACCTTAGATATCGATTACAAAGGAAAAATTTTTAAAATACAATATCTACCTACTAAACATATACAGATTATACAAAAGCCATATAACCAGCTTGGGGGACTACCAAGCATAATTCCACATCACTAAGAAATGGATGGGTCATATTCATATAAAAAGATGATGGCTCTGTAAAGGGGCCTATATAGACCAGTTACAAAGTTACAAAGACAGTGAAAAGGGTAGTGTTTGGAAGGAGAGTATCTGTAACCTTTATCCATTCTTCTAAAGGTTTTATGTAAATTGATGGTCTTACCATCAGTCACGCTATCTGTGAAAAGGAGGAACGGTCTTTTCACAATGCTGGTAGTAGGACAAGCAGAAGAAGATGCAGATTCTTACACCAACTCTGCTGGGTATGACTGTATGACTTGGGTCTTCATTAGAAAATTTCCTATTGTCCCAGTGGTCATGAAGGATCAGAATAAGCCTTAAACAAGGCCAATGTACATAGTGACTAACTCCACAGGAATGTAGATTTTAGTATCCCACTTAGTATCTGATATATGTTAGCAGTCAACAAATGTTGGTATTGTTTCCTAATATTCTTTTTTATGACCTTAATGCCCCTCCTTTGTAACATTTCCATATTTATTTTCAATGACTGTTTTTCCACTTGTGTTTTTGTGTTTGAAATTTGAAAAACAAAGAAAATGGATGCTAGATGATCACTACCACCAATTGTCAATATCCTTAAAGATTAGTTATTTTCTGTCATTGAAGATAAATAACATTATCTGTCAAAAAAAAAAAAACAATCCCTATTTCATACAGCTGAGGTCAAAATGAGGAGGAAAGCAGTTATAGAAGAATGAGCAATGACAGCAACAGACATAGAAGAGGCCGGTGAGCAGTGAAGAGCAAGAGGATTCAAAGAAAGAAAGTAAAATTCGGGACTCAAAATTGTCCTTCTAGATTTTAATTAATTTGGATGGGTTGGCAATAAATTTAATAAACTAGGTATGGATACATTATTCTCGACTTACTGAAATTCAACCGAATTAAAATATATGGAGGAGCAGACATTCTGTATTGTTCCCTGTGCTCTAGGAGAGTGTCTCACAAAGATAGATGCTAAAGGATGTGTCCTGGTACTTCCATATCTCTCTAGCGGTTTTAGGCAAGACTCGGTCATTATAGTCAGCATTTAGAAACAATAAACTTAGGTTGGGCCCTGCTCTATCCACCATTTCTTGGCATCTTTATGTTCCTTAATCCTGCTGAATTTTTAAATTTCTTTCATTTTCGGACTGTGGCCCTAAACTTCTCTTTGGAATTTGTAAAGGTTGTTCCTTTTAATTATCTTCACTTTTGTCTACCCTTGATCTTCAGTCTGTATCTGTATGGATGATGAATAAACTAGATAAGGCCCTAGCCTCATTCAGTCCAGTCCATGGCATCAGATATAAAAAGCAAGGGCTTCAGAATCAAGGTTTTTATGTATGGCTAATCATGTACATATCAGAGAGAGAGAAAAACTTCTTTTCTTATGACTATAATTCCAATATAACCTTAACAACCAATTTTTTTGGTCAGACAACAAAATGTAATTGATGTTCTGTGTCCACAGAACATGTTGTGTTGATGATTTGAAGTCAAAGTCATGCATGTCTTCCCATCTCCAGTTCATATTTCCTCAGAAGTCCTTGTGCTCATGTGTTCTAGGGAAATGTTTATGTGAAGCTGGCTTTTTCTCCTGCCTGCAAGGGGAACAACCCCTATGGGAAAGCCAGCTTTGAGAGATTCAGCCACTGAAGTATCACTCTGATGTGGTGCCATTTTCTACAGCAGTCCAACTTAAGACCTGGCTTTGCTGAATTTCAAAGAATGACATATTTGTCTCTACAAAGAGCTCGGTGATAATTTCTATCTCTACATGTTAGTGCTTCATTAGGGGTTTTTTTATGTCAAAAATCCATGTTCACAGAGACACACAACTGATTACTATGCAGAGAATAAAAGAATTTTCATCCATAGATGTGGTGTCTGTATTACACTTGCTGCTCCCAAGGCTCAGGGATCATTGTGGAAGAAGGAACTGAAATATTGTCAATAATACAAGCAGTGGAACATTATTGGGAAACTATATTTTGCACATAGTAGGACAGCTGCAAATAAGAATCCACAATAATTGAGCAGTGTATGTTAGACATGCACAGGCTCAGACAAAATTCAATCAAGGATACATTGTCAGTTGCTAGATACTGGAAAAAGGAGAATTCATTATCTTTGATGGTATGGCCTTTGGTTGATTGACCACACATTCAAGAATATGTTGACAGTGAAAACTGTACTTGATGGGTGAATGGAGAGGGACTCCACAAAGTTAGTGGTTAGGGAAGGAGAGAATGTATCTGGGAGGAATGGAGGAATGGTTAGTATAATCAAAACACAGTAAAATAAATTTGTAAAGAACTGAAAAAATGGAAAGAAAAAAATGTATGTTCAAATTCTTTCTTCAGAGTGCTTTCCTAACTTCTTGGCAGAATTGATTTCAGGTTCTTTCAGAAATGTAATCATGTAATCCAGTAAATTTAAAGGTCAAATGACTCTACATTTGTAGATAGTTTTCCTGACTATTTCCTTAGTATGCAAACTTATAATGCCTGGAACTTACTATTTGGGTCACTATATTTTACTCAATGCCAAGTACACTACTTTGCAACTTAGTAACCAGAACATGTTTGGTAAATTGGATGTAAAACATAAAAATATAGTAGAAATTCCAAATGTCTCTTCCCTGTTCATATTTATTTTAGTAAACTGAGTGATCTAACCAGACATAAATGTGCAATGTGTCAAAGGAAAGAACATTCGGGTCACAAAGCCTAGGCTCACAATACTTAAGGCAGCATTCAGCTTTTTTCATTACCTTATCTAATAGATCTCCTATTAGATAAGACCTTGTAAAGGACCAAAAAGCAATTCAACTGCCTTAGCAATGTGTAGACTCTGTAGATCTTGTTTATTTCTAATTCCATTGCACATAAAATCCTACTTTCCCTCTATCTATCATCTAGAAAATCCAGGCAAGCATTAGAAGCTGAGTGCTTTCATAGCACTTTCTAATAAAAGCAGAAAGTGTAGAAGGTTCCTTAATGGTGTGGAAACGTGTGTGTTAGCGAGACTGGATGGCATTCCCGTTGTATATATACTCTGACGAATATATGACTCTTTCTTGGCAAGATACAAACTTGATCCTTGGTTACAGCCATTAGCCTGAAAGCACAATACTTTGCTACTCAAAGTGCCAGAGCCCAGCTGCATTGCATCACCTATGAGTTATAAAGAAATGAAGAGTCCTTGAACTCATAGCGACATCTTTATTCAGAATTTACATTATACCAATATCCCTAAGTGACTCAGAAAGAAAGAGCTCTTTAAGAATCGTGGACATTGTGTATTCGAGTGCCATATTTTTACTTGCTTTCCAGCAGTCCTTTGCTTCCAGCCATGATTTTACTGGAAAAATTAAATATTTTTCCACATTTCTTCTATCCCTGCCCTTCCATGTATTTTTATGCACTCATACATTGATTTTAATATATAGTATTAAATAGTTTTCATAGATATATATTTATTTACTTGTTTCTAACCTTATATTATTAATACAAACTTTATAATATAGCATTTATGCAATGAATATCCAAGACACCTGCATATTCAATAATTTGAATATACAGAATGATTTCTCCAACAAATAACCAGCTTTCTAATCTGAGACTCAATGGATTTTAGAGAATCAGTGAATTATATATGGGCTCCAGATGTTAAAAAACACTTTTATATTCTTCTGGAATCCTCTGATATCTTAAATACCCAGCTTATTCAGCTCAGAGACAGGAGCAATGCAGACTCATGATGAAAGTGTGTAGACACCATTACATAATAGAATTGCTGTCAGTTTGCCTAAATTGTGTGTGTTAAAGAAATGAAGAAGAGAGAAGGATAATTAAATTTCCACTAAATATCACGAGCATTTGCTGTCCTCTATAGCATGAGTGTTCTGGTGGATCTACTCATTCATGCAATCTGAGATATTTCAGTTATGAATAAAACAACAGAGGCAGTGATGTTAAAATGCACAGTGGTGTCATATTAAGGTATTTACAATGTCAGAGTGTCATGTAGCAAACTGTCAGGCATGCTCAAAAGTAGGATGCATTGTCAAATGTTTAATACAAGCCAAGGTCACATTTTGAAATAAATAGCTGAATAAAAAGCTGAGCATTAAGAAATTTAGTGTCTATCAGAATGTCTTACTGCTGCTGCTAAGGCATAATTGTCTTTGTTTGTTTGTGTGATTGTTTGTCTCTTTGTTTGTTTTATGACATTTTGTCACTGCAGAATGGATAAATGCCTAAAATTTGAATTATCCAAAGGAAAACATTTGAACAAAAATGATTCATAGCAAAATTTTCCACACCTACTCCCTTCTTCATTTCAACGATCTGTAAAGTCCTGTGAAGCTATAGGACTTTTCATAGCTTCGAGTGTGTTCTAGCAACAACTACCTGAGAGAGCCTGGGTGAGTCCTTTCTCTTTCAGTTTTGTTGTTGTTGTTTTGTTGTTGTTGTGTTTTGGTCTTGCACCTGCCAAATGTGGTCATTGGGCTGGATGATAAAATCTCCCATCTGCCACCAAATACTATTATTATGTACAACTAAAAACCACAAACTGGCTTGTCTCCACTTCAAAAAAAAATTTAAAAAAGAAAAAAAGACTATTAAATGACACATTTATGACCTAGCCTTTGATACTTTAATCTGAGCTTAATATTTAGCATTATGGTAGTTGTGGTTAGCCAAGACACACAAGCAAAATCA
Organism: Pachyuromys duprasi; assembly: GCA_028658305.1. NCBI lineage: Eukaryota > Metazoa > Chordata > Mammalia > Rodentia > Muridae > Pachyuromys > Pachyuromys duprasi. Next base: position 34,045,088 of record CM053748.1, read on the forward strand.
GGGCAGAGGCCTGGCAGCCTACTGTGTGTGAGAGGAGCTGCTCAGCAGTTACCTCAGGAGGATGGTAAATCTCACACTTTCTGTCATCTTCTGTCTGCACCTGTCTAGGCTTCGTCTCAGTAATTTCTTCTACAAGTTCACTGGAGCCCTGGAAATCTAACCCTTAGCCTAACCCCAGACAAACATTCATTTCCTTCTGGAAAACTCCCTGCCTTGACAAGTCACTCAAAATCTACTTTAAAAGGAACCAAAGGCTCCAAGGAGCTGCACATGATTTCATCTTTTAATCAACTGTCCAGCTTTGGCTGGTCTCTTGTTAAATCATTTTTTTTCTTATTACAATTTCATTATGTTAATAAACAAAGAGTCAGTTTGCATAATACAAATAACAAATTCAGTCTTGTAGGCTGTGTCATGATGGTTTTTTATGCTCTAAATATAGTTACACATCTTTCATCGTTATTCTACTATCATTTTGGAAATAGCTTCTACTTAAAAAAAAAAGTTCAATCTTTCCCTGTCCTTGTTTTTGGGAAAAAAAAATCTTTTCCCATTGATATTTTCTATTAGGAAATCAATCAGTGGCTTAGTTTTTTTTTTTTTTGTTCATGTTTTTGTTGTTATTGTTGCTGTTGTTTTGGGAGATGAAAATAAAAGAACTTAATAAGAAAATAAATCAGTCTAGCCTGATGGTGGGAATGCACACACCTTTAATTGCAGCATTCAGGTGGCAGAGGCAGGTGGATCTTTGAGTTCCAGGCCAGCCTGCTTCAAAGAAAGAGTTCTAGGACATCCAGGGCTACACAGAGAAACTTGGTCTCACCTACAGCTTCAAAGAAAGGAAGAAAGGAAGGAAAGAAGAAAGGAAGGAAGGAAGAAATCATTTTTATATTTGCAAAAATGGATGCTGCCCTGTTCCCATTAATAGTCCAATTATCAATGTTTAATTTATTGAAGTAAGTTTATGATACATACAAATGAATCTAAAACTCTTTATTCTGTTAGCAGTAGAAAACTAATGTTATAGAACAATTATGCCATTATTCTCATAAGTACTGACACCAGCCTTTTATTATGATTTTCAATATCGTTATTATTATCATCATCAACATCATTTTTTTATTGTGGAGAAAGTCAGAGGAGGGTTGTCCTCAATACTTTATATTTAAATAGTTTTAAAATTTATGACAACATTACTGTGTTGATCTTATAAAAGATGACATGAAAATGCAAGGAATTCTACAGGTTCAGTGATCAGTCAGCATGTAAAAGGGTAGCCATAAAATTTAATTAGTTAAATGAGAAACAAAAAACCCAAGAATGTGCAATACAGAAAATCTGGGTTGGGCTTAACTAACATCTACAAAAGACTTAAGTACCATAATATTTAAGAATGAAAACTTAAGAATTGCCAATCAACAGAATTTCCTTCATTCCAGTAGAGTAATTCAACCAGCACAAATTTCCATGACCTTTTTAATTATCTAAAATGCATAGGAAAAGAAACAAAATCCATACTACCCTATCAAAAACTGAAGAGTTATTTTTTTTAAAAAACTGCTTTTTGTATGACTCTTTAAAATAATATCAATTGGAAAGAGGGATAGTTAATTACTACATTCTGAAAAACATCTTTGAAACTCTTTGAAAACATGGCAAATTTGCATCCATTTTGTTTTCGTCTACAAGCCCTCACACTGTTCTATGCTTTTACAATTAGATTACATTGCCTCAGCATTTCTATGAAATTAATTCCAATTTGTTTGAATGTAGATTTTGAAACAACAGAACGCTCTGTTCATGTTTTGCAAGGTAATACAGAGTCAGCAAGATGAACGTTAAGTGGTATGTATTAAATTGTTTTTTAAGGATGAACTTCAACACCGTAGTGTGCATCAGTACTTTTCAAACAATTTCAGCAATGTAGCACTTCTTTTAAAGCATCTTAAGAAAATACCCTTTAAATATCCATTATTACCTAAGAAAATGCTTCATTCATTTTGCCACACATGAAGAACCCTTTTTGAATATGAAAATAATAATAAAAAACTATTCTTGAATTTGAAATACCTTCTATTATTTCTGAGAAAACAGATTTCTACAAGGAAAAAATAATTTGAGGATGCTTGTCACATGGGAAAAACATGAGGTTTCATGACTTATTCAGTTACTCAGCTGCATGGTTTCCAACTTCTCATTCTGTGTTGCGTTCATGATATGTATAGCACACATATATTTTTGAATGAATTAAATCTCTATCTGACAAATATTCATTTAGTATCTGTTAAGTCCATGCTTTTCTTTGGTACAGGGTTCCGAGTTGTGAAAGCAGGTGTTGCCATCTGCAACAATCTTTTAAAAGTATAGCAGAGGCAGGACAAAGCACATAAGTAGCTAAAGTAATTGGCAGAATATATTAATCATTAATGCCACAGGAAAGCAAGAAAATTTAACTACGCTAATTTAATTATTTTCTAGAAACACACAGAAAACTTTTATCTATTAATCTATTATTATATTTGGACAAATTCTGCTAAAAGAACTGGGCTTGTGATCAACAAAAGTTGAATGAATAGAATTTTATTATCTTTTTTTGAGTCAGAGATTCATAAATGAAAGTTAGGTTTTTAAAGATGTAGTTAAGTGGTAAACATGTTGCAGCAATGAAAGCATTAGATTCTTGAAAAGAGAGAAATTTGTGACTAACACTCTATATATGAGTAGATCATGAAGAAGACATAGAATTAGATTTGAAATTATTTGTTGTTAGCATGTAATTAGTGTTAGATATAGGCACATTCCTCTGTACCTATATTTATTAATGTACTTTTGCTGGAATAACCACGTAGATATTTTCTAACCACTAACTACTGAGCACTATGTCAAAATAACATGACGAAGTCTTAGGTTTCTAAAGAGTTACATAGCAGTTGAATAATTCATTCTTCATTCTAGACTATTTTGTGAAATATTTTTGTAACAATCTTGATTTATCAACCATATCAATACCAGCATAAAAAGTTATGAGGTCAACAACAATCTTAGACGATCCTAAGACCAGTTAAGGCATTTATTTTCTTTTGTAGTCCTCTTACTTAATGGTCGCCCATGTCAAATTCACTTGTTCTTACTCTGAACACTATGACTAATGTATCATTCACATATGTTACCATGTTATATGTGAGTAAATACTTTTTGTCTCACCTGTATTAGAAACCTGTATTAGATATATGAAGGATGAATTTTACTTAAGTATTGCTGATGAGGAAACTAATAAATATATTCCTGTAATTTTTTTTAATTTATTTATTTTTATCTCAATCACAGGTTAGGTACTTTGAATCCCAGGCGTAGCCCCCTCCCGCATTCCCTCCTACCCTCCCACTCCCTCCCTCATCTCCTTCTTCCCTGCCCCCTCCAAGTCCACCATCAGGGGAGGACCTCCTTCCCTTCCATCCAACCCCAGCTTATCCTGTCTCCTCAGGGCTGGCTGCAAAGTCCTCCCCTGGGATCTAGCCAGTCTGTCACTCCCCGACTTGTAT
>CM053748.1:34049129-34105011 GCA_028658305.1 Pachyuromys duprasi
GACAACCTGTGCGACACAGTGAATTCCAAGCCAGGCTAGATTGAGACAGAATGAGGCTTAATAAAATAAATAAATATGAATAAAATAAATAAATAACATGATTTTTGTTCACTTTAAAATAGCTAGAGAAGAAGCTAGGAAGATTCTTAGAACACAAATCTTAATATTCAAGAAGATAGAATGATAGTATTTTTGATTTGATCACAATACATTTGAATACACAAGTCAAATTAAGTAGTGTCTCAGAAGTAAGTAAATATACTGAATGTCAGTTAAAACTAATCAAAAGGTAAGCAAATTATTGATGTCTAATATAAAGACAAAAAGAAAACAAACAAACAAAACACATGCTAACAAATGACGACAATCTTTGTTGGAAAATGAGGTGTACTAATTCTGAGTACCTAGTACATTAAATGGAAATAAACACATAATATTTAATTTCCAAGCCAATTCAATTTAGATGTCATTACAATCATTTAATTAAGAAAAAATAGAGACAAAATGAGAGTCTATCACTTATTAAAAATCAGATAAAGATTATCTCTTGATGTGATATTCCCAGGCACCATGCTCTAAGCCCTCTCAATGACAACAGACTTCCAGAGATGCTGGTGTGGTCTCTTTTTTCATCTTTAACTTGTTTTCTCATCAATGAAATCTTTGCATTTTCTATATTAGAGTCTTATTTTTAGTGGGTGGGCTATTTATTTTTATTTATTTATTTTTATATTTAAGTTTATTTATTTACTTCCAAACAGTGCCCCTCCCTCCTCTCCTCCCAGTCTCCCCCTTTCCCTTCTTCCCCATTTCCCTTTCTCCCAGAAAGGAGACATATGTTCCTCCAGTATCAACCCTTCCCAGCACATCAAGTCAAATCAGTACTGAGCATACCCTCATCCCCTGATGTCTAGAACGTCAGCACTACCAGGGGGAATTCATCCAAAAGCAAGCAACAGAGTCCATGTTAAAAATAGCCCCCCATCCACTGGCCAGGCACCCCAGACCCACGCCTGAGCATATATCCAAAAGACAAGGACATTTGCTCAACTATGTTCATGGAGGCTTTATTCACAGTAGCCAGAAACTGGAAATAACCTCGATGTCCCTCATCTGAAGAATGGATACAAATATTGTGGTACATTTACATAATGGAATACTATTCAACTATTAAAAGCAAAGAAATCATGGAATTTGCATGCAAATGGATGGAAATAGAAAAGATCTTCCAAAGTGAGGTAACCCAGACCCAGAAAGACTCACATGGCATGTTGTCACTTACAAGTGGATATTAGACGCATATTACAATCCACAGGCCCAAAGAAACTAAGTAAGTAGGAGGGACCAAGAGAGGGCCCGAATGTCACTCTGAAGGGAAATAGAATAGACAGCAGAAATGGATGAAGAGAGGGAACTGGGCAGGGGATGGAATGGTGAGGAAACAAGGATGGATATCATCTGAGGAGGAAAGTGGTGGGAGATGAGAGGGCTGGGAACAAGAAGGGAAACTGAAGGGGGCATTTGTCTGTCAATTAGGAACCCTACAACAGGGCAGGCTCCTGGGAGGAATGGATGTGATTCTAGCTGAGATTCCTAACTGGAGGTGGTAAGAACATGCAGACTGAAATGAACACCTCCTAATCAGGCAGGACTAGTGGAAGGAGGGAAACAACCCACCAACAAAACCTTTGAAACAAAAATTACTCTTTCTATTAGAAGTACAAACAAAAGAGGGAAGAAAGATTGAAGAAATGTCCAACCAATACCTGGCAAACCCTGAGAATCACCCCTGACGCTATGAATGATGCTTGGCTATGCTTGTAGACAGGAGCCTAACTTGACTGGTGTCTGGAAGGCTCCAGCTAGCAGAGGATCAGAGAGATGCTGAAACTTGCAGCCAAGAATTGGGTAGAGCTCCTGTGTTATTGTGGAAGCATGGGGGGGAAAGATGGAAGGACCTGGAGGGAACAGGAACCTCACAAGAAGACCAACACAGACAACTAACATAGCCCCATGGAGCTTACAGAGACTGAGACATCAACTAAGAAGCATACATGTTCTGGACCTATGCTTCTTGCACATATGTGGCTGATGGGGACTTTGGTCTTTGCCTAAGTTATTTTTTTTATTTAAATTTATTTATTTTTCTTTTTAAATTAATTATTTTTAAAATTTATTACAATTTATTCACTTTGTTTCCCAGCTGTAGATTCGTCCCTCATGCCCTTCCAAATCTACCCTCCCTCCCTTTCCTCTTTTCATGCCCCTCCCCAGTCCACTGATAGGCAAGGTTCTCCTCCCCTTCCAGCTTACCCTAGCTTTTCAGGTCTCATCAAGATTGGCTGCATTGCCTTCCTCTGTGGCCTGGTAAGGCTGGTCCTCATCCCCCCCTAGGGGGAGGTGATTAAAGAGCCAGTCACTGAATTCATGTCAGATACAACCCCTCTTGTCCTTATTAGGGAACCCACATGGAGACTGAGCTGCCATGGGGTTCTAAGTTATCTCCATGTATGGTCTTTTGTTTGAGTATCAGTCTCAGAAAAAAACCCATGTGCCCAGATTTTTTGGTTCTGTTGCTCTCCTTGTGGAGCTCCTATCCCCTCCAGGTCTTTCATTTCCCCTTCTTTCATAAGATCCCCTGAACTCTGCCCAAAGTTTGGCTATGAGTCTCAGCATAGTCACCTTGACTAAACCACACAAAGACCCAGCAAAAAAGGAGAACTTTAGACCTATCTCTCTTATGAACATTGATGCAAATATACTCAATAAAATACTAGCAAACCCAATCCAAGAACACATAAAAGATATCACTCACCATGACTGAATAGACTTTATCCTAAGCATGCAGGGATGGTTCAATATATGGAAAGGCATCAATCTAATCCGCCATATAAACAAACTGAATGAGAAAACCCACATGATCGTCTCCTTAGATACCGAAAAAGTATTTGACAAAATCAACACCCTTCATGTTTAAAGACTTGGAGAGATCAGAGGTATAAGGCACATACCTAAACATGGTAATGACAATATACAGCAAGACTATAGCCAACATCAAACGAAATAGAGGGAAACTTTAAATCAATCCCACTGAAATCAGGGACAAAGCAAGGCTGCCCATTCTCACTGTATCTCTTTAGCATAGTGCTTGAAGTCCTAGCTAGAGCAATAAGACAACTGAAGAAGATCAAGGGGATACAAAATTTAAAGGAAGAAGTGAAAGTATTACTATTTCCAGATGATAAGTAACTATACACGATTGACCCCAAAAATTCAACCAGAGAACTCCTTCAGCTGATAAACACCTTCAGCAAAGTGGCTGGAAACAAAATTAACTCAAAAAATCAGTAGCCCTCCTATATATGAAAGACAATTGGGCTGAGATAGAAATTAGGGAAAGTACACCCTTCACAATAGCCACAAATAACATAAAGTACCTGTGACTCTGAACAAGCAAGCGAAAGATCTCTTTAAATTTACTTTTTTCATTTATTTACTTTATATCCATATTGTAGCCCCCATCTGTCATTTCCTTTTAGTCTCACATTTCCTCTAGCTTCCCCCCATGCCCCTCTCCTAATCCTCAAAAAAGGGAGCCCATCTCCGTTACCATCTCACCATGGCCTATCAAGTATCATTAGTACTGCCTAAATCCTATTCCTCTGTGGCCTGGTATGGTTGCCTGACCAGGAAAAAATGATCAAAGAGTAGGTAACAGAGTCCATGTCAGAGACAGCCCCTGCTCTCCTTACTAGGGAACCTACATTGTGACTTAGCTGCCTATTGGCTACATCTGACCAGGGGATCTAGGTCTTTTCCATGAGTGGTCCTTGGTTGGCTCATCAGTCTCTGCAGGCCCACCTTTACCCAGATTTGTTGGCTGTTTTGGTCTTTTTGTGGAGCTCCTGTCCTTTCCAGATATCTAAGTTTTAGGCCTTGCTAACATTCTAATGGTTCTACCTTTTTAAAGACCTTTCCTAAGCTCTAATTCTAGAAAACATTGGGATAGAGTGGAACTGAGACCAGGTGAATAAGACAGAGACAGGAAAGCATCACCTTCACAGTAGAAAACTGTAGTTACACATTTCTATGAATTGCTTGACCTCAAAAGTCTAAACCTTTGGCAGATCTCCCAGCAAACTTAACCAGAAAACTTGAGCTAATTTAAGAATGTGTATTTAACCTATCTTCCTACTATATACTCTGCCAGTTTAAATTTAAGCTTTCTTTAAGATTACAGTAAGACCTATCTTTCTAGCCTTAGATTTCCCATTTGGCTAGCCTTTACAACATAACTAAAGCAAAGCTTTAATCTTAAATTATGTACTTCTCTATGCCTTGACACAGAGTAATGTAGGTGCACATTTAAGTGTTGTAATCATTTGCTGTAATCAGCTGACAGGTTGAAAGCAACTTTAAAACAAATATCTATCATAAATGTCACAATCTATCAACATGTGCAGGGCACTGTGCCACACGCTCTGTAATCCCAGCACTTATGCAGGCAGAGGCAGGCAGATCTCTGTGAGTTTGAGGCTAGCCTGCTCTAAAAAGCAAGTCCAGGATAGCCATGGCTATACAAAGAAACACTGTCTTAAACGACCAAAAGCCAGAAATAACAACAACAACAAAAGAAGAAGAAGAAGAAAAGAAAAAAGAAAAGAAAAGAAAATGAAAGCAACATATATGTGGTGTTTTAAACAGGAACAGCTCCCAAAGCCTCATACATTTAGATCGTTAAGGCTTGGTGCTACTTGACAAGGAATAGGAGTTATGGCCTTATTGATGTGACAATGGGGTGACCTTTTTGGAGAAAGTGTGTCAGTGGAAGTGACACACTTTGGGGTTTCAAATGCTTAAACCAGGTCCACTGTCTTGTTCTGTCTGCTGATCTGGATTTATAACTCTTAGCTACCTCTTTATCACCATGTTTGCCTGTGGCTCTCTCACAATGTTTCTTTGCATGCTGAAAATGAGCTAGCTCCCTGAAACTGTAATCAGGCCCCATTGAAATGTTAAAAGAGTTTTTGTGGGCTGGGTGGTGGTGTCACACACCTTCAATCCTAACACGGGGGAGGCAGAGGCAGGAATATCTCTGTGAGTTTGAGGTCACACTGCTCTACAGAATGAGTTCCGGGACAGGACAACCGAGGCTACACAGAGAAACCCTGTGTCAACAATATCACATGTGATATTTTCCTCTGAGTGGAGCGTAAACTTGCCCTCAGCTAACAAACTACATTTAATATGACAGTAATGCATCCAAGAACAATAACTGCGTTTAAAGATCCCATTAACTTCTAGTTATCAAGCTTACAAATGTAATGGTATTTAGGGTGCAAGAAGAAGAAAAGAAGGAGAAGAAAAGAAGAGTTTATGTGGTCTTGGTGTCTCTTCACAGCAATAGAACACTGACTAAGATAACTGATATAGGTTAATAACTTTTATTTGCAATGTTGTTTACTATTCTGAGTAAGTTGATATTCGTAAAGTTTCTTGCCTTGTAAAACTGTTAAATATTAATGCAACAATACTCCCTTCTTTTCTTTTCGCATATCATGTATTCTGTGGTTTTCAATAAATACAGAGCAAAATCCTTTGTTAGAGACAGAATCAGGGATATTAAGACATCACAGACACATATAACATTAAAAACTGGACATGAGAGAAACAACAAAGTAAGATAAGATAGAAGATACTGAGAAAGAAGTGGCAGATTCAAATTTAGGCCCATTCTTTGCCAATTAATCCAAGAGGAAGTGTTTGCCGTTCATTGCTTAATGATTTTCTTCCTCTGGGGTTATCTTTAATGCAATTAAGTGACAAAAAAATGATTTCATGTCTCTAGTCTTAGGAGGTTTTATGTACGTAAAGTAAAACTCACTTGGGGAAAGCCTTCCATCTAGGTCATGCTAATCAGGTTTGAGTCAAAGCTTACTTTCATGGTATCTACAGTAAAGACTTGTGGCATAGTGGGTTTCCTATAGTTATTATTTTGCACCTCTGCTAAGGTGCAGAATGCCTTTACAGTCTCTGCTAAACAGGGTTCACTGTGGCAAGCTGCGGTACTCTTTGTCTCACTGTTAACATCGCCATCTTCCAGCTCCAAGTGTGTCCTTTGATTTATTCCATCATTTCACCCACATGCCTGAATTTCAACACATTGCCCATTTCCCCACTCTATAGGCTAGGCTTTTCCAAACTCTACATAAATGACTTCCAGGTTTGTGGGTTGTGGATAAGTGTATTACTGTTGTTGTGTTCTGTACTGTGGGATGCTTAGCACTGTTCCTGGGCTCCTACCACCTAATAGCAGTGGGGACTCCTCTTTGCTTCTACAATGCATGTGTCTTTCAGAAGTAATACTGTCCCCAGAGTGTAGGGTAAACTTGCCCTCAGTTGAGACCCTATGTATAACGTGACACTAATGCAACCAAAGATAATAACTGCATTTAAAGATCCCATTAACCTAGAGTTACCAAATCTGCAAATGTAATGCTTGTTAAACAGAAGCTCAGTTATGCTCACACCCAAATAACAAATCTATAAAATTCATATGTCACTGAAAAGTAGAAAAGGGTAACAGCTAGGTCCCCTGCACACTTGTAACTGATGGGTGGCTTCCTCTTGATAAGGGGTGCCTGGCAAGTGGAGGGATGGAACTCTTTCTAGCATGGACTCTATTGCCTGCTTTTGGATTACTTCCCCTGGCAGGGCTGCCTTTCCTGGCCTTGGGGAATGAAGATATGCTCAGCTCTGATATGACTTGATGTGTTGGAGAAGGGTGATACAGGGGAAGGGGAAATCCACTTTTCTGAGGGAAAAGCAGAGGAGAAAGGGGAAGAGGAGTATTGGAAGAAGAGGATGATGGGGGTATCCTTGATATGTAAAGTAAATAAAAAAAGAAAATAAAAAAATAAAAGGAAATGAAACATTGTCGGATGAGCCAAGTGTAGGGTTCCAGGGTTCTAACCCCAGCATTTGGGAAGCCAGTTAATGAAGACCATAAATTCAAAGCCAGTTTAGGTAAATAGCGAGTCTCAAAAAGTATTGTTGAGTATGAATGAAAGAAAGTATTATTCTTTATACATTGATACACATATACAAGTTGTATATTATATAATTATAATATAAAATTATATTACACAATTATATAAATTATTATATATATTACATTATATAATCATAATTTATATACTATATAATATGCAAATATATATGTATGTCATATCACCATATACATATTCTAACATATACAACTACATCATATCAACTCTGATTAAAAAAGAAGAAAGTCTATGAATATATATTTTTTGTTTTCTACAAAGGTTCATGTATAAAAATGTGATACCTGCTTTGTGATTTCACACTCAAAGCAGCTGATTAAATAATGAATCCCAAGTAGTATTTTTTTCTTTATTCCTGACAAGTTATTCATCTCTTCCCAGTTTATCAAGGAAAACAAAAGTATAAAGTTGTCAGACCTTGCTGATTTCTGTACATTATCTCTCCATTTTTTTGGATTGAGAACCAGAACCACTGTGATCTTCACCCAATATGTGATGGAAGACTTCCTTACCTAAGAACTAAACTGGCTTGCCTTTATTGTCCAAGTTGAAGGTTTAATGAAAATTATAATAGCAAGGTAGATTTATCTTTTCAAGTTTAGATAGTTTTAAATCCATGAAAACTTTTTTTTTCTCTGTAATATCAACTCTTCCTAAGAATGCAGAAAGGAGGCACTCACAGTCAGATGCAACCACTATTGAAAAATGTAGAAGACTCTGATGCACATGCATACTATGTTATTAATAACATCATTTCAATTTTAGGTAAATCAACTCTAGTTTTCATTATCATCTATGAGCAAGGTTTTATTCTGTCTCTTAAAAAGAGGACCTGATTGAATCTTAAGAAAACTAATAAACTGGATGCTGTCATTTAATTGCTCAGTAGATGAAGCCAGATTCAGCCTTGTTTCTCCTCTGCCACTAACAGAAGGTGTCCCAGAGGACACACAGTTCCTCTTACACCTCCTCTTGTGTACACCAGCCACAACTCGGTGAAAACCTGCGGAGATATTTACAAACATCCACATTCTGTGATCCTCCCCTCCCAACCCTATACCAAAAGTGTTTGTTCCAATGAAAATAAAAATAACTGAAAGGAATTGAATCCGTGGAACAGTCAATTCAGAGGTCAAGTGGGCTGCATGCCTGAGATAAGCAACAAGCACAAATCCAGTCCTTTCACCTTCTCAGGGTGCATTATTATGTCCCCTCCTTCCCTTGCATGGAAAATAAGCCTTGGCTCTAAAAAGCTACCTCAATTTGAAAGAACTGACTTCATACTTTAGGTAGATCGTGTTCCAAAACACGAGTCTACCAAAAGGCATGTCATTTCCTGCTATTTTCACTGTAGTAATTGTGTTGTGACACAGCAAGATCCAGGCTCAACTGACGGTCTGTTCCTTTGGTGTACATTGAGGAAGACATTCCTTAGAGTTCTCTGTTAGGAGACATTTGACAAATAGACCAATTTCTTAACTAGCTGCACAAATTTGTCTTCTACTAGTTCTAAAGAAATATTTTTACCATATTTTCTGTACCTATTTATTCACAAATATGCGTTTTATACCAACATGGTACAAATGAATGCATTGTGCAAACTGTAACCATATTCACACTTAGTGATGGGGTGAAAATGCTGACCAGGAATGGATTCAGTTCTTAAAATAGAGGTTTATACATATACATACACACCATTCATCATATACATCTATGATAACATTTACATAGATATATAAATATAAATACATTATTCACTGAGCACACACTTACATAAACATATGTACATCTAACAGACATATATACACATATGGAAGCAAATATACCTATATATGTATGCCTAACACGCTACATATTTTCCCCCAAAGAAGAGAGAGTTCATAGGACAAACGGATCTTGACACACATTCCAAGGCTCTAAGACAGCACTGAAAGATTCCATTTTATCTTGATGTGAGTGTGGAAAGGTCAAATATTGATTTAGGTTTTCATTGGAAGGAAAAAAAAAGTAAATTTTTTCTCTGAGAACATTTGCTAAATTTTGCTTTCATTGGAGGTTTCTGTGTGGAGCAGAGCTTGTTTGAAACAAGATGGCAAAGATATAAGGACCCAGCTTTTGAATGTAGCCTTAAGATCGATTTTACTTGTTCCTCTGACCTTTAATACGCAAAGCAGAAAATTCCTACAAACTTGCAAGGGAGAAAAATATGAGATATGAAAGCGAAAGAGGCGAAATGTTTATATTGATCCATGTTTTAAAATATGTATCAAAATTCACATTTATTCATGAAAATAACTTGCTTTGCAAAAGCCATTTTGTGTAGACATATTACTGTACAAAACATCAATATTTATTTTTTGAGAAATGGGCAGCAGACTCTCCTTCCTGTTCATAACAATGGAGTGTGTGCAGAAATACATATTATGCCCGAGTTCAGTGCTTCATATTCCAATGACACTGGTGGGAAAAGCATTGGAGCCACGAGGGATTTCACATAAACCTGTTATGAACTACATAAACAGAAGCAAATTCTAATTGGATTTATTAAGGCTGCAAAAATCTAGTTTTGTCTTCAAAGCTGTGATTTAAACTGGTTCTTGATCTATACTTTTTTGTTACTATGTTTAAATAACAGGATATTTTTATACAAAGAAATGGAAGGGCATGGGAGGAAGAGAGCAAGGATGGGGTTGGGAGGGAATAAGGGAGGGGGCCACAGATGCTATACAAAGAAAATAAAAATGTAATTAATGTAAGAAATAAAATTTAATTAACAAAAGAAAGAAACTGAAGTTCTGACCAAATATTTAAGTTTCTGAAGTGTACAAGGGAATGTAAACCCTGACACAAACAAATGGGTCTTCTTTCGTTGGCTTCCATAGTGTCATGGTAAATAAATAGCAAGAACACAGGAAGGCTGTTGAACTGATGATGAACTGAAGAGACTTTGTGATGAGTCTATGATATGATACTTTCTAGAAGTGGGATGGAACTTTTTTTATTCAATGTCACTGTGTTTCTATTATCTAGTAAGTTAAATTAAAAAGACTGGTAACTACCTAAAACATCATTCATGGTGGTCAAATAAAGTCAGTGGAAATGATACCCACCACTGCAAACTTTCTCATTTGCTAAGAGGATAAGGATGAATATTAAGAAAAAAAAAACTAAGAGAAGAAACTACGTAGATTTTTGCATTATTAGTTTAAATGTTCAAGCTGTACTTCTGCCCACTCATTATCTTGGATCTGAACCCTGGCTCTGATGTAAACCATCTGGAGGACTTTCTGTGAGTCATTTAACCTTGTATGTCTAGGTCCTGTGTTTGTTATTTTTTTCTAGGGGATTATTAGTGAGTGAGTGCAGGAATCTCCACGTGCCAGGCCGTTGCTCTGCTGTAAGACCAGCACCTACATCTCAAGCTTTTTAGTGACAAGATGGGACAGTTCATTGGGTTGGTTAGAGAATTCAACAAGATCATATCTTCAGTGTGTAATATGCTATATATTACCCAATGCCATGTTATATGTGCTATGGTATTATTTATTATTTATTCCATTGGTGTTTAGAGACAGGATATCATGCTGGTCTCAAACTCACTATGCAGCCGAGAAAAATAAAATAAAATAAATTTAATCCTCTTGTCTCCACTTCCTATGAGCTGAGGCTTCAGACATTTGTCTCCATGTCTGCTTTTATGTTGTATTAGTTATTAAATCAAAGGCTTGGCATATGTTACCAAGTGTGTCAGTGACCTTTATCTCCACCACTTCATGCTGTCTTATCACTTTAAAGTACTCATTAGAGTTCAAAGTGTTTGCTCCCACTGCATACCTGTAGTTATTGAAAACAAAACAAAGTCAACAAAAATTAAAAAAACAACCAAACAAAACAATAACTAGAACAAAATCATATACTAATCCAGAGATAAGATGATCAGAGTAAGTTGAATTCCCATTCTCTGGACCCTGTACAGTATAAGCATCTCCCTGACCAGCAGCCCTAATGTCTAGACTCATATTTCTGATCCTTACTGTACATTTGCAGATAACACTTGAGTCTTAGTTGGATATAGTCCTGAGTAACAACACCAAGAGAATGCCAGTTAGTGCCAGAGAAAATTTCAATTGTTCTGATTTTTGTCTCCGATACTTATGATATGTTGCTAGGGCTTATGAAATGCAGTTCTATTAGTCAAATCTAAGTTTGATAGAAGATAGAGAATTTATACATTTTTTCCTATGTTCAAACATCTCGGGTTACTACTGGAAAAAGGAGTTCAAAGTTTGAAAAATTGTTTCTTGACTATGAATATAAAATGGAAGTGTTAAGAAGCATAAACACCCCCCCCTCTTTATTTACTTGATGTTAAAGCACTGAGGTCTGAAAGTAGCATGGTGTCATTGCCAATGTGGTGGTACAGAGGTACAAAATGAAAAGTCTAAATTGGAAGTCTTGAATAATTGTTATTTACTTTTAAATGTCTCTGATCTTGGTTCATATTTTAGATTGTCCTGGCAACAAAGACATGGAATTATAGATTTAAATTTATATATAAAATCAAAATTGTATCATGATCATGCCATTATTCTCAGATATGGTCATACAGCTATTTCTTTTTCACATCCATAAATCAAGTTGAATATTGTGTATCTGTGCACACTCTGAAGGTTCTTTTCATTTCAGTAGTATTTGTGTTAAATGGCTTTTTATAACTATAGTGAAATCCCTGAGATACTAAACTTACAAATAAAATGCTTTAGTTTGACATGAAACTTTGAAGGCATGAGTCTGTTATCAATTGCCCTTGTAGATTTTGTTATTTGGTAATGATTGCTCTGCATTTGGCAACAAAGCAAAAGAAAGAAAATGCTGAAAACCTTGATATATCATTTCTCCTACTGAAGGTACATGAAATGCACCTAAAACTATATATTCTAAAATATTTTCCAGTCCTTCTGTATAGTTTTCTTTCTTTCTTTCTTTCTTTCTTTCTTTCTTTCTTTCTTTCTTTCTTTCTTTCTTTCTTTCTTTCTTTCTTTCTTTCTTCTTTATCACAATTTATTCAGTTTGTATCCCAGCGGTAGCACCCTCCCTCATCTCTTCCCAGTACCACCATCCCTCCCTCTTCTCCCCTATGTCCCTCTCTGGTCCTCCTCCCCTACTAACTGACATTAGCCTATCAGGTCTCATCAGGACTGGCTGCATCCTCTTCCTCTCTATCCTGGAAAGGGTGCCTCCCTCCCCTCTCCCCAGGTAGAAGTGATCAAAGGGCTGGTCACTGATTCCATGTCAGAGACAGCCCATGCTCCCCTTACTAGGAAACCCTCATGGAGACTGAGCTTTCTATGGGCTATATCTAAGCAGGGGATTTAGGTCCTCTCCATGCATGGTCATTGGTGGGAGCATCAGTCTCTCCAGGCCATGCTAGGCTCAGATTTTCTGAAAGATTTTTTTTAAATACTTTAAAAATATTCAATAATATTTAGTCAAAATGACGTCAAGACAAAGAGGAGAATAGCTCAATGATCTGCTGTTGGGGAATGCAACATTGTGCAAGCTCCTTGGCCTCTCTACTGCAGTCTTTCTAATCACACAATGTAAAGAGACCAATTTGTCTTTCATATGTCACTGAGCTGTTTGGCATTTAGGCTGGTAAGTACTTGAAGGTTTAGTTGATAAATGAATCTAAAACATTTTTATAAAGGGTTCATACTTAGGTTGTTGGTCTATCATCCTCATTCTTTAAAGGAGGAACCTAAATCATTAAAGAGGAGCTGAAGTAACTATAGAAAACAAATTTAATATACCAACCACATTTATTTTACGTCTAGTAAAGCTGAACAATTTCTTTCTCAGAGTACATTTACTTACTTCTCTAGTAAAACTCTGATATCTTAAACACAGAAGCTTCTATTAGAGCCACCAATTGACTTCAGCTTTGAGATGTCTAATTCTTTTAATTGTGTTGGATTGCTTTGGATCCACTCAAAAATTCAAGAGAGCTAGATCTCATAACTAATCATAGGAATTCGACAGTAGAGTTGTCTAAGTACTTACAGACTTGGAAAATGTGTGATTAGGGTAGAGAGCAATTCACTTCATAGAGGAAAGACCTCTGTCCTGGAATATCAAAATCTGAGAGAAAAGAACAAAGCTGGCACCAACAATTATATCACACTGAATTGACTTTGTGCAACCACAGAGCTACACTATTCCGTTATAAGAATAGGAGGCTGTGATAACAGTCCTACAGAGTCAAAAGAAGTGCCAAGGAAGTAGAATAGAGAGGGAACTTGGTAGTTTGTGCTCCCTTCATGATAAGAGCCTCAAATTTCATACTTTCATCATCACAATTCTGAGTGCCTATAATGCTCATAAAGAAAATAAAAACAAACTCTTAAGAAATTGAATGAAATATAAATAAGTGAACAATGAACTAATGAATGACTATACAAATGTGATTGTATATGAACCCAGCCCTAAGTATTCAACCACAGCTCTTAAGTCGAGGCATATTGAGAAGGAAGATACCAAATTAACACCTGACAAACAAAACAAATAGGCTACCAATAGGCTGTCTGTGCTCTCTCTGTTCTATAAACCCAATCTCTCAGTCTTACAATCTAACTGGGTAACTATACCCATAAATACACACAAATAATGCCAAATCAGCAAAATCAAAATAAGAGAAGTACTTGCATGTGTGTGTGTGTGTGCAGGCATACACACTCACAGATACACCAACAAAACCACCATCATCACCACCAACAACAAAATAACGGACATCAAGAATTATTGGTCATTGATATCTCTTAATATTGATGGTCTCAATTCCCCAATTAAAAAAAAAACAGACTAAGAGAATGGATGCCTCATGTAATATAAAATATCTTAGGGTAACTCTAACCAAGCATGTGAAAGACTTGTATGATAATAACTTCCAGTCCTTAAAAAAATAAAAAGATATAAGATAGAAAGTTTTCTCTTGCTCATTGATCTTTGTGATTATGATAATAAAAGTAATCATCCTACAAAAAAATCTACAGATTCAGTTCAATCTTTATAAAATTTTGGACACATTTTGACAGAATTTTAAAGGACAATTCTCAATTTCATGTGGAAAAATAAAAAATCCAGACTAGGTCAAAAAATCCTGTAAAATAAAAGAGCTTCTGATTTCAAGATGTTCTACAAGCTGAGCACACTGGAGACAGAGGCACACCAATCTTTATGAGTTCAATGGCCAGCCTGGTCTACAAAGTCAGTTCCAGTACAGCGAAGACTACGCAAAAAAAAAAAGCTTATCTTGAGAAAAAAAAATAATGTGTTACAGAGCTGTAGTAACTAAAAACTGCATGGTATTGGCATAAAAACATACACATTTATCAAGGGAACTAATTTGCAAACCCAGACATAAATCAAAATATATATTAAAACCTGTTTTGTTTTTTAAATAAATAAACCAGAAATGCACCATGGAAAAAAAGACAGCCTCTTCAACAAATGGTTATAGTCAAACTGCATGACTGCATGTAGAAGAATAAAGATTGTTCCATATTTATTACCCTACATAAAACTCAACTCCACTTGGATAAAAGACCTCAACATAAAATCATATGCACTGAACCTGATAGAAGAGTGGGGAATAATTTTCAATATGTTGCCGCAAGTTCTGTTAGCTCAGGCACTTAGCACAGGCACTAAGTTCAACAATAAACAGAACCTCATGTAACTGAAAAGCTTCTGTAAAGCAAAATATACTGTCAATATAATAAATCTCAGCCTTTGTAATGGAAAAGTTTTTTTTTCTTTACCAACTCCACACCTGATAGAAGACCAATATCCAAAGTACATAAAGAACTTAAGAATCTAAGTATCAAAAAGCCAAATAATCCAATTTAAAAACTGGGCACAAATCTAAGAAGAATTCTCAATAGAGGAATCTACAATGGTTGAAAAACACTCAAGGGAATGTTCAAAATCTTCAGGCATGAGAGAAATTCAAGTCAAAACTTCTTTGAGATTCTATCTTATACTTGAAAAAAATGTCCAAGATCAACAACACAAGTGATAGCTCATGCTGGTAAAGATGTGGAGCAAGGGGCACAATCATGCAAACATTCTGCCAGTATGGAAATCAACTTGGCAGTTCTTCAGAGTATTGGGAATAGATCCACATCAAGTTCCAGCTAAACCACACTTGGGCATATACCTAAAAGATGCTCCATTCTACCTCAAGGACATTTGCTTAACTATTGTTTATTGAAGTTTCATCCATAACAACCAGAAATTAGAAACAACCTAAGTGTCCCTCAATCAAAAAATGGACAAGGAAAATATGACCATTTACACAATTGAGTTTTACTCATCTTTTTAAAAAGAATGACATCATACCTGTGGAAGAGTAGTGGGAAGGAAAAAAGGATCTGGAGGGGACAGAAGAAGACCAACAGAGACGAATAAGGGGCCTTGTGGAGACTGAAACACCAACTAAGGACCATGTATGGACTGGACCTATGCTTCCTACACATATGTGCCTGATGGGTAGTTTGAGTATCATGCAGTTCCCCTAGAAAGGGGAGTGGGGATATATCAGCTATGGACTCTAATACATGCTTTTCAATCACTTCTCTCCTGGCTGGGCTGCCTTGCCAGGCCACTAGGAAAGATGTGCTCAATCCTAATGTGATTTCATACTCTAGGGTGGGTTACTTGGGGGGGGGTCCCCTTGTCTAAGGTGTAGCAATGGGGGATAAGGAGGAGAAAAAAGGAGGGTGGGACCAGGAGAAGGGCAGGGAGCATGATTGAGATGTAAAGTGAATAACTATATAAATACTTTTTAAAAATGATAACATGAAATTTACAGGAAAATAGTAGGAACTAGAAAAAAAAATCAACCCGAGTGAGGTAACCCAGACACAGCAAGACAAACATGATATGTATTCACTTATAAGTGACTTTACAGTCCATAAACCCAGAATGGGTAGGTAAAGAGAAGAGCTCTAGGGTGAATGCATGGGTCTTCCTGGGAAGGGGAAGCACAGATTTGGCAGGCGGACTGGCTGAAGGTGAAAATGGGAGTGGGATCAATCAGTTGGGGATGATACGATGGAAAGAGAGTGTGTGGGGAGAGATTCTTAGAATTAGGGGCCATTTAAAGGTTAATATGGAATCCTACTGTAGTGAAAACTTCCTGGAATCTATGAAGATAATCCTAATAAGGACTTCTGCTAATGGGTGATATGGAGTCTCAAATGGCCATCTCTTGCAACCATGCAAGGCTTCCAGTGGGGGAACTGTGTCGCATTCAGTTAAGTTGTCAGCCAAGAGCACCCCCATGAAAAGCTCCAAACAACCCATAGTGATGTTAAGGCAAAGGGTTGCTCTATGAAAACTGAGAAAAACATTGACACAACTCATTGAAAATTGATAAGTTGAACTGTTACCTGCAAGCAGCCTTCACTACTATGTTATAGTCTATTGAATGGCTGACAGTACTCAGCAGGCTACTGAAAGAGAAGCATGGTCACCAACGCAGCCACAAAATCTTTGACCTACAATCTGCTTGCAAAATGGTGACAGTGGTGGCAAAGAACTTATGGCAGTATCCAAGCAATGTCTGATTTGAGTTAAGGCCAATCCACAAGAAGGAACCCATATCTGACACTGTTTGGCTGACAAGGAACCCAAGACTACATATCCCAGAGACCTAGGGTAAAACCAAACATGATTGATCTTAAAAGGAAATCAGTAAAATGATTCCAAATGATGTTCTGCTACACTTATAGGTCAGTGACTTGTTCAATAAGCGGCAAGGGTTCCTCTGGCAGCAGATGGGAACAGATATACAGACTCACATTGGAAGTCTCAGCAACATCCCTCCCCTCAGAGCTCGTGGAATCCTACAGAAGGGAAGATGGAAATACTGTAAAAGTCAGAGGGGTTAGCGGACACTAGGAGAACAAGGCCCTTTGAACCAACTATGAAAGGTGCATATGATCTCACAGACACTGAAGCAACAAGTACAGTGCCAATTTGGGGCTACACCTTCTGCATATTAGCTTAGTATTTTTATAGGACTCCTGACTATGAGAACACATATGTTTCTGACTCTTTTGCCTGATTTTTGGACTCCTGCTTTCGCCTGTTGAATTGCTCTGTCCAATTCCATAATGATAGTTTTTTTCTTCATCTTATTATATTTTATTTTGTCATGTTTGATTATCCCTCAAAATCCTATTCTTTTCTAAGGAGAGACCAAAAGGAAGTAAATCTACAGGGAGACAGGGAAGGTAGGGAGGAATTTGGAGAAATAGAGTGGAAACTATAATTACAATATATGGTATGAGAAAAAAATCTATTTCAATAAAAGAAAAAAGAAAAACAAATAAAAACGGTGAATTTAAAAATTGTCCTCACCAAAAACAAAAACAACAAAAAATAGGAAAAAATACATTTCTTCAGCATGTCTTCATTTATCGCTTTACTGCATACTAAAGGTGTACTCACTATTTGAGGCTGTGAGTATACTATTCTTCTTTAG
The DNA here is from genome assembly GCA_028658305.1 of Pachyuromys duprasi. Taxonomy (NCBI): domain Eukaryota; kingdom Metazoa; phylum Chordata; class Mammalia; order Rodentia; family Muridae; genus Pachyuromys; species Pachyuromys duprasi. Next base: position 34,066,743 of record CM053748.1, read on the forward strand.
ACCCAGGATCTCAATTTAGTTGGCACAAAGATATCAGGCTGAAAAATGTGCTTCTTCTGGCAGAAGGTAGGAAGTCATTTTTCTCGAGACTTGTGCTTTAGTACCAGCCCCAGTTATTCATTCTCTTTTACAAGGAGAAACCCATTTGTGTCTTCAGGAGACAGATGCATCTAGCTATCGGGTGTTTCTGCCAATCACTTCCTGCCAAAGGCTTGATGTTTTATTTCATTAGTGCAGGCACTTTCCATTAATTTGGAAACTCTTGAAGAGTGTAAGTTCCAAAGGACATTGTATTTTGGCTCCTGTATTTCAAAAGGCTATTTAATACATTACTGAAATAACTTGGCATCTTGACAAGAAAGAGTCAGTGACCACACAATTTTAATCAGTTTCTCACAATGTAATTCTAATGTTTCATCTATTGACATGTTCATTCTGTACTATTTTACTTGACAAAAAAATCACAAATATTTATTATCTAAAAAATTTTCATTCTCCCACTATCTCTCTCTCCCTTGTTTTTCTTTTTCTCTTTCCTTCTTCTTTCCCTCTACCCTTCCATAAAAAGAAGAACTTAAGCATGTATATTTTATATCGAATATAAATCCACAATGGCATACATCATTTATTATATGTCAAGAGTGATATATTCTTAATGAATAACTATATATATTATTCATTATATATATATATACATATACAAATATACACATACACACACCTTTATTCTCTCAGATTCCTCAGTGAACTCCAGGTTTATGTACAAGTTTACCATCTTCCATGTGGTCAAGTACTTGGAAGAGGCTTTGATAAAGCAGGAAAGGGCAATGCCTCATTCACCAGTGATGATCATTGATATCTCATTTCGTTCCCTAAAGATTTGTTTGGGTATAAATTTCTAGCTAGTGAAGTATAAAGGAAGATTTTGGAAGGAGGGACTATTTCTGAGAAAGGTTCACTTATGGCACAATGACAGAGAGATTTATTTTTTATAAAAGCCATGATTACTATAGCCTCTGAAAATCATGTTAGTAAACCCTAAAGACAAAAATATCAGGTACATAGTAGAAGAGCAAAGTGGTGGAAAGATGCTTATCTTCAGGTTGCTGGTCAATAGAGAGATGTACTTTCCCCCATGAACTTTTTGTTCTTACATGAAAATAAATATCTTTACTTTTAGGGAGATATTAGAGATACCTATCACTGGGCACATTTGGCTCTGGCACAGCAGCCATGGAGCATGTGTATCTGTAATATAGTTATACCTTCAAGTCTTGTAGAATGAAAAAGTAAACATTCCATGTAGTCAATAAAACACAGTGATATGCCTGCCTCTGAAATAAAAATGAAGGCAATGTTTTATCTTTAAATGCATCACAGTGTCTCAATCCATCTTTGACTTTCATAAACAGCTGCCCACAACTCTCCGGTCTTCAAGCTTACTTGAAGCCATTCTAAAGTTTCTTACAAACTTGTATGAGACACAATTGGGATTTTGTGTAATAAAAAGCAATTTAACCTGAGAACAGTCTAGGTTTTCTCATCCCTTTAAATGCTATTGGATCTCAATTTTCCCATTATAATAGTGGAAGACTGGTAATTATTTTAACTCCACAATTGAAGTAGAATGCATACGCATATTGTGCTAATTCACATAATTTCTCTCTTTTTCTGCTTTTTAAAATTTAAGATCCATAGATGCCATTCATGTATTCTTATTGCTTCACCCTAGAAGCACATGAAGATGATGATGAATGTGATGAGCAGTCTCTAAACTCCATGAGATCCTTACCAGGTGTTGCAAAAATATCCTTCAGTTCAAATAGATTCCAGTTTTTATGTATCTTACAAACAAGATGTCCAGTGAAGAAACTGTATGGATTTATTCAGGCTCAGATGTTATGAGTGAAGTATTGGAGGCAAAATTGAGCAAAATAAATGCCTCCTAGCCTGTGTTCTCAGGTACTCAACCTGCAAAAGCCTACTCTGCACAAAGATGAAAGAACTGTAGAAATAAAAGGAATCTGTCCAGGGAGCTTTCTTGGCAAAAGACAGGAACCAACATCAGAAAATATCATTTGTAAAAAATGAATTATCAGTGAAAATAATATACAGGAATTAAATGCCCACTCATACCAACCTTTGATATTTGTCTACTTTCTTACCTTCAAACACTATTATTTTAAAACGTAACTTTACCACTTCTCACAGAATAATTATAAAAAATACAAAACACACAATGATCAACAAAATAAAATATGTGCTTTAAAATTGTGGCAGGCCATAGAGGAAAACAGTGCAGCCAATCTTGATGAGACCTGATAGGCTAGGGTCAAATGGAAGGGGAGGAAGACCGCCCTTATCAGTGGACTTGGGGAGGGGTATGGGAGGAGAAGAAAGAGGAAGGGTAGAATTGGGAGGGGATGAGGAAGTGGGGCTATAGCTGGGATACAAAATGAATATTTTGAAATAAATTTTAATTAATAAAAAATTAATTTTAAAAATTTGCAGAAAATTTTAAAAGAAAACAATTGCTGGGACAAATATTACTAGCAAGAGATAAGAATAAATTTAGCTCTCACTGAGACTTTTACAATTTTTATTTATGAAATCTGTAGTATATTTAGATGGCTTGATGCACTATTAGAAGAGAAGTTAATTTATTGTGGTTGATTATTTTTAACTATATGAGAAGGAGGTATAAAGTATTACTCAATAGAATAACAAATATATGTGGCTTTTCAGGGAGATTATGTGGGAATTGTTGTTAGCACTTTGCATAAGATAAAATTTTGGGAAGAAGAATATGAGTTTAAATAAAGCATGTTTTCTTAAGGTCATATTCTTAAAATGAAGTTTTTTGTCCTTAAGTCTGACATGAGACATGACTGCTCTTTTTTGAAAGTCAGCAGAACTCAAATGAGGATCAAGTCAGACAGAATATGTACCAAACAGAAATAGACCCTGGTATTCCAGAATGGTAATACATGGTTGTATTCCCATATCTTTGGAGCTAATGAAAGAGGATTGTAAATTAAATGCCAGTCTTGACTAATCAAGTAAGGTCATATAGAGAGATCACTTCAAAATTAGAAGGAAAGAAGAGAAAGAGGAACGAAGGGAGGAAGGGTAGGAAGAAGGGTGAAAGGGAAGGAGAGAAGAAAAGGGGAAAATAAAACTGGATCATTGGTTGACAAGAACATGCATATAGGGAAGTTAATATATTCTTACACTCCAATCAAGGACCATGCATGGAAATAACCTAGAACCCCTGCACAGGTATAGCACATGGAAGCTGAATGTCCAAATGGGTGTCCTAGTAAGGGGAACAGGAACCTTCTCTGACTTGAACTCAGTGCCTGCCTCTTCGATCACCTCCCCCTGAAGGGAGGAGCAGCCTTACAGAGGAAGACAATGCAGCCAGTCCTGATGAGATCTGATAGGCTAAGGTGAGATGGAAGGGGAGGAGTACCACCCTATCAGTAGACTGAGGAAGAGTCATGGAATAGGAGGGAGGGCAGGAATGGGAGGGGAGGGGATGAGGAAGGGGGCTACAGGTAGGATTCAAAGTGAATAAATTGTAATAAATTTAAAAAGTTAAATATATATATATTTAACTTTATATATATATATATATATATATATTTATTTATTTATTTATTTATTTTACCCCACCTGCTCTAGCCAATCCACTACTTCTGTTTTATTCCTGGAGACAAACAGCCTTCTAGGTTTTGCTGTATTGTCTTGAGTATTACAACTATTGTCTTGAGTATTGTTCTTATTGTACTTACAATAGCTGTATGGGAGGAACTTAGCACTGTCATTGTCACATAGTAAACTGTCATTAAACATTAGCTATAAACTGAGAGAGCCCATATTTAGAGACAGATATTATGTTCCTACCAAAACCAGGGTGCTCTATTATCTCCTGGAGGAAAGACCACCTCAAGTGCCCATAAACCATAACAGTAATTATATGGTGAAAATACAGTTTTAAAATTTGTTGTGATTTTTATATACCCCAATTTAAATTATTTTAATACAACTTGTGATTTAACACTCATTTTTCAAGTTATCTTGAAATCCTTGTCAAAAATTTTCAATTATTTTACATTCATACTCCTGACTGACTCATTCCACTTACTGCATTACATCTATCTATCTGTCTGTCTGTCTGTCTGTCTATCTAATAACCTTATCATAACCACATCCCACCTCTCCTCCCATTCCCACCCTCACTCCCTATGTCCTCTATTCCCCTTTTCCCTACAGAAAAAGGATTCCCACCACACCAACTAACCTGAGCACATGAGTACATTCAAATCACAGCAGGACTGAGAGCATCCTCTTCTGCTGTGACCTAGAAAGGCAGCCCCACCACAGGGAAATGATAGACAGGCCACTACCCTCCCAGTCACCTGCACCCCTGTCTTTCAAGGCATCTGATCCCACAACCTGCCTTCCAAACACACAACTCAGTGAGACTGTACTTGAAATGCAATCACTCATTCATGTTCCCTGGAACTCTCTCATCCTGAAGACTACTCCAGACTCCAGAGACAGGCAGATCCAGTTATCAGTGAAGGTTCCAGTAACAAACAGCCAAAGCTATGGACAACCAGATGGCTAATTCCATCATAAAAACACAATCACCAAAACCCAGGACATCATGGCTCCACTAGAACCACCCCTCCCCCCCCAAAAAAACAATGGCTATTCGAATGTAGCTGAAACACAAGAAAATTGCCTTACATCTATGCTTATGCAATTATTAGAAGCATATAAAGCAGAAATTAATAAATCTTTCAATGAAATACAGGAAATCTCTCCCTCCTTCTTCTCTTCCCATGCCCCTTCCCCAGTCCACTGAGAGGGCAGGTCCTCCTTTCCTTCCATCTGACTCTAGCCTATCAGTTCTCATCAAGACTGGCTGCATCATCCTCCTCTGTGGCCTGGTAAGGCTGCTCTCCCCTTGAGGTGGGAGGGGAGGTGATCAAAGAGAGCCACTGAATTCATGTCAGAGACAGCCCCTGTTCCCCTTACTAGGGAACTCACTTGGAGACTGAGCTGCCATGATCTACATCTGTGCAAGGGTTCTAAGTTATCTCCATGAATGCTCGTTGGTTGGAGTTTTAGTCTCAGAAAAGATACCTGGGCTCAGATTTCTTGGCCTTCTGTTGTAGACTTCAGTCCTGTTCCCTATTTTCTCCCTCTTCTGATGTCTATCCCATTTGCCTTTATGAATGATGATTCAGCATCTTACCCAGTGTCCTTCTGAAAAATATTTTCTAAGCAAACAGACCCAAAAAGCAAGCTGGAGTAGCCATTGGAATATCTAAGAAAACAGACTTCTAAATGGAAATTAATCAAAAGAGAGCAGGAAGTACATTTAATGCTTATCATAGAAAAAAAATCCACAAGAGGACATCAAGATCATGAACATCTATTCCCCCAATGCAAGGGTACCTACATTTGTAAATGAAACATTATTAAAGTTTAAATCAGACATTGATTCCAATACATTAATAATGGAAGACTTCAATATCCTACTCTCACCAATGTCCAAATCCTCAAGAGAGAAGCTAAATGGAGTAATAATGAACTACCGAGGTCATGAATAAAATGGATCTAATAGATGTCTACAAAATTTTTCACCAAAACAAAAATAAATATACTTTTTTCTCAGCACCACATGGAACCTCCTCCAAAACTGACCATACACTTAGTCACAAAATAAACCTCAAATCAATACATGAAAATTGAATTAACCCATTGTTCTTTATCAGATCACTATTGATTAGAGCTAGACCTCAACAGTAACAGGATTAACAAAACCTTGTACACTCATAGAAACTGAACAACTCCTTGCTCAATGATCACTTGGTGAGAAAAAAAGATAAAGAAACAAATTAGACTTCCTAGAATTCACTGAAAAGAAGGGTATTAACTTACCCAAACTTTTGGAACATGATGAAAGCAGTGCTAAGAGGAAAGTTCATAACATAGCACTAATTGCCTTTCTTCATAAAGGAATTGGTGAGATAGCATATTAGCAGCCTAACAGATCACCCAAAAGTTTCAGGGAAAAAAAGAAGAAGAAGAAAACACAACCAAGAGAAGTAAACAGCAGGAAATAATCAAATCCAGGGCTGAAATAAATAAATTAGAAACAAGAAGATCAATACAAAGAATCAATAAAATCAATAGTTGTTCCGTTGAGAAAATCAACAATAGAGACAAACACCTATCCAAACTACCTAAAAGACAAAGAAACAGTACCCATATTAATAAAATCAGAATTGAAAGGGGAGAGGAAATCCAAAGAATCCTTAGGTCTTACTTCAAAAGTCTGTATTCCACAAAAATTGGAAAATTTCAAGAAAGGGGATGATTTTCTTGATGATTTAACCTACCAAGTCAAATCAAGAACAGGTAAACAATTTATATAGCACTATAACCACTAAGGAAATAGAAGCAGCCAACCAAATTCTCCCAAACTAAAAGCCCTGGTCCAGATGGTTTTATCATGCAATTCTACCAGACTTTCAAAGAAGAGCTAACACCAATACTCTTCAAACTATTCAACAGAATAGAAAAAGAAGGAATACTACCAAACCCATTCTATAAAGCCACAGTCACCCTCGATCCTAAACCACACAAGGACTCAACTAAGAAAGAATTTTCAGGCAAATCTTCCTTATGAGCACTAATGCAAAAATCAATACGATTCTTGCAAACCAAATTTGAGAAAGAAATCGTTATCCACCATGATCAAATAGGCTTCATCCCAGGGATGCAGGGAGGTTCAACATACAAAAACAAACAAACAAACAAACAAAAAAACCCATCAATATACTCGACCACATTAACAAACTGAATGGTGGGAACTAGAACAGATCTTCCTGAGTGAGGTATCCCAGAAGCAGAAAGACACACATGGTATATACTCACTAACAAGTGGATAATATACATGTAATACAGGATAAACACACTGAAATCTGGACGCTTAAAGAAGCTAAGCAAGAAGGTGGTCCCTGGGTAAGATGATCAATTCTCACTCAGAAAGGCAAGTGGAAGGACATCTGAAGAGGGAGAAAACAGGGAACAGTACAGCAGCCTACAACAGAGGGCCTCTGAAAGACTCTACCCAGATGTTATAAAGCATATGTTGAGACTTATAGCCAAACTTTGGACAGAGTGCAGGGAATCTTATGAAAGAAGATGGAGACATAAAGACCTGGAAGAGAAAGTTGCTCCACAAGGAGAGCAACAGATTGAAAAAAATCTGGGCCCAGGGGTCTTTTCTGAGACTGATACTCCAACCAAGAACCATGCATGGAGATAACCTAGAATCCCTGCACGAGGTAGCACATGCCAGCTCAGTTCCAAGTCAGTTCTTTAGTAATGGGAACAGAGACTGTCTCTGACATGAACTCAGTGGCAGGCTCTTCGATCACCTCCCCCTGAGGGGAAAGCAGCCTTACCAGGCCACAGAGGAAGACAATGTAGCCAGTCGTGATGAGAACTGATAGGCTATGGTCAGATGAAAGGGGGAATTTGCAGTGGAATTTCTGTAAGATCATTCTTTTATCCACTCAGCACATACTCTGGGCCAAGCTGCCAAGAAGAGAAATTTCTTCCTTGGGATAAATTATTTGTGATATTTGGGAGAGAGCCTGTTCTCACTTTCCATCCAGCACTGGGGAAGGGTGGGAAACTTTTCATCTCTTCTGTCATGTACCAAATTTCTACTCCTTCCTCTAATCTTTGGAAATTTACAAATCGCAGCAGACACAAACTATTCATTTCTACATATATGGCATGGATAATAGGCTACTTCTGGGCAATAGAGAAACATGTTGTTTAGCTTTGCCTCACAATGCCAAATTGGATGGCGAAGGTCAGCTTTTCATGCGTCACATAAAAGGGCAGTCCAAGCAGTTTTTGTTCTACTGGGAACTCTGTTGCTCTGAAGACAACGCAGATTAAAATAAAGTCTCCTAATCTTCCGAACCCCCTTTATACACAGCACAATTAATATTTCCTCCTTCTGTCTTCCCACAGCACCTTGTGCAAAATTCCATCAACATTTCCTCATTGTGCTATAAATATATGCTCCCGTCAATGTCCTTTTCCCCAGAGTAGGTTTGGTAGTTCTATCTTTCATTATCGTCTTGGCATGATTGATCTCATTACTTTGCCCTTTAGCTCTGCCTTATGTATTTCATGTTGGTACTTTCCCATTTCATTTTATTATTGCAGCTGTAGAAGTAATTTAAATGTGCTTTGAGAATACACATAATGTTGGGAAACTTAATTCTTCAAGTGACTATCTTGGCTTTATACATTTGTAAAGGGGGGTTTAATTCTGTACTGTTTTCTAAAACCTCCATAACCTAAAAATCCTGTTATCTCCTCTGCAAACTCAATGTCTCAGATTAAAAAGTACACAAGGGGAAAGAGATGCCAGCAGGAAGGGAGAGAAGATGATAGGGGCGTTTGAGAGGGAGTAAAATATGAACAAAATACATGGTTTTCATGTTTAAATGGCATAAATGTCATTTATTTGTGTGTTAATTATAACTTAATTTTAGAAGCATAACTCGTCATGATTGGGAACTGAGAAATATGAAAATAAGTTAGGTAGATTTAAATTTTCATTTTCACTGAAGCCCAACTGAGGACACATATTGAATTGTCTTCTTTTTGGGGGAATATGCCCAGCAAGTATTAAATATTTTTCCAAAATTCACCCCCTTACAGCGTTAACATTGTTACTTGGCACAACTGTATTGTCAGGAACTAAAATCTGTGGAGCAGAATTAAGAGCATGGGAAAAAGTCTACATGTGACTAAAATAATAAATTCAAGTATAATATTAAAAAAAAAACAACTCAGCTTGCAGTCTGCATCTGATGGAGGGATTAGATGCATACATAAATACATCATTAAAATCCTCCTACTAGGAGTCTGCTCAATTCATGGTGACTTGGGTTGCTGCAGGAGCACTGAATGGGATATCTAAACATAATGTGTTTGTTTACAGAATGAAAAGAAAGAATTTGACAGATTTTAAATACACACAGAAGAACCATTTCTACACTCAAACAATAGTTAACACACTTCAGTAGAAAAAATTGGAATTTATCAACCTGTCTCATTAGAATAACAATAAAAACAGGAGGAGGAGGAGGAAGGGGGAAGGAGGAGCAGAGGGAATCTGACAACTTCAGGCAAGTTATATTCCAGTAAATCTCAAAGCATCATGAATTCATAACTACACTGGATTATTGTAAGTAATGTGACTGTAAAACACAGACCCATATATTTGTTATTCTGAGTGGGTATATTATGAAAAGCTTAAGGCATCCATCAACAGCATGTTTTACTCATATTACAAAGTGAGAAAACTAAACAATTCTTTCTACCTTCACAGTGGAATTTGGTTGTTCAGTGATAGTGACTATATTTAGTTCAAACTGGTCCTAGCCTCACTACCCATGGTCTTTCAGATTTCAGAGCAAACACACACATATTCATGCACAAACATTAACTTTTCTATCATTGTTTCTGTCAATATCTTGTTTTAAATCAAGGTTCATCTTCAAAAATATCCTTTTGTGGTCTTCAGAGGCATGAAATACTTCTGTTATACGACTGTCATCTTAATCACTTTCTTTCCCTGAAGATGGTAAGGGGCGTGTGACTAAGACTCTTAAGGAGTAGTTTTATGTTATTTAAAAAAATAATAATTCTCAGCTAGAAAATATCACTGAAAGGGGGAATTCTCCCCTTCTGCCATCTGCCCATAGCTTATGAAGTCTCATCAGGACTGCATGGATCCTCTTACCCTGTGGCCTGGCAAGACCTCATCACCAGGGGCAGGTGATCAAAGAGCAGTCAGTCAAGCCACTTCTCCCCTTACTGGGGAACCCACATGGAAACTGAGCTGCCAACTGGCTACATCTGAGCAGGAGGTCTATGTTCTCTCCATGCATGGTCCTTGGTTGGTGCATCAGTCTCTACAGGATTCCCAGGGCTCAGATTTTCTAGAGGGTATGACTGGGAGGAATTAAGGAAGGAGACTTCAATAGGGATATATAAAGAATAAGTTGTAAAAAATAATAATAAAATTCGTGAGAAAAAAATAACACATGCCCTAAATATCACAGGAGGAGGAGGAAGAGAAGAAGAAGATAGGGAACATTTTCAGAACTCTTTTAATAAGGAAATGTTAAAATATAAGTACAGAGCTGTGCATGGTGGCACATGCCTTTAATTCTATCACGCAGGGAGGCAGAGGCAGATGGATGGCTATGAGTTCAAGGCCAGCCTGGTTTGCAGTGAGTCCAGGACTGCAAAGGCTACACAGAGAAACACTGTCTCAGAACACACACACACACACACACACACACACACACATATATGAGGGAGCAGGCCAGGATATAAAAAAAGAAAATATGACCAACAGCACTTTTGATGCCATATGAAATTTTAGCTTCTACTAAAAGTTTACTTGAGCCTTGTTGTGTTTTGAGCTAAGTGAGCAGTGGTTGTCTTCATGCATACGATCTGATTCAGTGAAGGTGGATCCCATCATATTTTCATGAAACATCTATTTAAGTGAGATGGGTAACAGGAGCTTATAGAGACCTCTCTGTGTGCAAAGCTGATAGTGCTTTAGTCATGCTTGGATCTGAATATTCAGAATCAATTTTGATTTAAATAAATGTAAACTTGTAAACTGGAAAGGAAGGTAGAGAGATAGAGAATAAGCCATGATGAACATTATATTAGGTTTCATACTACATAGTGTGATAAGCTCACTTCTCTCTGTAGGAATGTATTTAGCTTTTGGCAGTTACTGGCTTTCTGCTTCATAAGTTTTCCATTTCAAATCTTTATGCTTTCCATGTTTTCCTTTCTTCTGGAGATGAAATTATATATAAACAGCAAGTCAATGAAAAGGAGAAAATGCAATCTTTATGAAAATGCCAAAGAACTCCTAAGTTAGAGTCTCTTATACCTTTTTCTCAGCACATTCTCACAGAGCACAGGAAAGAGTAACAATCACTTCTTTCCAGTGGAATGGAGGCTTTAAGCATTATGCTTTGTGATGGCAACATCTTTAAACACAACTATGCCTTCTCTTTGGTTATTGACAAGACAAAGTCTCTAGTGTAAGCTTTTAGTTTTTTCATGTTATCGTAAACAACTAATGTTCTTAACCATTACCACCCACTTTAGCCTGAGATACAAGGCCAGTCCAAATTGCACTATGGACCTTTTGTTCAAGGACACTTAAATGCCACCATGATATCTTCTAAACTGAAGAATTACCTACAGAAAAAGTTCTTTTTACTCAGTCTTCATTCAGAAGGACAAACCGGATAGAAATTGGAAGCGCGAGAAGACAGGGAAAAGAATAGGACACTACCACAGATGGCCTCTGAAAGACTCTACTGATGGAGGTATCAAAGCATAGGCTGAGACTCATAGCCAAACTTTGTGCAGAGTTCAGGGAATCTTAGGATAGAAGCTCCAAATGGAGACCAACAGAATCATAAAAACTGAGCTCTGGAGGCCCTGAAGAGAATGATAGCCCAACCAAGGGTGATGCATGGAGAAGGCCTAAAACCCTGAAATGTAGCCCATAGACTCAGTCTCCAAGTGGGGTTCGTAGTAAGGGGAGCAAGGACTTTCTCTGGCATGAACTCAGTGGCAGGCTTTCTGACCACCTTCCCCTGGCAGGGGTGCAGCCTTGCCATGCCACAGAGGAAGACAATGCAACCAGTTTTGATGAGACCTGATAGACTAGGGTCAAAAAGAAGGAGAGGAGGACCTCCCCTAGCAGTGGACTATGAGATGGGCATAGAGAGAAAAGAGGGAGGGAAGCTGGGATTGGGAGGAGACAAGGGAGAGGCCCACAGTCAGAATACAAATTGAATAAATTGTAATGAATGATAATAATAAAAAAATTAAAAATAATATCATGAAATTATTGTTAATGCTATAGCGCTTCATAGATATATAAAATTGGTATTTAAATATGAATTATGCCTCTTAGGCTCATGTATTTGGCCCCTTGTCCTATTTTGGTGCCATTTTGAAAGGTTGAGGCACCTTTCAGATGTAGAAAGTTGTTAGAGAAAATGAGCCTTTAGAGGAGGGTCCAGGTTTGATCTTGGTTACTTTTTGCTTTTGCATTGTAGACAGAATGTGACCTACCACCTCATATTACTGCTACTGTGACACACACACACACACACACAACTGTATTCTCCTTAAACTGTTAGACAAAATAATTATTTTTCCTTAAATTGTTTCCTGTTGGACATTTGAGCATAACAGTAAGAGAAAATGATAAATATGTAACAAATAGCGAACTTCATTGTTCTTCATGAAATTAAGTATCTCTGAATATGTTATAGATTCAAATGAAAAATAAAAATTATTGAAAATGTAAACTTGGACATTTGTTCTTCATTTTAAAAAAGCCATGACACTTGGAGATATTTTTAGAATTTGTACATCAAACAGACACTGGTAAAGATATTAGCCTCAAATAAATTTCCAAACGCAGCTGAAAGTGTGAGTTTAACTCCTGACATTTTGGGACCTCACTGAGAAGTTATTCAGTTCCATGAGGTTCAACACACGTTGTATATTCTTCAGGCTCCCTGGGGGCATTTTGAAAATATACTTAGCAGGAGACTCATCTCTAGAGAATCTGGAGCTTAACTTATAGAAGATTTTGATGTAGAATTCTGATTTAAATCCCCTGATCTAGTATCTTGAAGTAGAATCACTTAAATATCTTGCTTTATGAAGTCCGTTATTTCACCCATTTAAAATCTGTGTTTGCATATTTTATTCTCTAAAAGAAGAAAATAATATTGTTTGTATAGAATCTTAGCTTATAAAATTTTAAAATATTGTTATGATTTTATTTAATATCTACAGCTATCTTAGAGACTTTTTCAGGTTCTCAATTCAGCTATATAAAAAAGTTGAGACACAACAACGTAAATCTTTGTTCAGCTGACATAGAGTTATAGTGGTTCTCAACATTCCTTATGCCTTGACCCTTTAATACAGTCTCTCATGTTCTGGACCCCAAATATAAAAAAATTGCTGCTATTTCATAATTGTAATTTCACTGCTGTTATGAATTGTGATATGAATATCTGATATATAGGATATCTGATATATGACACCTATGAAAGGAGAATTTGAACCCAAAAAAGTTCATTTCCCAGAGTTTGAGAATGAGTTATAAGAAGAAAATAACATGACAGAAAGTATGGTAAACAGTTGCCACAGCTAATATCAATTCCATGTTGACTATGTCATCATAAAATAAACAGCACATAGTTATTTGATGACATAATTAATGGGACATTATTATTTCCAGGCATCGACACTGTCATTATGAGTACCCATCACAATCATCATTTCTGATGAGAAAGGAGTATTTATGAAATTTAAGTTTATAAGAAACCTTTGATGACAGCAAACGATCATGACTAGATTCAATTCTAACTCCTTTCAAAGTTGTCTGGTGCAACCACTCTGTTTTGACCACTACTGTTATCTCTGTCTGTTATCTACATTCCTTTCCTATAGCAAAAGTTCAACAAATAATAAACTTTAGGGGGAAAAATGGAGACACAGATAAGTATTATATATGAGACAGAGCCTGACATGTAATTTCATCAAGCACTGCCCCTAGAGTTGTAAAACTTTAAATTGAGTAGCTTTGTAAAAATCACAAGAAAAGTTCAGACAAGAGTAGGGTGGATACACACAAGGCATCCAAGAATAAGTTCTGTAGTTATATCAACTTCATAGACCTATATCTTGTGCAAAAAAAAAAAAAAAAAAAGCAACTGGCCTGTCATTCCATAACCAGCACCGCATTCTCTTCTAATAGACCATTAACCTGAAGTCCCTCACATATTTAAAGTTTATGGCTTCCCTGGAGAGAAGAGAAAAACAGAGACAGAGAGAGATGGAGGGAAGGAGGGATAGAGAAAGACAGAGAGAGATTGCACACCAGAGATCAGTGTCTGGGGTCTACCTCAATCATTCTTCACTTGTTTATTGGAGACAGTTATGACCTCCCACTGATTCTAGAGCTCACCAACTCAGCCAGTCCTGCAAGGCAGAGAGCTCTTAGGTTCGCAGTCTCCACTTTTGCAGCACCAGGGTTCTAGGCATGCACCACTGTCCAATTTTTATGTAGGTGCTAGGGATTAAACTCTTTTTCTTGTGCTTGCCTGGAATGCATTTTGCCCAATACCTAGGCCCACATTCCTTTAAGAACTCGAAAGAAGGATGTAATGTCAGAAAAGCTAGATTTCATGAAACACAAAAGGAAACTACAGCTGGGTTAAATGTCCTTTCTTGAATCACTAGATGCAAAAAAGAATGAAAGATTATTAAATATCTTCTCTTAATAAGGAGGGATGAATTTAAAGCTATAATAATTTTAGAGCAGTGGGCAGGCTACACTGAAAACATTTAACAACTTGTGCTGAACTGAAATATGTGAGTATCCTGAGATCTTGGCCATCCTACTTTCATGAAATAGCTTGTATGAAAGTAAGCTTTGGACTGTCCTTGCTTCATGGAGCTTCTGAAGTTTTCACACTCACCACTAAACCTTTCACTGCAGAATGACACCCTAGTCCTTTACTCTGTCAGCTCTGTCTATAGACCCTCATATTTCAATGTTAACAGCACGAGTATCAGTGAAGTTATTTTATACAGATGGTATGGACTCAGTGGACATGAATGGATCCATTTTATCACCACAAGCTAGAGCTGAGGAATTATATAGTAACATTGTATCTCATCATTCTCTGACTTCACAACATAAGAACAAACTACTCTGAGCATATAACTTGCATTCTTCCCCATTCATATCACTATTTATGTGATTATAACCTGGTTAGTATTCTTCCCTGTTCTAGAATGTTCAAGCCAAAGTTCAGTGCCATAAAATATCATGAGTCCTCAGCGTGACACATCAATTTATAGCTGCCTAATAGAACAGAGTCTTTACATTGTATAGGAACTAGGCAACAGATACTCTGGGATAATAACAGCTAAGAGACTCACCTTGGATCGAAGTTTCAGGAGGATGCAATAGATGATGAGAAAACATTTTGGGACTTTTATGAGAAAAGAACTCTTTCGTGGTCATTTCATGATAAATATCTTTCTGCTGTGGCCTAAAATAACTTTAAAAATCAAACTTTTCCACAAATGTGGGATATAGCAGTTTTAATTCTATATACTCAAAGAGTAACATCACTTCATGCTGAGAACATAGTACAACCCAACTTTCCTTTTTATAGCTGTATCAAACATCTGATTCAAAAACTGAAGCTTATGAAAGCTATAACTGAGTTTTATATCTGTGTACGCTCCGTGTAAAACCATTCAAAAATCCCTAATCCTGGAACCAAGATTCACACAAAGGATTCTGGGAACTCTAAGCAATAACTGACAAATTAAATATATGAAATGGAAAGGACAAAACTCCTATAAATTTTACCATATAGCTCAGGAATATGAACCCCAAAGAAAGAAAAATATAGTCCCAGGTCTCTGTAGCTGTTAGTAAATTAAAAGGCAAATTTTTTACTCGATTTTTTAAGTAATTTATTTATTTTTATATTAATCATAGGTTATGTACTTTGTATCCCAACCGAAACCCCCTTCCCACATTCCCTCCCACTCTCCCCATCCCTCCCTCATCTTCTCCCTGCCCCCCTCCAAGTCCACTGATAGGGGAGGACCTCCTCCCCTTCCATCTGACCCTAGTTTATCATGTCTCTTCAGGGCTGGCTGCAATGTCCTCTTCTGGGGTCTAGCAAGGCTGCTCCTCCCTTGGGAGGGGGGATGAGGGTCGAAGAGCCAGCAATTGAGTTCATGACAGAAATAGTCCCTGTTCCTCTTACTAGGGTACCCAGTTGGTACCATGGGCCACATCTGAGTAGGGGTTCTAGGTTATATCCATACATGGTCCTTGGTTGGAGAAACAGTCTCTTAAAAGACCCCCTGTGCACATTTTTAAAACAAGAAATCACAGTCTTTTCACCTTTTTTGTGGTTCAAAATTTCAAGCACAAGTCATTGTGAAAAGTTTTCTTGCATTATTTAGATATTTTTTCAGACTAGTAAAAAGTGTATTGAACCACTTCTACCCATCAAAGAGATACACAAATAATATGTCTGCCTTCATACATAGACAAATCTTAGAATCATGAGGCAAGCTAGGTAATAAACTTAAATAAACATTAAAATGTTTGACAAGCACCTGGGTAGGTTTATACATGGAATTCTGGAGGGCAAATGACAAATGAGGAGATTATTGGTGTCATGACAAAAAATAAGATCAAAGTATCGCAGACAGCACAATAGTTCAGTAAATGTAAAAAGAAGGTGTCTTAAGGTAATCATCTTCAATGTGCTTGATGCCTTTTAACTTGAGACTAACATACAGGAGGAATAAAAAAAAATCTGAGTACCTATATATACTACAACACCCGTCTTTTTACCAATCTACTTTAGGCAAGTCCTGAATGCTTGTATAGGTTACACAGAAAGGCCTCTTAAAAATGATCAAGGATCCGATACCAAACACTCTATTTTACCTGAAAAGATATCTTTTAGTCCCATAGTATTTTCATGGAATTGAAAAAAATTCCATGGATTTTTATGTAAATGAAAAATAAAACTTGCCCTCAGAAATGTAAACTTGATTCTACATTACATCGTCACTATTGGCACATTTGTAGTGGTTTCCATTTGTCAAGGCAAAGGACAAAAACATGAGATATGATCATTAGAAACAAATGCAAAATTAGATTCTCCAGGAAAAAAAAAAATGAAGGGATTGCTTTGCTGTGGCATGCAGAGCATGTGACTGCTCTTCATCCACAGCTGCTCTTTTAAAAACAAGAAGGAAGTTTCATCTAATTTTATACACACCATGAGGTGGGGCATGAGGGCAGAAGCTGTGGGAGAATCTGATATTGAAAGCCTATCACTTTAATCTCTTTATATCCACTGAGATTTCTCCAGGTGCACCAAAAGTTAAGACTGGTGTCAGAAAGCCTGGGAAGAAACCAAGTGAGTATGATTCTTTTGCAGGTCACAAAGAATGCAGTTCCTGATGGATGCAGCTTGCTGGTCTGGCTGCTCCCCAGACACATGAATACTTCTGAGAACTAGCAAGATATATATGCAGTTTGGGAAGTCAGAGGAAGCTTCAGAGGCATATCAAGTGAGGGTTGGGGATTCCCATCAAGCCTCTGGCCACATCCAGGGCTTCCCTTTTAATGAGTTAATATAAACATCAAACCAAGTGCCGAATCAATGAATTCACCTACTTAATTTTGTAGTTAATTAGTAGAAGCGAGTCGGAAATTAAGTGCTTACCCCGTGGAATAGCCGCACATGCACAAACACACACAAAAACGCAACTGTGAAATGGACAAAGACTTAGCCAGACATGAACCGAAGAGGAAATGAATATATTTGATAAGCATGATAGAAGGGGGGACACAGGAAAGGCCAGAAAATGTAAAGAAAAGAAATAAGCCATCTGGAATTTAGAAAAAGCAAGCAAGGAAAATGCATTTTCATTCTCTGTGGCAAAGATAGACCCATTATCTGAAAATAGGTCTATGAAATGTCTCTGAGTCTGAGAGAGCTAAAGGGAATATTGGAGAGCAATACTCTGAATCAAATTCTTCATTTTACAGAAACAAAAAGACTCAAAAAAGACAGGCGACTTGCTTAGAGTCTTGTGGGCAGCAAGTAGCAGCATTTCTAAGCTCCATTTGACAACAGCATTCAGCAGCAGGAAATGGCTGTCATAGCCAGGCTACTAGAGAAGCCTGGGAGAAATAAGCCCGTATTTCCTGTTTTACTCACAACTACCTGCTCAAAATTTTCACCAAGGGACAGAGTGCTAGACATGGCAGCTGCTTCTCATAGGCTTCTGGCATTTATTTTGCCAAGTAATAACATTTGGTGAAAAATTTAAAGTCTATATACTATTTACTGTCAAAAATTACTCAGAAGAATGGGGAAAAGGCCAATTTTTTAAATCTGTTTAATATCATGGAAAAGAGAAGACATCTGAGTCTTGTCTTCTACTTGTTACTGTCAATCTGTCCTCTTTGAAGGTGAGTTTCAACACAAACCACTCTACTAAATTAGAATAATATATAGACTGAAGCAGAACTTCATAAACATTAGGACTTACAGCTCCATCTTTGTCTCAGAATGCCAAGGAACGAGCAGTTGAAGGAAGAATCAGCTTGCATGTGTGAGCAGTTATTTTCATAAGCTCAGCCATCATTTCTGAACAATAAAACACATTGACTTCTAAAGAACACAATATACCAGACCTAGTAAAGCACCATTTTTTGATTAGTAAACTCCAGATTTTTACCAGGTCAATAGCCACAAAATATTGCAATGTTGATGCTGCTGTTATTTGAAGTTTTGATCTTGCATAGCTCCGCTATAAACAGGATCTAAGTAAACTTCACCAGACAGTTCTTTAGAGTTTAGAGATGACACACCACTATTTGTTTACCCCTTCAAAAAGAAAGTTGGAAGGGTCTAATTAGATTCAATTAGAAAATTAAAGAAAATCTAATAAGACCTCAAACAATTTTTTGCATTTTAAATTTAATTTTATTTTTCAGATTTATTTATTTTTAGTTCCATATATGAATGTTCTGGCAGAATGCATATATGTGCACATTTTGTGTAGCTGGTGCTTTCAGAGTTTCAAAGAGGGCATCAGATCTCCTGAAACTGGAGTTATAGGTGGTTGGGAGTCATGACACAGGTGCTGGGAAATGAACTGGGTCTTTTATAAGGGCAGTCAGTGCGCTTAACCACTGAGACAACTCTGTATCTCCTTTGAACACTTTTGAGCTCAGTAGTTAGAAGCAGGAAGATTTTGTTTTTATATTGTGAAGTAGATAAGCTATATACATCATATGAATACTTATCATGAAAGTAATTATATTCATATGTTACATGTGAAGGCATGATAGTGAGGACCAAGAAATTAGGTCCAATGACTGACCCCCGAAAGCCTGCATATCACATGAAGAATAACAAATAATTAGACTGAAGAAGCACAGCATACACAGACCAGGACACAGGCATTGCAGCACAGCCAAGAATACTTACTCGACTGTTTGAGGCAAGAAGAAGTCAGATACAAAGGTTTTTGGAAGAAAGCCAGGTTACAGGGTCTGGAATCTATTTCACAAGTGAGGGTTAGCTAGTAGGAACACAGCACAAAAGCAGTGCTTGAAGAAGATAAATACCTGGGAGGAGAAGAGCAAATCATGGGGTGATTATAGTTATCTGGGCCCGATAAGTGCTAAATGCTCGAATAAGGATAGGAAAGGGGCATATTCTACAGACAACAGAAAGCAAGATTCGACTTTGGCTTTCCTGCCTGAAGGGATAGGAAGCAATGTTTCACATAGCATAAAATGGTGAACAGCCGCAGTAAGCCTCTCCCGTCTGTTTTTAAAACCTTTAGATTCAGGGATCAAAAGCCAAACTGATATTAAAGTCACTTTATATCTCGCACAGGGGATTTTTGGGTCAGATACATAGTAGGGAATGAGAATAATTCCATAGTGTCACACCATGACCTAAATCCACAGACTGTGGCCCCAATGTGCAGTCTTTTCTCTTGAATTTTGAATACCAGAAGAAGATGAAATGGCATGTGTCTTCAGAAGACATGGGGAATTTAGGACACTGAGATAAAGGCGTGGGTAACCAGGTTGTGTGTGTATGTAAGTGAGCAAGTGTTTGTGTTCTTAGATCCTGCAGACCTGCCATGCTGAGCCTGTCTTCCCTGCTGTTGCAGTGTCTGCATCTTAAGCAAAATAGAGAGTGATACATTAAAGGAGTCTGGGCTGATTGAAAGCCTTGCTTCCATCTGGTTCAGTGTCTAGCTAGTTGAGACTGGTGACTTCATTTAGTACTGTCTTTATTAAGACAATAACTGTGTTTTGTTTTTTCCTGCCTCTTTCATGTACCATCCTAGTGAGAAAGGGCTGCAGTTCCTTAAGACCTCTGGAAGAAAGTACCTTATTTCTATGCACAAAGAAGTGTGTGCACTGATCAACTGAGAAAAAAATAAAAAGTACTCAAGACATGTTTGTGCAGCTAAGTTTTTGACTAGCAGTATCATCAAGTTTCTTTTAAACTGATTAAAATATTTTATTAATTATTTTGGAATTTCATTGGACTGTAGAGTTATATCAATATTTAAAGGCACTTGTTGCTATTGCAGAGGGCCTGGGTTCAATTTTCAACATCTATATGGTTGTTCACCACCATCTGTCACTCTAGTTCTAAGGGATCTGACACCTTATTCTGATCTCTGCAGGCAAAATTTATTCACATGGTTCACATGCACAGCCACACACACACACATACACACGGAGGCCAAACACTCATGCACATAAAGTAAAATGAAATCATTAAATCTAAATTAAAAATGTAATGTATTTTGATCACATTCACCTTAACTCTTCACAGACCCTCTCACTTCCCCACCCCTCCAACTTCATTTACTGTGTACTTCAGTTTGTGCTGCCCATATGCTCCTGGGTATGGGGCTGTCCACTAGAGACTGATAGACTGATACACCCTTAAAGAAAACTTACTTGAAACAATCAACTGCCCATAGAGATTCAAAAGAGGAGCTCACCAAACACTTTCAATCCTATGAAAGAGAGAAAGACTACAAACTACTAATTTATATCTGTGCATATTAGAGGCCTAGTCATCAGGAATCACAGGAGTAAGAGATTTTTATTCACTGTTACTAATGCAAGAGAAATAATGGAGTTTCTGCAAGACTCTTGGGTTTCACTTGTGGTCATCTTCAGTGGTCAATATGTTTAAATCAGTGCAGCAAAATCATGACTTCTGAATATCCAGAGCTGTGGTTGAACTATTCTGGACAAACCAAATGCTATAACTCACTGTAACACTCAGAGCACATAATGTCTTTAAAATAAAATAATAAAAACAAATGCAATAAAGCCAAATAAAATGGTTTCATGTCTTTGGTATCTTGATTTAAGCTTGGAAAAATCAAATAACGATATATTTTTAAAGTCTATTTTGCTATATATGTATCTACATGTTTGCTGACATATATATGTGCACTGTTTGGCTGGTTGCTGTGCTCTGAGGCACAGAGGGTGTTGAATTCCCCAGGACTGGAGTTACAGATGGTTGTGAGTTGTCATGTGGGGACTAGGGATTGAATTTAGGTCCTCTGCAAGAGCACTCAGAGCTCCTAACTTTTAAGTCATCTCTCCAGCTCCCAAGTTACGATATATTTAGTAAGTAATCCAACTACAGGACAAAGCAACTAGCAAAAAAAAATCAGAGTTGACTGAATGCAAGCAGTAATTTTTTGACATTTATTGGCTCAGTGTTATGAGAAAGTGATTTGGTTTCCTTAAGCTTCTTCCTTTTCTCCTTTGAAAACTATGTGTTTATTTACCTGTAGACTCTGTTTATAGAAAATATTACTTATGCACTTAGTAATGTAGTTAGTAATCACTTAATGAGTATCATATATTACTGATTTTGTTTATATCATTATTGCTGCTGTCCTAAAGGCACAGTGAGATAAATCACTCATAATAACCCACTAACATCACGACTATAAGATGGGTGGATGAAATGGTAATCTACTTAATTGTTCTACCCTAATAGGAAGAATACACCTCACTGATATTTTTTTCTGTCTGAGAACCTTTTAAAAAAGCATACAAAGTTGCCTTGATGACCAATTACAAGCACACCATTGCATCACAGTGTTCCCATAGTGGAATTCAACAATAGTAAGACTACAAAATGTAATAACTATTCTTCAGTCTTTGTAATTGGTGAGCAGCCCAATTTCAGAGGAACTTCAAAACAGACATTTGAATGTAAGTAGTTTCCTTTTGTCAGCCAATGAAGAAGCACAAGAAACTGTGATATGTTGCATGTAATATCAAGCCTGGGTATTGAAAGTGGAAAGATCAGGGAGAAGACAGGACACTGTTTCTAATCTATGTACTGGCAAGTTACATTAAATCAAAGTTGACAGAAGCATGGCTGGTGCAGATGACCAGAAGTGTGGGTGTTTGAGATTTAAAGGACATATCCAGTGAACTGTCATTGACAGGAAAGATTCTTTGTTCTTGCTTTTTTTTTTCTGTTTCATTTTCCAAATAAGCTTGCTTTTTTTTTTTTTTTCAAAACAAATATCTGCTCCTAAGGATGAGAGAAACAATGTAGAGGAAACATCAATGTGGATGCTATGGTTAAACAAAACCTGATGAGCAAGACAGACAGCTTTCAGTTTCTGAGGTAGATGGTAAATTTGAATGCATATATACAATATTGCACCACAAATAAATCTCAGCAGCTTAACTAACACCTCCAGCAAGTTACACTATGAAGCAACAATGCACCATTCCCCTCTACACTGCTGGGTATAAGACAGGTAAGCGTGATTTTCCTCTCCAGCAACAAAATTTGTTTCTTAATATATAGAAATATTTATTTTTGTCTGTTATTTGCCTAAATTTTAAGTAAGGAATGCCCTGGACATTTAGTTCTTTTCCTTTCAAGCTTGCAATAGTTTGTAAGTGGGCACATGAGTTGTGTTACGCCTGTGAATGCAGACCTTGAGATATTGTCTGCTAATGATGGAATAAATGCATGGATCTTTTAGCAAATGGTTAAAAAAGTAGAAAGCAATGTCCCCCAAATGAGAATGATGCATGACAGGACAGGAGCCTACCAAAGAGGGCCTCTGAAAGACTCTATATAGCAATGAATGAAAGCAGATATTAAGACTCACAACCAAGCCTTCGGCAGAGGACAGGGAATAATATGAAAATAGGGGGAGTTAGTAAGACTTGGCGAGAACAAGAGCTCCATGAAGACCAAATAGATCAGGGCACAGAGGTCTTTTAGGAGATTGTTTCTTCAATCAAGGACCATGTACGGATATAACCTAGAACCCCTGCTCAGATGTGGCCCATGGTAGCTCAGTATCCAAGTGGGTACCCTAGTAAGGGGAACAGGGACTATTTCTGTCATGAACTCAATGGCTGGCTCTTCGACCCCCCTCCCCCCTACACACACACCTGGGAGGAACAGCCTAGCTAGATCCCAGAAGAGGACATTGCAGCCAGCCCTGAAGAGACAGGATAAGCTAGGGTCAGATGGAAGGGGAGAAGGTCCTCCCTATTCAGTGGACTGGGAGGGGAGCAGGGAGGAGATGAGGGAGAGAGGAGGAGAGTGGGAGGGAATGAGGGTGGAGGCTATGACTGGGATACAAAGTACCTAACCTGTAATTAATATAAATATAAATAAATTACATTAAAAAAGAGAGAATGATGCATGGAAAAAAGGTTAAACCAAGAATCTGGGTCCCTTTAGAGTTGCAAACAGCTGGGTCAAACCATGCCTGACTTTCATATCCTTTTAGGACTTTGAAGTCATTTTTTGGTTTTGCTCTCCCTAGCTATGTTTTTTATTTCCAGACTAGCGAATTACTAATAAGACAAGTACAGTTTAACAGTGTCATAGAAAACACAAATATGTATGAGTAAAATCATGAGTCTGAAATGAAAGCCATTTTATTCCTGTAAATTCTGCTTTTCAAACTACAAACCAACAGATGAAAATCTTGAATGTTATCTTAAATTTAGAAAACCAATTTTTAATGTTGTTTTCCTTTATCATTGAGAAACATTCACTTAGCCACTTTCTGTGGTTTTTCTTCTTTAGGGAAATGTCTAGTGGTTATTTCACAATACTGTTCTATGAAAACATCCTTTGGTAGAGACACTGATCATGAATGCAGTCTCAGCAACAGAGGCAGGAAGATCACCTCACTGCCAGCTGGAATCCAGAATCATCTATGCAAAAAGGTTTGGACCATCTAGCACTATATAATGTGATCCTGTCTACACAGTGAAGAAGAAAGAGGGATGTAAGAGAAGTATCCTTTAATGAATATTTAGAGGTAGAGAAAGAAGTCTGATAAATGATTTTAATGTGTATTTTCAATTATATCCTCAACACTTGTACTATAGTTATTCTTATATTATACTTGAGAAATTTAGGGTTAGAAAGTGTGAAGAGCTTGCTGAACTAATAATGTAAGGTTTGCCCAAATTTGACTCTGAGGTTTATTTATGCCTTTATATTACGGACCCCTTAGAATCATACTGTGTTTTAATTAAGAGCAAGTGACTGAGATATACAGTATTCAATATATGGGAGTTGATAGTACAGATGGGCCTATATTCTGCAAGATATAGTTTCATTCTAAAATCCTTACTATGCCAAGCCAGGGGTGGGTGGAAGCAATGAGTGCCTGTGTATCTAATAAAACAAAGGTCCCTGGTGGCTTGTTTGGCAGAGTCTACCCATCCTTTCTTTCAGGTGAATATCTGGGAATATTTGCAGAAACATCAAGCACAATTCCAATGCCATTCTGGAAAAAAAAAAACAAAAAACAAAAAACAAAAATAAAACCACAAAAAAAAAAAAACACATTGTGTAGGTGTCAGAATCCAATGGCTGCTTTAAACTCTACAGTGATTCTTAGAATACTTAATATTTCTTCCCCATAAACACCTAGGGGATGTGCTATGCCTCATCCCTGGCTGGGCTGAAAGGGGCACAGGAGTCTTACAATGAACAGTAGCAGAGAGTGATGGGACTGAAGCCTTTAATACAGACAGAGCCTCTGTCCCTTCTTGGCTACTGTGAAGAGCAGCAGAGCTGGACCCGAAGCGATGGCGCTGTGCCGGCAAAGCACTTTGGCGCATGCCAGGATTTGAAAGGCTCTAATGAGACCCATTTCACAATTCACCGGCCACGTGCATTAAGCAGGCAAAGAATCCCTGCTAATATCCTCAAGATAGATCCTATGGTTTAGGTCTCCAACAGGAGAGAGTTCCCTCAGCAGCTCACCTAGCAAGATCTTTCCTCACTTCTTGTCCCATGCCATGAGACAAGCTAAGTGAAAGGAAGCAGCTTCCTAGCTTAAAGTGACAGGAGGCATTTCTAACTGCAGATCCGTCTCGGGTGTACAGGAACCTTCTAGAGACTTGCAATGCATGCTAATCTTTGCAGTGATTCAGAGAGGGGGCTGCTTCATAGGAAAGCCATTGTTCTTTCTAATTGTCAGAGACGGCTGCTCTGCACTTGCCTGGAGCGATCCAATTAACATATCACCACAACACTAACCATTATAATATGTTCTGTATCCTACCAACAAGGGAAAACCCCAACCCTGCTTCCATCCACAGCTTCAGTCTAATTAGGTCTTTAATATGTAAACAGAAGGGGGAAACAGTAACCTGGATAGAAAACTATATGCCAGAATTACTTTCTGCCACAAGTGACCTCATGGAGTGGGACACTTTTGTTGTTAATGAGCTATGAGTTGAGAGAAGTGATAACAAGAGAAAAGATAGAGGAAAGGAGGGAACAGAGAGAAGGCGATGGTTAGAATGAAGGCTCACATGCACTGATGGAGGAAGCGTGAGAGGGAAAGCCTGCTTGATGCTTTGGGGAATTGAAAACATGTAACTTCTGCTGGAAACGATTGCCATGGCAACATTCAAACAATACAGAGAAAGCCTTCATAGCTCAATTCTTGCCTTCCTGAGTACCACTGTATTGGCGTTAACTCTTTTGGGGTGGCTTCAGACTTTCAGAGGCATCCCACCCAAGTCCAGGAATGATATATTTGAAAGCTGGTTCTTGGTTAAGTCTCTCCAGAGATTAGCCAATGAAACTATTAACATTCTCTCTACTGCATTAAAACAGGTGGTAGAGATTATCCTCTCTCTCCCCCTTCTTCTCTCCTTCCTTATCCCATCAACCCAAGATTGTGAAAAATCTGTGAATCTGAGATCTGGCTGCAATCCAAACAAAAATCTATCTGGAGAAAGACATCATTACACTTCCAAAGGCTGTGTAGCTTTCTTAAAGTCTCTGCCTTAATTATTGAACCACCATCATTACAAAGCCAACATTTAAGGAACACACAGCCTTTGTCATGAGAGTGAATTTCTGAATACTACAGTGTGTTCTTGTAGTAATGAAAATAACCTACAAATGAACATCTGCGTTCATAATAGTATGTCTATTATAGTTTTAAATATCACTCAACTTGGCTTAGACTGGACTACATCTACAGAAATGTGTGATGCTGATAATTATGAAAGTACATTAATTGCCAGAAGAAAAAAATGATCTTACATTTTTAAATCTGTGAACCCCTTTACCCTTTCTACCCTTCACCCCAATCCCATGTCCACTTTAGCAAGGATATAAAAATATAATCTGTTGGCTAAACTTTTTTTTTATATTTCTTTTTACTACTTTTTCAAGGTTAATGAGATTAAACAGATGTGTTACTCTCAAGAAAACTGTTTGGTCTCAGTAGTTTATAGTCTGGCAATAAGGAAATACAAGGCTCACCCCTGACTTTTGCAGGTAACTCATGTCTTGCATGTGCCCATCCTCACTGACTTTTGCAGGTAACTCATGTCTTGCATGCGCCCATCCTCAAACCCTCAGATGTTGTCATATTAGGTAACAGTGAAGATCCAACTGCTTTGGATGTGCTGGGATAAAAATGTGTTGGGATGATGAAAAGGAAGAGTGCTGTATTCTAAACACTGTGAACATAAATATCAATGTACTTTTATTTAATATGGAAACCATTACTAATCTTAACCTCTAAGTGCAAGATATCTAAAACTAGAAGAAAATATTTCAACGAAGCATTAACAATATAACATTCCAATATCGTCAAGAAATTCATCTGGAATGATTGAAGAATAAAATTCCAGCATAACTCAGTGCAGTCTAATCTGGTACCATTGTCCCTTACCTAAATTTGTATATTTTACTGTTTCTAGGGAGAGAAAAGAAAAGACATTATTTCAAATTATAAGGACAAAGCAAGTCTTTTCAGTAAATTTCATATATTGTGAAAAACATCTGTACTTTGATAAGAAGATCTTCAGACCTTACACCCTGATTTCTCTTTGCAAGTATTTGTATACAGGAATTTCTCAGGCTTGAAGTCCAAAACATCTGTGGTAGCCATTCCTGAGAGAAAGGCAAACCTCACCCAACTTTAAATACTGTGCAGTGAACAGTTTCATTTGAAGAAGTAATGCTGTGTTTGATTAATGCCTGTGAGTAATGTGCATAACAAAATCTGCAATGATCACACTAACAGCTGTAAGTGAAAACATAACACACACACTCACATATGTAAACCTATATTAAAAATATAATTATCAAAAACAGCTACTATCAAATTTCAAAAGGCCGAACAAGAATTTTAAGTGTCCTCAGAAAAATGCATGATTAAGGCATCTTTGCTACTCAACCTATATGTATGAACTCATTATAGAAATGTGCAAATAGTGTATTTTAAGACATGCTTATTGATATGTAAACTTTTAATGTTATTAAAAATATAATAAACTTTCTGTATACTGTAGATTAGAAACAATTGACTAGAGGAAAAAGAGTGACAGTAATTATAATGACAAAACTATTGCTAAAATAGACTACATTAGAGGCCAAGCTGTGCTAGGTCTTGTTACTTGTTTACAGGTTCTGTCCAAATAAATTGCTATTATATTGGTGCATTTTAGAAATGACAAATGCCACAATTGACTGGGGTTAGCCAAGTAAGCAGATAGAATACAACTATGACAAAAGCTAGGGCATGTGATAAACAAGATGTTCCTGAGAAGAAAAAAATCACACCTTATGGGTCTAGGGGAGCTGGGTGAGAGTCCAGGAAGAAGCAATTTGTTCTGAGGCTTGACCTATGGGGCATATCCTTGGCAGTGTCCCTTACGAAGTTCAAATCAAAGCTAGCCTTTCAGATCTCCAGAGGAGGGAAATATTTAGAAGAGCAGGAAGACAACAGAAACAATGGGTAGGCTGGTCAGATGGTACAGTCAGGAGAAGAGCATGGGTTTTAGTCTACAAATACACTCATAGACTATAGAACAAATGTTGTGCAGCTTTATGTTTTAGAGTAATGCGGGTAGGAAACTGAAAAATGGACAATACTGTAGAAAGTTATTATTAAACAGGAATAATGCTGGAATCTAGACAGAAAATTTTGTGACAGAAGCAGAGTTTACATTTACTGCTTGGACAGGAAGATGAAAATGAAAAAGATATTAGTATTGGACATTCTCAATATATAAGTTACTGGAAGGAAACCATCTCTTTCAGTTGTAGAAAGTTCATGAAGCCCTCATGAGAACCAAGGAAGTAATGGAGCTATTGTTGATCATGGAGATTGATTAGGTCTCTCCATATGCTATGATGGTCAAGAAATTGAGTTGGATTTCTCTAAACAGGTAAATAGCCCTCAGAAATATTGAGGAAGTCCCACTCACAGAAAGAAGAGGAGGAGAAAAATGAAATGGATAAAGAAAGTAACCAATGAAAAAGTCCTCAAACCCCTGAAACACCTTCATAAACTCAGAGGTGAGCATGGTATCTGATGCTATGGACTCAATATAATTAATCATCATTTATGTGCTTACCTTTTGTATAAGATATACACATTTGTATGCTTACCTTGTGTATAAGATGTTGTTTTATGAAGCCCAAACTTACTAGCATTGAACTTATTCCTTATATGTAGTTTATATCATAAGCATTTTGAGAAGCTCTTTTTTTTTTCTTCAGAGAGCTCTTAGATGAATTAGCATGACTTTTCCTGTGTGTTTCTTGTAAGTGGCCACGTTCCTCTTTTTGTTTTGTATTGTTTTTCAAGACAGTGTTTCTCTGTGTAGCCTTGGCTGTCCTGAACTCCCTTTGTAGACCAGGCTGGCTTCAAACTCGCAAATATCAGCCTGCCTTTATCTCCTTGACTACTGAATTATGGATGTGCACCACCAAACCTGGCTTGGTCACTTAAAGATCTTAAAGACACACTTGGATATAATTGAGGAATGACAAAAAATACGCCAGGTATGTGACCAACATAGATGGAAAACTTGGACACCCAGTGACAGATGGAGGAAAACAATATATTCCAATCACAATTAAAATATTCAGAACATCAGGTTGTATGATAGGGAACTGACACGTTTGTTACCAAGACAACATGCTTGAATTTATTGATTCTGATCTTTGGTTTAGGTGATTGTAAGTGTTGCCTCCTTCTAGCCTCACCTTCCAATTTCTAAATCATCTTTCACAATTACCCTCTTTTTGTTTCTGTTCCTTAAGGGAGAGTTCAAGTTAAAAGTGTTATATTTGGAACATATTGTCATTGCTCTCAAATGCTGTTTCCCATTAAGTGTCATTAAGTGACATCTAAAACTTCCAAAAATGTGTCTATTTAGGTAACTTCAAGAAGCTCCCATAATCTTGGACCAAATTTGAAATAAAATCATATCTATATCACATGAGTGTTCCTTAAAACCATTTATTAATTTCATTATAATTTTACTGATACTGTAAAATTTTAAAAAATATTATGAACTTTGATAGAAAAGTTGGCAAAAATGTTCCACCTTTTCAATTTAAGCAGATATAAGACAAAACAGTCAATCATATGTTAAATGTTTCTGTTACCGTAGAAAATAACTGGATTTCACAGGAAAGACAATGAACTGTTAGAGTCCTCTCTGTTTGAGTGCTGTCCAAGTATTGGGTTCCGCATAACTTAGCTTTCCTGAAATAACTATAAAGATAAGAAAAAGGGTGTCTAACTTTACAGTGTAGAAAACTGAGGTTTATTAGTTCTAACTGGCAACCTAGATCCAAATAACTAGCAAGTGCTGGAACAAACTTGGAATGCAATATATTTTTATTATAAAGTCTTAATAAGTCCTGGGAAAATCCTTTAGTTTTCTCCTTTACCTCCCAGGGTAATGTGCTGCTCCCATTCACCTCTTTGTCTCTGACTTTCTGCTATATCAGGCATCTTATGCTCTTAATTCCCAGGAATCCTGAATTCCTAGGAAGTTACCTATGAACTCAATATCAGGGTCCTAGTGCCTGAAGTAACCATATTTTAAACTTTTTTTGAACAGAAGAGACTATAAGGCCAAGGGAGCTAATATGAGGCATGTCAAAAAGCACAGTCCATTGCTTGAGACAAAGAAAATAAGAATGTGTAGTAGATCACATAACATTTAGACTTCATTGTTTCTCATCAAAAAAGTCTTCCATCCCTCTGTCTGTGTGTCCAGGTAGAACATTTATGAGGATTTTTTCTTAAGCATCTATAGATTCCCGAGAACAATCATCCCTGTGGTGGGTGTTTGTGCGTGTGTGTGTGTATCCACAAGGGCGCCATGCACACAAGTATGTGCACGCATTTGAATTAATTAGAGTAGGTGATTAAATGAAGCCCAGTTAGTCATCAAAAGGCTGGTTTTTTTTTTTTTTTTGCATGTCCACAATCCAGGGAAGTCAAGACATATATCACAGTGCTAACCTAGAGGAAAGGAAAGTAACAGAGACCATGGAGGAATGTTGCTTCCTGATTTGGTCCCTATGCCTCCGCCTACTTTATTATACAACCCTTGACTAGGCATTGTTCTAGGATTATACCTCCTAGAGCAGGCTGTGTTCTTTTATATCAACCAACAATCAAGGAAATACCACACCAGCATAGCCGCAGACCAATCTAATCACACAACTTCTCAACTGAAGTTCCAGAATCCCAGATGACTATAGTTTGTGTCAAGAGAATAACAGCAACGCATTGATGCTTCAAATTTAGTTCTGTCTGTGTCACCCAAGTGAATTGCAATGAAGCTCTTCCCCTCAACAAAGTCCTCAACAAACCACACATTACCTGAACATAGAGCAGAAATAATCAATTTAAATGTGGAACTATTGAGTGCTTACAGTACATGACAAAAGGAGACCTGAGTCACTTATTCTTCTGGTAGCCAGTTTCATGTGATTATCTTGCCTCTAATTTAAAGATAAGCATATAGGTTGAAATAGGTTAAATGGTAGGTATAATTCATGTGGCCCAGTAAAGTTAACTATTTGAGTTCTCTTTTAACTCAAGCATCCAAGTCCTCCTGATTTATTTGTCATTTTTAGGGAATACACACACATACAATAGTAAAATATAGCAAACGTTGAGCATTTCTGCATTAGATTTTCATTTATGCTAGTGGAAAGTGAAAACCATGAACCTTAGGAGGGCTTTCCAAAACCTTTCAGATTTTAGATTTTTTTCAAAAGTCAGTAATCAAAGCATAATAAGGTATAAACCAAGCAGACAAGATTATTATACACAGTCTGCATATATGATGTAGATATCACCAGTCATGGTAACTAAAGAGTAAGATTCTTTTTTGTTATTGTTAAAGGGAAGAAAGTTTTTAGGAAGTCTGCTGAGAAAAATAGTCAGAGAAAAGAACTACTAAGGTAGACAAGGAAATTTCAAAGCACCGTGAAAACCCTTTGCTTAGACCACTGGCAAATCTGTGTTTTGTTTCACATGCTAATATTAAGACTTATTACACTTCTGCTACTTTGTCTTCTCAATGCACAAATTGAGCCCTCTTTATTAACAAGTAAATACATTCATTGTGCAGTTAGAGTTAGACCTGTTATAAAGCCCATGATTCCAGAGAGTAGAACTTGGGGCCTTAATAGCAGTAAAGGAATGATGTACTAGCTTATTTAAATTATATATTTGAAAAGATCTTTATCTCTATGCATTCAAAACCAAGATGATATCATATATAATCCAAGGACACTTAAAGTTCAAAATTAATTATGCAACGTTAAGATTAAAAGCACACAATAAAATAGAAGCAGCTAACATGTTCTTTCATTGTGCCTAAATTATCATTTAATATATATTGCTCAGATTTCTTTTCATAGACAGTATTTTATATATAAAAGAATGTGTTTTAAACAATCTATTCTGGTAAGACGTTGGGAGGAAAAGCTTGCAAGGAATATAAACTCAGTACCACAGTCACTACGCTTTAGTGTAACCAGCAGATCTTTAACATACTTATACTTGGTCAGGCTTCATTCATCCTTAGGAAGTGGATACACAAGATTGATCAAGACATACAGACAGACAGACATCCAGAGACAGAACCTATTGTGATGAGGATTTACAACACATTACTTCTGATTAAAAAAAAAAAAACTAATTTACAACCAGTTTAGATGTTATTCCTAATCCACAAGCAAGAGAAAGAATGAGGAACAGGGAAATTTAAAATGTTG
The DNA here is from genome assembly GCA_028658305.1 of Pachyuromys duprasi. NCBI lineage: Eukaryota > Metazoa > Chordata > Mammalia > Rodentia > Muridae > Pachyuromys > Pachyuromys duprasi. Next base: position 34,099,106 of record CM053748.1, read on the forward strand.
TCTACAGACTGTTGCAATTAGATTAGAAGAAAAAAAAATGAAATATATTTAAAACGAGTACAAAGCTGCAGCTTTCTGGGTCTGTGGTTCTTTGCAGACTGATGTGTATACCAATCTACCCACAAATATACTCAGTGGCCAACTTAAGTTGAAGCAGTTATTAGGCCCTATTAGTAGTTATATAGGTCCACCTCCAACATGGCCAGGATTTCCTTCCTAGCCCATGAACAATTTATGCAAATTGCAGAGCCAACTAATTCACAAACCAAAGGAGTTGATCCTCAGGCTCAGCTTGAGCACGTTAACATAAAGCTGGTAAAGTCTGATCAGTTTGAGGAGAGGGAGCTACATTCCAGCACAGATTTTACACCAGACTCTTTCTTACCCTTCTTTCTTCCTCTTGAGAACATTTACCTGTTTGTGTAAGAAGGGTGGGGAATAGGAAAGCCATTACAATGTTGAAGAGAAAAATGCAATGTGTGGTCTAATGGGGATAGTGTTCAGTATTGAAAAAAATTATATATATATGTATATATATTAGACTCAAATCTTGCAGGACAGGTTTTCCAGGCAAAGTGAAACTGAACTACAAAGTAAACAAACACATTTTCTTCTCCTCTTACTTCTGTGTCAGTTGTACTAAGTTGCAGCTGATGAACTTTGTATAACTTGAGTCATTGCATGACAAAGAGTGGCGCATTAATAGTGACCACGTAAAGCATAGAAAACACACAGACACACACACACACAGACACACACACACACACACGGTGGGGGGTGGAGAGAGAGAATAGTAAAATATATGGAAGCCTCCATAGAGTTCTGGAAGAAAATAAGTTTGCGTGTTTTCATAGATTGGTAAATTCCTGCGGGACCTGTGTGTCCCAACACAAAACATGTGCTTAGAAAAATAAATTAGGGAAGTGCTTGGCTGTAGGCTACCTTAGTTAAGGAGTAATAAAACGGATATGAACAGATAATGGGAGCAGAAGAACAAACTCAGGTTCTGTTAGCAGGGTGTTTCAGGTTTATATTATCACTTCTCTGATATAAATCTAAGTCCATACTCTCTTAATGACTCTCTGGAGTCTACCACTCACAGCAATAAACATGCCCAGTGCTAACAGAGTACCCAGGAGGGCTGCCTTCCATTCCCTTTAGGATATTTCAGACTTATGGATCCTCTGGGATTTTAAATATTTTAAAGCCAGAGTTATGTGAACCATGAGAAAGGAAGAAGGAGATCAGATGAAAGGAGAGAAGACTCTCCTCTTCAGAAGAGGAGAATACAGAAGAGGAGAGGGGAGGAGAATAGAGGAGAGGAAAGGACAGGAGAGGAGAGGTCTCCTATGACCCTTGATTTCTACACTGGCAAAAGTTTACTTCAAGTTCTCTAGACCACTGTGCCTTTCTCTCACCTCTGAATAAAAATGGCAGCTGTGACCATCCTGTTTGTGCCTTATTCCTTCCTAGTTTGAATTCAAAACTTGTCTGTTTCTCTGGGTCTTGTGTGAGTCACCTGTCTCAGACTCCTTGGTCATTAACCAAACAATTATGTTTTCTCTCAGCCACTGTTTCCTCTTTGATTTGCATGTAATATCTGATCTGGTCCTAAAGTTGAGTGAGTTCATGATGCTAATAGAAGGCTCCAGAAAGGATATAGAAAGGTGTCAGTGGTGGGGGTGGGAGCATTCTGCACAGCAGACAAGCTCCAAGACACTGACAGAAGTTGAGAGAGGAGGTGATCCTGTAGGCCCCAGGCTCTCAAATTGCTTGCAACATTCTCTTTTATTTAATTATTATTTACTTTTGTGTTGTTTTGTTTTCATTGCCTTCTTTCCTTCACTTCAAAGCAATGCAGGACCATGGTAAGCTTTGGTGCTCAATACATGAATCTTTCCTTTGGTCTTCCTTTCTAAGTTACCAAAGGATGCTAAATTTCTGCCTTTTTCTCAGCAGCTAGTTTTGGAGGGTTCCCAGTAAAGCCTATGCCAAACACTCAAGTCCTCTACACTCTGTGTGCAGTTTCTCTGATACCTAAAGGCATCTGAAATTGAAAGCGTAGGGTGAATGGACCTTCCTCGTTTCAGTCTTACCTCTGCACTGAAGACCCCAGGGATGCAAAGACCACATTTGGATAAGGGGGTGCAGGACAGTGTGGGAAGTGCAGCAGGCACTCTATGACTTCCTCTGCTGTGCCATTCCCTTGTACCCACTAGCCAGAAGCCATTCTCCACTAGCTTTAGTGTCATAGTTTTGTGTTAATACGTTCTGTTGATCTGCAGTGTCAGGTTGGATAATGAAATTTAAATTGGGTCCCTTCGATTTCCAATAGCCAACATCTGTGCTTCTGACTCTGAGGTTTCCTTGTAACTTAAATGCATTCTAGAGTGTCAATCACTTGCATCAGCACCCCACACTGCAGCGGCTTTCATGGAGAGATTTTTTTCTCTCCATAATGAACATTTGCAAAGGCATTTGCCTAGAATGCAGACAACCTGCATCGTTATAGCAGTCCAGCTTATCAGTGAGCACAGCTGGATGGAACAACTGCGTGGGCCACCCTGTCCCTCATTTTTTCCCCCAATAACTGGGTCCTTGAAAACCACAGTCAAGGCGGAGGGGGAAGGGAAGAGAACCAGAACACTAAATTAATGAACATTTTCTTCACCGATAAGTAAGAAAATTAGGATCACTCACTGTATTTCAGCACAGCTACATCCCGAGGGAAATCCAGGTGGTTAAGAACAAGAAAGAATGCATGGTCTTGACACCAAATAGAAAAGGAGAAAGAAAGCAAAAAGGAGGTTGGTGGTGAAGAAAAAAAAATCCAACTGCAATTATCCTTCAATTTTAGTCAACACGGGCACCGATCCAAGAGTCCTCTGCTGATTTCTTTCCCAATCAATGCTTCGTTCTTCAACGGTCAACTTTCTTCAGTGAAATTTCTTTTGCAATATGTATTATTAATTTCCTTTCCTCTTGTGGGAAATTTAAAAAGAAGAAATAATATATGTATATATATATATATATATATATATAATCAGGTCTTTACTTTCCTAAAAAAAGACTCCAAACTTTTCATTCCAAAAATATCTCCTTGGCGTACTTTCTCCTTTAAAGAGAAAAACGAGCACACTTTTTCTTTGTAGATCCTCAGTTCTCCATTTCCAAACATCCTTGGGGGAGGGGGACAGCTATTTTATGATTATTTATTTATGTCAGAACACACCAGAACCCCGCAGGTCTGACATCAGCTTATTTCATTTTCCCCCAATGCTCCCCGTGTGGCCATATACACATTTATGTTACGATCCAGGTCTCACAAGAAAAAGGTTCATTCTTTCTTCTCGCTGGTACCATCAGTTTATCCTCTGCGGTCTGCTCCAAGAGAGAGCTGCGTCCCGCATCCTTCATTTTAGCAAGGCATCCAACAGCCACGTCCTCCAGGATTTAAAAAAAAAAATGAAAAAAAAAAGAAAAGAAAAAAGAAAAAGAAAGAAAAGAAAAGAAAAAAGAACAAAAAGTCTTTTCTTTACATCCTCGATTCCCTTCCCCAGCTTTCCCTTCGGAGAATTTAGGGATCAACTGCCCCCACCGGCTACCCTTCCGGCCGGCCCCTTCGACAAAGATCTGATTAGATTTCTCATCACAACCCAGTGCGCAATTGGATTTTTGATTTCAGCCACCCAGCCAGCCACCTTCCCCCTCGCCCCTCCAAACTCCCTGTTAGATCCCGTCGCCTTCCCTCCGCCGCCTCTGCGATTTCATAATCTCACGTTAAATGGAGTGCGGGGGGCAGGGGCGGGGGAGGGGGCGGAGGTAGAGGAGGAAAATTTCAAGGCTCCGTCAGCTGTCAAGAACAAACCCGTTCCGCCCCCGGTCAGCTACTTTTTTTTTTTTCTTTTTAAGGCTCCGGGTGGCTTTTGCTGGGTCCCCTCCCCCACTGGGTCCAGGTCCTCCAGGTATAGCTGAACTGGGCGAGCGCGGCAGGGATCACCAAAGAGCCGCCAGCAGCCCCTGCCAGCGCGGGTGTCCCTTTCTCCATCAGCCGGCCGCAGATCTGGAGTCACCGCGGCGGTGGTGGAAGTTCAGACTGGGCTTTTATTTCAGACAGGGAAAGCAAAGTGACGGGACTGACGTGGTGTTAGATAAATTAAAACAAAACAAAACGAAACACATTTTTTTTAAGGTGTAATGAAATAGGAATGAAGAGGGTTAAAAAAAAAAATCTCTAATCACTGGCTCCTCGCATCCTTCAGGAATGAAACTGCAGCTTTGATCTCATTTCCAGCTGCGTTGGGGACCGTCTGGAGCCACAAGTTGGTTCCTCTGCGCAGCGGTTCCGGACGCCCGCTAGTCCTCCGCGAGGAAACGCGTCCTCGGGGGCGCAGCTGCTCCGCGCGGGTCTCAGGGCCACAGTCCCGGCTCCCGACTTCCTGCGCCGCGGAAACCCGAATCCCCTTCCATCCACTCCGGCGTGAACTCTGCCTTCTCCCTCTCCTCTCTCCTCTGTCTCCTCTCTTCCCAGATAGATGAAAGCTCTCTCTGAGCGGTTGGCAGAGTCTGCCAGTCTAGACTTTCCACCAATGCCAGGTCCTGTTACTTAGGGTCCTGGCTCCCCAAAACGTTCCCGGACTGCAGTCCCTTCTCCTCCCCTGGCCCTCTTTTTGCCCCTTTCCCATTCCCTTTCTCCGCTAGAGATCAGTAAAATACAATTACCCAATTACCTCCCATCATCTTTGCAGTGATTGGTCAATTGTATTAACACTTAAAGTCTGGGAAGAGGGGATTGGAGACTTTGAGGTGTGGCACTGCTGCCACCTGGAGGGCAGAGTCGGAAGAACGCTGTTTTAAAACAGCCCCGCACCGTCAGAGGCTAGTAATCAGGAAAGAAATTCAGGGTGCGAGGGAGATGTCATTTTTATTTTTATTTTTTAAAGCTTGCCAGTTTCCATCCCGAAATCAGACAGTTTTGAGGTACAAAGGAAGAAGACATTGAAGAAAAATCACCACTGGATTCAAAATTATCAAAAAGGACAAAGCTTTTGTTTTCAGACTAGATGGTTAAGAGCCTCTCTGGGAAGTCCGGAAGGCTGGTCCCAAGGTGGGGATTAAGGTTTTGCTCCTTGGTTTATCAGGAGAAATCCTGGGTAGCTCAGGAGAGGGAGGGGAAACGTGGGAGAACAGGGAAATCTGTCCGGGAGGAAACAAGTGTAAAGGCGAGATAGGAGCCTTCAGTCTACGCAGTGTTGCAGTAAATTGGCCTGTTCAGTTTGTACAAGACATTCAGGACAGCTTGACAACTCAATTCCAGCATCCCTCGCTCCCGGATAGGGGCTTTTCCATCATCCAGTGTTAGAGGAGTGCTTGGCACATTTCGACTCAACTGCCATTCCTAAGAAGCAGGGTCCTGGACCACAAAACAATGATATAAATAGATACTTATTTTGTCTCTTTCTCTGCTGTATATATTTGGGCTTTTTCTTCTTTTCTAGCATTCAAAATATGCTGTTGGACTCAAAACAGTGTTAAATGAAAAATAGGTGTATAACAGGTTAGCAAGACAAGGAGAAGAGAACTTTTGTGCTGCTACAGGGATAGGTGAGGTCTATCCAAGTTCATATCAGATATTTCCCCTTCTTTTTCATATTGATAGTAATATATTATGCATTTATTATATGAAATGCACTATATCTTTAGTTCTTTGGACTTCAAAACTTTATATCTGTACATTTCTTTGAAGATGAAGGAGAAACTGTAACATGGATTTCAGATGTCATCACCTGAATGGGAAAACACACCCTTGTCTCAGCAAGTTTTGGGGGAGCTCTGATGTAGTAGTAATTCATATACAATGTGAATTTGTGGAAGAGTTAATGCTTTTATACTTTAATTGGTGTTGC
>CM053748.1:34105511-34122420 GCA_028658305.1 Pachyuromys duprasi
AATTTGGCACTTTCTTAGACAATTATGAATAGTGATTCCCTAAGACCCAGCTATACCACTCTTAGGCATATATCCAAAGTTTGTTTATGAGTCTCAGTATCTGCTTTGATACAATGCTAGGTAGCGTCTTACAGACGCCTTCTGTGGTAGGCTCCTGTCCTGTTTCCTGTTCTCTCCTTCCAATGTCCATTCTGTTTGCCTTTCTGAGTGAGGATTGATCATCTTACCCAGGGTCCTCCTTCTACCTCACTTTCTTTGGGTGTACAGATTTTTGTAGGTTTATTCTATATTATATGTCTAGTATTCACTTAGGTGTATAGATTTCAGCATGACCTTCTTATCCTATAGTCTATATAAGTGAGTATATACCATTTGTGTCTTTCTGTTTCTGGGATACCTCACTCAGGATGATCTTTTCTAGTTCCCACCATTTGCCTACAAATTCCATATCTGGGCACAGGGATCTTTTCTGAGACTGATACTCTAACTAAGGACCATTCAAGGATATAACCTAGAACCCCTTCTCATATGTAGACCATGGCAACTCAGAATCCAATGGGTTCCCTAGTAAGGGGAACAGGGGCTGTCTCTGACATGAACTCAGTGGCTCGCTCTTTGATCACCTCCCCGTGAGTGGGGATCAGTATTGCCATGTCACAGAGGAAGACAATGCAGCTATTTTGGATGAGACCTGATAAGTGAGGGTCAAATGGAAGGGTAAGAGGACCTCCCCTATCTGTGGACTTGGAGAGGGGCTTAGGAGGAGATGAAGGAGATAGGATAAGACTGGAAGGAGAGGAGGGAGGGGACTACAGCTGGGATACAAAGTGAATAAACTGTAATTAATATAAAATAAAAATTTAATAAAAAAGAAAAAAGACAGCATCTTCAACAAATGGTACTAGTCTAACTGGATGTCTACATGTAGAAAAATACAAATAGATCCGTATTTATCACCCTGCACATAACTAAAGTCCAAGTAGATCAAAGACCTGAATATAAAACAAGATACACTAAACCTGTTAGAAGAAAAAGTGGGGAAGAGCCATGAACTCATTGGCACAGGAGACAACTTCCTGAGCAGAACACCAACAGCACAGGCTCTAAAATCAACATTCAATTAATGGCACCTCTTGAAACCGACAAGTTTCTGTAAAGTAGATACCACAGAGAAAAGAGAAGGTGCTGCAAGCCTTTCAACAACAAATGACAGTTAAAGATGACAAAGAGTAGAGTCTATAATGTTCATAGTAGTACCTTGTTTGAAGTCATTCCTGACCCACTGAAACCTTTTCACTCTGTCCCTGAGATGCAGCACTAAGCTCAAATTATCTCTGATATGCCACTGAAGTCTTAGTCTTCCAGTGTCTCAGACAGAGGGATTTGGATTTTATTTATATTCTATTAGATTAGATATTAGATTCTATTTAGAGTATTATTTTCATTAAATGGTCATTTGTCTGTTCACATTGTACTATGCCCTGAACATAGGTCACAGGTTTTCAATATTTTCAGTATATTTTAATATTTTTATATAAACATGATGATATTTTTCTAACTGTTTAAGTTTTACCTTCACTTTGAACTGAAAATCCCACTCTCACTTATTCAGCCTGTGTTTTACTAGAAGTTACCAGGAGAACAAGACTGTTCAATGATTTCCTCAGACCAAACATTTACCTTAATCTTTCTTGAGTTCTATAAAATAATAGGATGTGAATATGAATCCAGTCAGTTTCCTCTCCTCTAAACAATGAAAATGTTTTTCTTTTTATTTTCATGTAGTTCTTAATATGGTTATATTTATTTTTTGATTTGTGCATGGTCAGGGCCTCCTGTATTCCATTCCAGCTTCAAATGCATGGAGAAGTCAAGGATCACCTTGAAATTCTGATTCTCCTGTCTCTATATATCCCAGGTATTTGGATTCCAAGCACATGTCTCTACACACAATTAATGTGGTACTGAGGTTTGAACCTAGGCCATTCTGCATTCTAGGTGACCATGCAAACCAACTGAGATAAAGACTCTAACATTTTGTTCATAATTATCTAAGAATTGCCTGTGAGATCTCAATTTTTTGTTACAACTCCCCCCCTTTCTGAGACTCATCAGAGTTACCACTGACAATAAATTTACAGAAATAAACATATTTTACAATTCACCTCAAAATTCTGACACCTGCTGCCCACCACTGAGCTACAAAGCTGCTTCAGTGCCTTAGATAACCCCTACTGCAATGCCTCCATTTCCCATCAACTGTTTTGCTTGTACAAACCAAGTAAGAATATAAGCAGTTTCCTTACTTTTTCTCTTCTAGGGATGAATCTATGATGACAAAGCAGCATCACAGGAGGGTATGAGTCACACTATTCTGGCAGCTGCTCAGGCTCTGCCATTCATGGCAGTAATTATGCCCACCTTGCCTCTGTGGTTGTGTGCCATCACTCCAACCTACCACCCTTGAAGTCACTGACTTTTATTGCGTTTAGAATTTCCAACTGAATGCCTGTCATTACAAGCATCAATTGAAGCCTTTAGAAAAACTGTACTGCAGGGATGCTCAAGAATGCCAAGACTCCTTCACAAATTTATTTCTCAACATACTCTTGGGGGGCAAGTATTTTGAATCTTTCCCACTATGTGAAGAGATATTAAATGACAAACACAATTCAACTTTTCTATTTCCTAAGCCTCTGATTCCTTTCTTGAGTCTTAAATGAAAGGACCCTGGGCTTCTCCAATCTCTCCCTGTGAACAATCATTTGCTCTATGACTTAGTCAGCAGACAATAAAATTCTTAGGTTCCTCTCTTGCTCTTTGAGTTTTAACATTAAATATAGAAAAATTTCTTAGCAAGTCTAAACCATTAAAATTTACTCATATCTATTTTATATTCCTTGTATAGCAGTGAAAAATTCCTATTTTTAATCTTTATTCTTACTCATGTCTTCTTGAAATTTCGGGGAGTAAATTAAAGAATGCAATTAATGTGTTTTGGAGTATATCACGCCTTCTTGTGATTCACACTTTATGTCTCCTTGGGAGACTGCTGTGCTTTTCCACTAGAGGTATTCAAGATTATCTTTTATCATAGCTGCTTCAGAGGACACCATTATCCAAACAGAGATAATGCCATCCAATGGAGGTGGATGAACCAGTGCCATTGTCTGTGTGGGGTTGGACCACTGCAGTTTCTGCTGTGGTCACAGTTTTTTTTTTGTTTTTTGTTTTTTGTTTTTTTTTTTGTTTTGTTTTTTGTTTTTTTTTTTTGTTTTTTTTTTTGCTGAAGGGAGTCAGTTTCACTGTCCCTTGCTCTTGTTGTTGTTCATATCATGACCCTTTCACTCTCATATTTAACCTAGTTCTAAAGTTACTTTCAGGGTGTATTTATTAACTGCTGCAGGATTCCATTTCTGGTATCACTGTTATTTCTTTGAATACTTGGGATATTCTATGAAAATACTCCAAACTTAAAGTTTATAAATATTTCACTTATATTGTGTTACAATAGGAAGTCCTTGATTCCCAGCATACATGATGTAGAGTGAAGGCTTTTCTCAGCTTCTAAGATGCTATCCTATTTCTCTGTTCTTAACATTGTACAGGGAATCAATGTTTAATCCTAATGTCTTTGGTATTCCAATTTGTGATAACTCTGCCTTGTCATGCCTTAATCATTTCCTCATCAAATTTGCTTTAATAGTACTATTGTGGAAGTTATAATTTCAACATACGAGTTTGAGTGAGTATGAAATTACATACCATGTCAAAATATTAGTAAATATTACAAAGAAAAGAGGGGGATAGGAACATGGTAACTATTTCCATTTGCCTGGAGTACAGAGAAAATAAGACTATAATGTGGCTGGGAATAACATGCACAAGTGGTTTTAAATTCCAACTCTACCATTTACCAACACTCTAAACATGGTAAAACATACTTTGCTGAATAGTTTCCTTACAAATAACGTAAAATGTAAATGAATAATAAAACTAGTTTCAAGAAATTGCTTTAAGAGATAAATTCACTTCTAAAATTAATGACTAATGCTAAATCTAACAAACTTATTTATATAAAGGAATATCATCTGCAATTTGCTCTCTCACATGTAAACTTTCTGATTTTCATAGTGTTTTCCCAAGAGCACAGTGATCACCATATTGTCATTTTTGAATATGCTTGTATTCCAGTTTTGAAAAACCCTGTGCCCGTGTGCTCATTCCCAACTCTGTCCTCTGTAACCACTAATTTTTTTATGATTCCATATATTCTCTTAATCTAAATTCCAACCTAGATATGTATATATATATATATATATCCATATCATATTGAACATTTCACATGAATAGATTTGTACCATGTGAGATCTTTTATGTCTTATTTCTGTTACTATAATGTTTTCAAGTATTGTCTATATTATAGCACATATCAAAACATTATTTTTTTCTACCAACTAATATTGCATCAATGGACATGCCACATTTTATCCCAACATGATTAGTGCAATATAAGATACACAAACGGATGAAGTAGCAAAGTCTGATCATTAATGAAACCTCCATACTTAGGGACAGCAAAGAGTTATGATTAATTACATAAAAGTAAATGTATTTAAGAAATAATAATAGTTCCCCTTTAGGGCTGATTACTTCCTATTTGGCTAAGTGACCACAGTGTTAAATTGACTCCTAATTATTTATCTTTAAAACACACACTTTCCTCAGTATCCAAGTGGGTACCCTAGTAAGGGGAACAGGAACTTTTTCTGACATGAACTCAGTGGTGGGCTTTTTGACCTTCCCACCCTGCAAGGGAGGAGTAGCCCTGCTAGGCCACAGAACAGGACTTTGCAGCCAGTGCGAAGATACCTGATAAAACAGGATCAGATGAAGGGGAAGAGGTCCTCCCCTATCAGTAGACTTGGAAAGGGACAGCAAGGAGATGAGAGAGGGATGGTGGCATTGGGAGGAAATGAGGGAAGGGGCAAAGGCTGGGATACAAAGTACATAACCTGTGATTAAGAAAAAAAAATATGTATATATATTATAAGGGAAAAAAACAGATTACTACAGAGGATGACTTTGCAGCCCGTCCTGAAGATACCTGATAAACCAGGGTCAGGTGAAAGGGGAGGAGGTCCTCCCCTATCAGTGGACTTGGAAAGGGGCAGGGAGTAGACAAGGGAGAGAGGGTAGGATTGGGAGAGAATGAGGGAGTGGGATACAGCTGGAATACAGAGTTAATAAAATGTAACTAATAATAAAAATAAAAACAACACACACAGATTGGTATCCCAACTCACAACCTTCCTCAGATAAACTTCTTTTTGCTTTAGATGGTTACTAACACAAAGATCACTGAGTCATCAAGCTGCAGAGAACAAGAGACTGTGTAGTACTCAGCCCTAAATGATACATCTATATAATACCCCCTCTTTCCAAGGTTCAGGAATCATTGTAGAGCTTGTGGCAGTGGATGAGTACAGGGAAACAATGATTTCTGAAGATAGCTGGGGGTTGCATATATGAACTAACAGGAGTTGTGATAACACGCACAAAACCTGCATAAGCTCAAGTAAAAAACATTCCATTACAGGAAAAAAAAGGTAAGCAGGGGTCTCATATCTAGCTAGGTAACTATACTAGCAAAGAATAACTTCTAGTAGAAAGAAAGTCTGCATTAAGGCTGTGACCCCTGGTAGGTCTATCATGCGTCAGTGGAAGCCCACATGTTCAAAGGCGGATGGTCAGCATAAACTGTACTCGATGAGCTTAAAGAAAAAGATTCATATTTAAATTAACAGTGAGGGAGGGATTGAATGGAATAGCAATTGGGGAAGATGATGAAATGAAAATTCATCATATGAGAATATCAAGGAAATAATAAAATCTGGAGGAAAATGGACATATTGGTTTATTTATATAAGTATGCAAGAGACTCATTTACTACTGAAAGGCTGGTTCTTCCTGGCGTTAGAGGAGTGAAAGGTAAGTCATTTGTTTTATACCATGAAAGCTAATGCAGGGTCTTGACTCTGCTACATTATGGCTGCCATTTATCTTTCAGAAAAGAAAGTATTACATCCTTCATTCATCCTCTCCATTCCCATTCTTATCCCCTCAAGCCAACTGCTGGGGTCATTTTTTACTACTATTAAAGTGGGCAATTTTAAAGCATAACAATATCACAGTAGTTTAATGTGGTAGAGTGATTTTTAAGATGGTTTTTGAGAAGAGAAACATGTGGAAGGAAATTCAAATTTCAAGGGAATTGATGGATTAATATAGACTAGATTAGCACCTCTTTGGTCTTCATGATTATTGGAAAACAGGGTATAGCAGTCTCTGATGCTGCTTTAGGTGGGATTCCATATTACTTGTATGTGCTCGAAATCACCTGCACAATTTACATCACAGTAAAGCACTTAGATCATCTCACTTGGTGGAAACAAAACCCGAAATATGTATTGTTAAATCCCATAAGTGTATATATTATTTGCATGCTGTGATTTTAAATTGTATCTAAGAAACAAAATTTAACATTATTGATAGCAATCTAATTTACATTTAACATACATTATCGTATTATATGGCAGGAATTGTGCTAAACTCTTTATAAATAATTCTATGAAAAGTGAAGTAATTTTTTGAAAAATTTTAAAAGATTTTGAAAATGAGTATTGTATTTACATCATTTCCACCTCTCCTTTCCCATTCAATTCTTCCATGACACCCACTTTCTCAAATTTATGACCTCTTTTGTAATTATTACTATATATAAAACACATATATGTATTAAGTTGATATAGAGACCTATATATAAAGAGACAAACAGATATAAAATCAATTGAATACACTAACTATTGTTTTTATATACATAGGTTATGCCCAATTATGTGAGAGTGGGTGACCCATATAGCAGGGACTTGTCTCTGGAGAAAAAATGATTCTCTCTGCCTCGGTAGCCATTGACGGCTTGTCATTCCTTATCTAGTAGTGGAACTTTCTGAAAGTTTTTTGCACACATTGGCATGTCCATTGGTGTTGCATTAATATAGCTCAATGGCTAAAGGGCCTGACACCAAAGGATGAGGTTCCACATTAAAGTCTCCAATACCAATGAAACGAGATAGTACGGGTCTTAATTCCTGCAGGAAGGTGAGAGGGGTTGGGAAGGGCTGGAAATAGATACATTCCCTGAGGTTTACTGTTTAGCAAGTCTAGAAGGAATGGAGTTGCAATTTCAGTGAGAGACCCTGTCTCAAAAAAAAAAAAGTCCGTAGAGGAAGAAACCAACCGTTGGTCTTCACGGACTCCCACTGGTATGTAACACCACACACATGCACTTGTTGAACCTACAATAACAATAAAATTTAATAATTCATAGAAAATTAACCAGTGTGTTTCAAAAGTCAAAGATTTCTAAAGGTGGTTTTTGTTTCCTTTTATTTATTACGAGTTAAGTATAATTATTATATATGAACTCAAATAAGACTTGAAGTCTTAAAGGAATCATACAGCATGTGCAATACTTTTAGAAATAGTCTGAAAAGCATAGGTTTTAATTCTGATTTGACCATCCACCAATTGCTTCATCTGAGCCAACTGCTGGTTCAAATGATAGTTCTACAAATAATGGAGGCAGTTCAGTCTTCAAGTCACCCTCTCTGCACAGACACGGGAAATATCTCCACATTCTTCACTATCGTGTTTCATTCTGTCATTTTTTTCCCAAAAGTTTTCAAAACTCAATTCATCCATAAAATCTTCTGCAATCAAGACGGAAGCCACCCAAACCTTCTGTTAATATCTTCAGTGTGATTGATATTTCTCTCCTTCAATGCGGCAAGATGGCATATGCATCTATGTGGGCATGCATATATATCTTTATGTTAATGTGCATCTGCTCTTTCCGTCTCTACCATTCAGATATTAAACTCCCAGGCTCTGTCCTTGCTTCCGTCCACAGAAAAAGATATTTATTTTCATGGTAACCCCTCTGTCTAATGCTGTGTTCTGATGTTCAATAAACAGGCACTGAATGAATGAGTGGATGCTTAATGATGACAGTGACAACTTCTAAGAAAAATCTCCCCTCACACACAGAGAAAATATGATCGTACAAATATAACTGCAAATAGCTTGCTTTCTCAAGTGTATTATTTTTAAGCCAGAGACTGGTCATATTTGCAGTACCAAGTATAAATTCTCTTCTGTGGGGAAGGCCTAAAATCCAATCAAGAGAGTTGTACTTCTTGCCTGGCAAGTTGGTATTATAGCTCACAGGGTCTGCTGCTGCGTGAGATCATTTTGATGTGTTTTTCCCTGTCTTAGTCACTGTTTTATTGTTGTGAAGAGTCATGACCAAAGCAATTCTTAAAAAGGACTATATTTAATTGGGGCTTGCTTACTGTTTCAGGGGTTTAGTTTATTATCACAATGGTAGAGCGCACAGCACCATTCATAACAGTGCAGCAGCAGCACTTGGGAGCTAAATTCTCATCTACTGATCAAAAGACAGTGAGCCCAGGCCTTGCATGACCTTTAGAAGCTCACATTGGCACACACAGACACATGCAAATATATCTTAAAAGGAAGACAATTGATTTGTCTTTATGTGTGTTTTAATATAAAGAAATAATAGTAAATCATTTGAGAAACATTTCTTATCTTGCTATTTAGTTTTTCCATCTATGTACCTATAAGTGTATTTAATCTCTATTTTTTTAAAAATAGAAAGCATAAAAGAAGTACTTTCTATCTCCAAAAAATCTTGTCCCAGCGGCCTTTTTTGAGACTGATACTCCAACAAGGACCATGCATGGAAATAACCTAGAACTCCTGAACAGAGAAAGCCCATGGCAGCTCAGTGCCTAAGTGGGTTTCCCTTGTAAGGGGAACAGGGATTGTCAGACATGAACTCAGTGGCTGGCTCTTTGATCACCACTCCCTGAGTAGGGGGCAGCTTTACCAGGCCACAGAGGAAGATAATGTAGCCAGTCCTGATGAGACCTGACAGGCTAGGGTCAGATGGAAGGCTGGAGGACCTCCTCTATCAGTAGACAGAGGGAAGAGCATGGAAAGAGAAGAGGGAGGAGGGCAGGATTGGGAGGGGACTAAGGAGGGGGCAACAGCAAGGAAACAAAGTGAATAAATTGTAATAAATAAAACAACAAATTAAAAAATAATTATAATAAAGTGTACTTTCTCCATACTCTTATTACCACAGGGTATTTGAATTCAGCATTTAACTTAGCAAGGAAGAGGTGCCCGGCAGCATTACCAAGCTTCTCTGAGCAGGGCCATATGAGATTTATGGTGAAAGATCTGTTAACCAGGATTTGAGTCATGGGAGTATAGGCATGTTTGTTTTATTACACAAAACTCTGTGAATCAGTTCCAATAACTGTTCAGCCCATGCCAAAAAATCCACATTGAAGAGATAACCCAGACTAGAAAAAATAAACTATACATTTTTCAATTGAAAAAAATTCTAAGGATGTGATAATAACATTTTGTGTGTGTGTGTTATTTCTGTCTGGGGAACATGCTATTGTTTTGCTTGAGCCTACCTATCTTATTTAAATTACTGTAGAACCTAATATATATATATATATATTCACATGAATAAATAGAATGTGATTCGTTTCTAAATAAAAATGTTAGTCATAAAGTAACAGCCACTGAAACTGACTCATGTGCATGTCTGCTTTATGTATGTGAACCAGGAATCTGACGTGGCTATTTGGAACATAACAGGTTCCAATATGTTGCCATGTCTACTTAATGACCCTCCAGAACACAATAATCCTTATTTCTTCTATTAGGAAGAAGAAAAAGTGGCAGCATTGCTAGATCAAATTCCTGCTAGACAGAAATCTAAATAGGTAATAAAACTGCAAGCGAATATTTGTGGATATCAGAAAAGGAAGAGCTAGGTCCTTATTCAAGTGGATATATTTTATGATATATAAAAATATAAGGTTTTTGCATCTGTGGATTTTTAATAAGCTGTTTTGCACAAGATCTTTGGATATTTCTGCAAATATTCACATATTATTGTACAAACTATTTGTATATATTTCACTAAGTAATTCTAGATTTGATCAGAAATATTATATATCTTAAGTTAAATAGAATTTAGACTGCCCATCCCCATTATGTTATTTTATTCTGTAGTGATTTATGAATGTCCAGAAATTGATTACCCTTGAACTTACTATATTATTTTAGAATAGATCTACCAGGAATAAATTGAGAATTTTTAGGCAATAGTTATTGTTTTATTTTATAATATGCTAAAAAATGATATTGTATTTGCTATCACACAGCGTCTAGAAGATGGCAGTTAGTAAAGGGCTTGTAAACCTACTCTCTTTTGCTAGCATCCACTACAAAAATCCAAATAGATCCCTAGAACCCCCTTCCCAGCCAGTCTAGCTCAAGCATTAGATCAAGGTTCAGGGAGAAACCCTGTCTCAAAGTAAAATAAAGAGTGATTGATGAAGATAAACTGACTTTCACATACATATACTTGTATACACCAACCTTGATACATATAATGCATATTCCAACATGCACGCAAAAGAATCTCAAACTACAGGGGTAAAGGAGAAACCAGGTTAATTGCAAATTAGATGGGCACATATGCACACCATTTAATATTCCATTAATTCAATGGATTATTTAGCTACAGTTACTAAATTTTTACAATTAGTACAGCTCTGGTTTTGCTTATTTTGAGGGAATACATGGATCTTAAGGTTGTAATCCTACAGGTAATGTTTGTATCTTTTCAGAGGAGAATAACTTTATGACTCTTAACAGGTGGATTTCTCTTTACCAGAAACACACATCTGTTATGGTGGGTTTCTGATTACCAGGATCCACCTTTAATCATCCCCCAAAGGTTAACAACCATGGGCAAGGACCCTTGGTTCCCAATCAATCTGGCCAGCATTTCTTACCTCAAAGACCCTACCCTGCTGTTATTAGATCTGTTTGCTTTACCGATATTTTGCCTTTCCTTTTGACACCCCTAAGATATGAAATTGGAAGACTAAAGCCCGGTAAAACTTTTTTTCTAATGTTAGAGTGGTTTCGTTTTGTGGTTTCATTGTGCCCTCACTTACAGAAGCTGGGCATTTGGATTAGAAAAGTGATTGAGTGCTGTCATTGGGGTTTGGAGATCATTCTGGCAGGTACTTGGAAGACAGTAATTCTGAGAACAGTCTGGACTATGGATACCCAGATAAAGAGGTTTTGGAATAGAGGAATATTAGCAGTTGGCATAGAGACCTTCTTGTGGCATTTTGCCAAACAATCTAGCTACTTTCTTCTCTTGTCCTAAAAATTCTGCATGAGGTTAAATTGAAGATATTTTTAAAATAAAAAGACAGCCTAGGATTGACTGAAGTCAATTATTATTAATGATCATTCTCTAGCTCATCTACGATGAAAAAGAGCAAGCAGGGCAAAACCATTACAATATGTACAGTTTGAGAAGGAAAATGAGCACCAGAAAATTTAACATTTAAGCCAAGTCCTGTGTTCAAAGTGATGAGAGGTTTAAGGACAGAGTTTTAGGAGAAATGGAATGAAAGAAGAGGCGCTGTCAGGGGAAGACCACATCCTGTTAAGCTTCCAACTTTTTTTTAACTACTTAGAAGGAAACAGATTTTACTCTGGTCTTCACACCATAGACCAGAATAAACTGCATTATACCAAATAAAATAAATTAAATTATATAAAAATGATAGACATGACTCTATGTAAGCATGAAAATTTCAAAGCAAAGTTCATTAACCTGTTCATATGTATCAATAATTATAATCTTAAAGACATATATTATAAGAACTCATAGCTGAATTTCACTTCACTTTGTTACAGAAACAAATTCTCTAATTAGGGTTAAAATACAGAGAAAATGAAAGAGAAGATCAATTTATTTGATAATGTAGTCTTTTTTAAACATTTAAATAGCACAATAAATGTCATAAGTGAAGTCCAAAGACAACTGGCAGATTAGAAGACCTTTGATATATACATCTCAATGGGATAATATTTCCAATATATGAAACCTGCTAGATACCAAAGGACATACAACCTCAAATATCTGATGAAAAATGTATATAAATGGGAAGATAATTCTCACATAAAAGATATGAAGCGATCCTTAAACATGGGAGGAATACTGTAACTTCCAGTTCAGGAAGCAGTAAGAAAAGCAACCCTATGTATATTTGTAAGCTATCAGATCAGAGAAAATGCACAAGTACAATAAAATGTTCCATTGTCAAGGATGTAATAAATTAAGATTTATGAAAATTAGCATTGTCATATGACTTGTCTGTGGAGGTAAAATTTGCATATGCCTCCAAACTGGCACAGTATCTATAACCCAAAGGATGACTTTCATGGGCCCATCTTAATGAATAAATTCAGATTAACAGTGGCCACTTAAAGAGGTAGACAGCTGTGGATAAGCTGTGTCTCCCCAAAGTATCTTCCCATCTAGATCCTATTTCATTTGGTTTTAAGACTGCAGTAGAATTAATGCAAAGCTGAACTTAGAATGTTACCTAGCATGAAAATAACAGAGCTGACTACAGTGTTAGTTTAGCACAGAACAATCCAAATGCTAAAGATGCTATGTGTTTCGTATACCCAGTCTTTGACCTTACTGAGGACCACTTGGTCTCAGCAAAAATTGTTCAACCTTGGGGAAGGGTGGCTGTTTTCATTGCAGCCTTACAGAGTACGG
This sequence comes from Pachyuromys duprasi, assembly GCA_028658305.1. Lineage (NCBI taxonomy): Eukaryota > Metazoa > Chordata > Mammalia > Rodentia > Muridae > Pachyuromys > Pachyuromys duprasi. The sequence continues at coordinate 34,118,278 of CM053748.1, forward strand.
CCAAATTGAGCTTCCAACTTTTGAAACTTAGTCCTTATTCAACAAAGGAAACCATCAACAATTTAAAGCTTCTATGAATGAATGTCTCGGAAGATACTAGTTTGCAGTCTTACAAGGTCACAGAAATTGCTAGCTTTACCAAATAATTCTCGCTTTATGAAAATTACACAGGTATAAAGAAGTCATGGAATCTTCCATCAGGGCTAAGAAAACCTACTGAGGCATGTAGCAGGGAACTTTCTTCAGGCAGGCTCTGAGAAGCTGTTGCATGATGTTGTGTTGGTGAAGCCTAGACTGTGTTGGAAGTGGAAGGTGGCAGAACAGAGGGATTCCTGTCAAGAAGTGCTGCTGACAGGGTTGGGAACCAGCTCAGCTGGGAGCAGTGCGCTGCAGTCAACAAAGCTGGAATGGGGTGGGAGGTGATCAAAGAGCCAGCCACTGAGTTCATGTCAGAGACAGTTCCTGTTCCCCTTACTAGGAGACCCACTTGGATACTGGGATGCCATGGGCTACATATGAGCAGGGGTTCTAGGTTATCTCCATGAATGGTCTTTAGTTGGATTATCAGTCTCAGAAAAGACCCCCGTGCCCAGATTTTTTGATTCTATTGTTTTCTTTCAAATGTCAGAAGTATATATTATTTAGAGGAGCAGAGGCATCTGAAATGAGTAGCCATGTTTTTGGTGAGTAATAACAAAGACAGAATAGGATCTTTTATAGCTTTAATCATAAGTACTCAGAATCACTTTCAGATTTGTATGTTTGAGTGTCAAAATAAAGTTCTGATCAATTTAGGAGCCATTTGATATACTTGAAAGATACATAAAGAAACCTTGCTAATAATCAACTTTCCAGTGGCCCTGTAACTATACTTTTTTCAAACAACTTATGTTGTTTATGCCAAACTTGTATTTGATACACATGTTTTCATGTATTATACTATACATGCTACAATGTGTGAAGAAAAATATTATATTAACGACATATCCCACATCTTGAAAGAAGATTCACCTGTTTCTGATAAATAATCAGTTATTACTCAAGTTATGTATCTAAAATAGAGTAGTAAATTGAAAATTTTCCTTTCTGTAACAAATACCAAGTAGTGCAATCCATTATATTTTTGTCTTCTGATATTTTAGCCCAAGCAGGAGTATAAACAAAAATTTAATTTAATCAAATTACCAAAAGTGAAGGTAACATTTTCTTGAACATTTTTAGCCTTATCAAATGAAATACAAATATGAAATAAATAAGTCTTGTTTTGCCTAAAGCCATGGCTCTTAACCTGTTGGTCAACCCCTTTGGGGTTCACATATCAGATATACTGTTTATTAGATGTTTACATTATGATTCATAACAAGAGGAAAATTACACTTATGAAGTAATAAAGAAAGAATTTTATGGTTGGAGGTCACCACAACATGAGGAACCATAATAAAGCATCGCAGCATTAGGAATACGGAAAACCATTGACCTAGAGGCTGTGTCAGATAAGTGTTCACTGTGTCCTAGCACCTCTTAGAGCTTCTTTTTTTTTTTTTTCGTCTATTATCTTTGATCCACACTGTTATTTGGCTTTGTTTAAAATTTATTACTCCTTTTTACTATTTTCAATATATTCTTTTTCTTGGATTCATTTTTTAGTTACAAATAAAATCCAAATATATATATGATTTAATAAAGTAGATCCTCAAATTCCCGTTGAAACTGGTATATTAAGGGATTAGTTAAGGTCACTAACAGTATTTATAAACTGTTGCCTGCACAAATGCTTTGAATAATAATTCATTTGTATGTCATAAAATAAAAAAAAATGATGTGGTCTACTGTGCTGTCATCAGCTATGCAGTAACAGAGAAAAGTTTTAGTAGTACCAAAAAATCATATGTAGCAGGAATCTGGTTAAAATATGCCAAAGATCTGGATTTCTTTTCAGGAGAGGGAGCATCTCGGTTCCCTGACTATCTCTATAACCACCATCCCCCAAATTCTCTTAATATGGTAGTAAATGATAAAAACAATGGTGGAATTATGCCAGAGTCCTTCTACTTTCTGTCAGGTCTCTCCCAATTTTCATTGATGGCAAAGAGTAATATTTTTGTCTTATATTACTTTTTCCATATGAAGATAACGTTAAGGATGCTTTACCATCCTTTTGTTATTCTCTGTTCTCTTAGTCAATGTAAGTGAATCTTTGATTTATGATGCTTGGAGAAGAATTTTGTCAATTTTTAAAATATCACTAACTTTATCCTGACCTTTGAAGTGGGTTGATCCCAAGGAGATACACAAGGATCTGGTACACTGCTGAAGGGTTTCAAGACTGCTACTGTGGGAAAGCCTGCTGCTGCCCTGTACTTCATGAACCTGGTAATCAAGTCAGCCCAAGATTGGTACTAATGGTGACAAAGTGTGTTTTTTGGAACAAATACTTACTGGTTTTCTGTTTGTGTGTTCTTTAACAATGTTCAGCCTCATCTTGTTCTTAACTAATAAAGCTAGTATGCCAGTTCTAAGAACAGAGGTGACAAGGGACTCGAACCTACCTGATGTGGGTCTAGTTGGCTCTTCTCTTCCTGAGAGAATCCAAAGCAGTAAAATACAATTTCTGTATACCTATTGGTGACGGTTCTTCATATCTGGAGGGAAAAATACGAAGATCACACCTTTAAATTACAATAGCCTCATGAAGACAAGTATAGAGTTAAATATGTCTACTTATTGCATATTCTCAGTAGAATTTTGTTATTGGAAATGACAGAACAGCCTTTGTTCAATTCTCTGTCATTAGTAAATACAAAATATAGGTAAAATAAGGCAACTATATACATGCTTACACGTAATTGTTTATCCTGGAGCATGTATTTATGCATGTATCTTTGCTTCAGTTTATTCACCCCTGAATTTATTAGTCTTTCATTTCTTTGTCAATATTTAGTGAGTTTGGTGGTTGAAAGTATGTCATATGAATGTTATTGGGAAAACTTTTGCATAAAATAGTTATGCACAAATGAGAAGCGTTTTCACTTTTCTTTTGATGTTAGCTATAATTATCGATTTGTTATAACTCTCATAGTTAAGAAGACGTAAAACACAGGAAAATCAGGGATGAGACAGTAGTTTGGTGGTAGGGTGCTTGGCTAGCACACATGAAGGGTCAGCCGCAATTCCCAATACTTTTCCCCATGAAAAATACAAGAATGTACATAAATACCAGAAATCTACACTACAGTTGTAATTTATCACTCTAATATAGAGAAAAAAGAAAGTAGGCAAACAAAAACATTGAATTAAACATTCTTAGTGGATATAATTTTGTCTTTACAGTGATGAGACAACCAGTTTTGAAGGACTATCCAAACATCATTGTCTCAGAAAGCTCCTTACTTTGCTCTTTTACCACCTCCCCCTTGGGGGTGCAGCCTTGCCAGGACATAGAGGAAAATGATAGAGCCAGCCCTGATAAGACCTGATAAGCTATGGTCAGATAGAAGGGGAAGAGGACTTCCCCTATCAGGGGACTAGGGAAAGGGCTAAACACCAGGGAGGGGCTGCAGCTGGGAAACAAATTGAATAAATTATATTAAATAAATATTTAAATTAAATTAAATTTAAAAAATCAAACAAAATTGCTAATAAGGCTCTAGATCTTAGAGAATTTAGTATCACTACTTTTCTAAAGCAGTATAATCCCTAACAATAGATACTTTAAGTAATTATCATTATACTACAGATAAGCAGGAATCTGATCACTCATCTAAAAAGCTTCTTTTCTTATGGCAGCAAGACATCATTATATAGAACAATTGTGGTATTATATAATAAAACCAGAGAAGAGGACCCCATTCCTTATGGATACATCTGCAATATAATCCCTTTACTTGAGGTTCAGGCATTTGCAAATTGAGCCAGACCCTTCATGCAGAGGAGTCAACATCTCAGAAGAGAGACCTGGGTAGAATCTACCTAGCAGAGTATTAAAGAGGATGCCTATAGCCAATATCAAACTCAATGGAGAGAAACTTAAATCAATCCCACTGAAATCAGGGACTAGGCAAGGCTGCCCATTGTCTCCATATCTCTTCAACATAGTACTTGAAGTGCTAGCTAGAGGAATAAGACAACTAAAGGAGATCAAGC
>CM053748.1:34122920-34140067 GCA_028658305.1 Pachyuromys duprasi
CTACATCCAATGCCCATGTCATTTTTCTTTAAGAGTGAGGATTGATCATCTTACCCTGGGTCCTCTTTTTTGTTTATCTTCTTTAGGTGTATAGATTTCAGTATGTTTATCATATCTTAGAGATCTAAATAAGTGAGTATATATGATTTGTGTCTTTCTCCTTCTGGAATACCTCACACAGAGTGATATTTTCTAGATCCCACCATTTGCCTGCAAATTTCATGATTTCCTCGTTTTTAATTGCTGAGTAGTATTCCATTGTGTAAAAATACCACAATTTCTGTATCCATTCCTCAGTTGATGGACAACTGAGTTGTTTCCAGGTTCTGGCTATTATAAATAAAGCTGCTACAAACATGGCTGAGTAAATGTCCTTGTTGTATACTTGAGCAATTTTGGATGTATGCCTAGGAGTATTATAGCTAGGTCTTGAGGAAGTGCTTTTCCTAATTGTCTAAGAAAGCGCATGATTGATTTCCAAAGAGGTTGTACCAGTTTACATTTCCACCAGCAATGGAGGAGGGTTCACCTTTCTCCACAACCTCTCCAACATGCTTTGTCATTTGAATCTTTGATCTTAGCCATTTTGAAGGGTGTAAGTTGAAATCTCAGGGTCATTTTGATTTGCATCTCTCTGATGGATAAGGACATTAAGCATCGCTTTAAGTCTTTCTCTGCCATTCTATATTCCTCTACAGAGAATTCTCTGTTTAGCTCTGTACCCCATGTCTTAATTAGATTGCTTGATTTATTGCTTTTTAACTTCTTTTTTTCATTTTTCTTTCTTTTTCTTTTTTTATTAAATTAAATTATTTGTTAATTACATTTTACTCACCTTATATATCCTTGTAATTCCCTCCATCCTCCCTTTCCAATCCCTCCCTTCCTCCCCCTTCTGCACCTGTTTCCCTCACCAAGGCCACTCATAGGGAAGATCTTCTTTTCCTTCCTTCTGATCCTAGTCTATTAGATCTCATTAGGAGAGGCAGCATTGTCTTCCTCTGTCGTCTGGTAAGGTTGCTACCCCCTCAGGAGAAGGTGAAGAAAAAGCAGGCCAACCAGTTCATGTCAGAGACAGTCTCTGTTCCCTTTACTATGGAATCTACTTGGACACTGAACTGCCATGGGCTACATCTGTGCAAGGGTCCTAGGATATCTCCATGCATGGTACTTGGTTGGAGTATGAGTCTCAGGAAGGACCCCTGTGCTCAGATTATTTGCTTCTGTTACTCTCCTTGTAGAGTTCCTGTCCTTTCCAGATATAACTGTTTCCCAATTCATTCATAAGACTACCTGCACTATGCCCAAGTGTCGACCATAAGTCTCAGCATCTGCTTTGATTGTCTGTAGGGCAGATCTTTTCCGAGGCCTTCTGTGGCAGGCTCCTGACTTGTTCCCTGTTTCCCTTTCTTCTGATGTCCATCCTCTTTGCCCTTCTGGATGGGGATTGGCAGTTTAGCAAGAGTCCACCCTCTTGATTAGTTTCTTTAGATGTACAGATTTTAGTAGGTCTATCCTATAGTATATGTCTATATGAGTGAGTATATACTATGTGTGTCTTTCTTCTTATGGGATAGCTCACTCAGGATGATCCTTTCCAGTTCCCACCATTGACTTGAAATGTCCTTTGTTTTTTGTTGTTGAGTAATATACCGTTGTGTAGATGTACCACAATTTCTGTATCCATTCCTCAGTTGAGGGGCATCTGGGTTGTTTCCAGCTTCTGGCTATTACAAATAAAGCTGCCACAAACAAGGTTGAGCTAATGTCCTTATTGTGTACTTGAGTCTCTTTTGGATATATGACTAGGAGTGGCATAGCTGGATCTTGAGGAAGCACTATTCCTAGTTGTCTGAGGAAACACCAGATTGATTTCCACAGTGGTTTTATAAGTTTACATTTCCACCAGCAGTGGAGGAGGGTTCCCCTTTGTCCACAACCTCTCCAGCATGTATTGTCACTTGAGTTTTTGATCTTGGCCATTCTGATGGGTGCAAGATGAAATTTCAGAGTTGTTTTGATTTGCATTTCCCTGATGAGTAAGGATGTTGAGCATTTCTTTAAGTGTTTCTCTGCCATTCGATATTCCCCTATTGAGAATTCTCTGTTTACCTCTGTATCTCATTTTTTAATTGGATTACTTGAATTGTTGTCCTTTAATTTTTTGAGTTTTTTATATATACTACATATTAGTCCTCTGTCAGATAAAGGGTTGATGAAGGTTCTTTCCCAATCTGTAGGCAGTGGTTTTGTTCTGACGAAAGTGTTCTTTGTTTTACAAAAGATTTTCAGTTTCATGAGGTCCCATTTATTGATTATTGCTCTTAGAGCCTGTGCTGTTGGTGCTCTGTTCAGGAAATTGTCTACTGTGCCAATGACTTTGAGGCTCTTCCCCACTTTTTCTTCTAAGCTGTTTAGTGTGTCTGGTTTTATATTGAGGTCTTAGATCCACATGGACTTTAGTTTTGTGCAGGGTGATAAGTATGGGTCTATTTGTATTTTTCTACATGTAGACATCCAGTTAGACCAGCACCATTTGTGGAAGATGCTGTCTTTTTTCCTTTGAATGCTTTTCGCATCTTTGTCAAAAATCAGGTATCTATAAGTGTGTGGATTTATTTCAGTGTCTTCTATTCGATTCCGTTGATCCACCAGTCTGTTTCTATGCTAGTACCATGCAGATTTTATTACTATTGCTCTGTAGTATAGCTTGAGATCATGGATGGAGATACCTCCAGAAAATCTTTTACTGTACAGGATTGCTTTAGCAATTCTGGGTTTCTTGCTATTCCATATGAAGTTGAGAATTTTTTTGCAAGGTCTGCAAAGAATTGTGTTGGTAATATGATGGGAATTGAATGGTATCTGTAGATTGCTTTTGGTAAGAAGGCCATTTTTACTATATTAATCCTGCCAAGCCATGAGTATGGCAGATCTTTCCATCTTCTGATATCTTCTTCTAATTATTTCTTTAGAGACTGAATTTTTTTTCTTACAAGTCTTTGACTTGCTTGGTTAGGTTCACACCAAGGTACTTTATGACTTTTGTGGCTATTGTAAATGGTGTTGTTTCGCTAATTTCTTTCTCAGTCCTTTTGTCTTTTGTATACAGGAAGGCTACTGATTTTTTTTAGTTAATTTTGTATCCAGCCACTTTGCTGAAGGTGTTAATCACCTATAGGAATTCCCTAGTAGAATTTTTGGCATCACTCAGGTATCCTGTCATATCATCTGCAAATAGTAATACTTTCACTTCTTCCTTTCCAATTTGTATCCTCTTGATCTCCTTTAATTGTCTTATTGCTCAAGAAGGACTTCAAGAACTATGTTGAAGAGATATGGACAGAGTGGGCAGCCTTGGCTTGTCCCTGATATCAGTGGGATTGATTTAAGTTTCTCTCCATTTAATCTGATATTGGCTATAGGCTTGCTGTATATTGCCTTTACTAAGTTCAGGTATATGCCCTGTATCCCTGACCTCTCCAAGACTTTAAACATGAATGGATGTTTGATCTTGTCAAAATATTTTTCAGCATCTAAGGAGATAATCATGTGGTTTTTTCTCTTTCAGTTTATTTATGTGGTGGATCACATTGATGCCTTTCCATATACTAAACCACCCCTGCATGCCTGGAATGAAGGCTACTTGGTCATATTGGATGATATCTTTGATGTGTTGTATTCGGATTACAAGTATTTTGTGGAGTATTTTTGCATTGATGTTCATAAGGGAGATTGGCCTGAAATTCTCTTTCTCTTGGGGTCTTGTGTGGTTTAGGTACCAAGGTCAGTACGGCTCCATAGAATGAGTTTGGTAATGTTCCTTCTGTTTCTATTTTATGGAATAGTTTGAAGAGTACTGGTGGTAGCTTTTCTTTGAAAGTCTGATAGAATTCTGCACTGAATCCTTTTGGCCCTGGGCTTTTTTTGGGGGGGTGGGGGTGGGGAGACTTTTGATGATGGCTTCTATTTCCTTAGGGGATATAGGACTGTTTAATAGATTTACCTGGTCTTGATTAAGCTTTGGCAAGTGGAATTGATCAAGAAAATTGTCCATTTCATTTAGATTTTCCAATTTTATAGCACATAGGCTTTTAAAGTAAGACCTAATGACTCTTTGGATTTCTTTAGTGTCTGTTGTTATGTCCCCCTTTTCATTTCTGATTTTGTTGATTTGGATAGTGTCTCTCTACCTTTTAGTTAGTATGGCTAAGGGTTTGTCTATCTTGCTGATTTTCTCAAAGAACCAGCTCTTGGTTTCTTTGATTCTTTGAATTGTTTTGTTTCTAATTTATTGATTTCAGCACTGAGTTTGATTATTTCTTTCCATCTACTCTTCTTTGGTGTGTCTGCTTCTTTTTTACTAGGGCTCTTTGGTAAGCCATTAAGCTGCTTGAATGACATGTTTTGAGTTTCTTCTTGAAGGCACTTAGAGCTATGAACTTTCCTCTTAACACTGCTTTCATTGTCTCCCATAAGTTTGGGAATGTTGTGCCTTCATTTTCATTGAATTCTAGGAAAACTTTAATGTCTTTCTTTATTTCTTCCCCTCACCAGCGGTCATTTAGTAGCAAGTTGTTCAGTTTCCATGTGTGTGTAGGCCTTTTGTTATTTCTGTTGTTGAGGTCCAGTTTTAATCCCTGGTAATCAGATAGGATACAAGGGATTATTTCAATCTTCTTGTATCTATTGAGGCTTGTTTTGTGACCAAGTATATGGTCTATATTGGAGAAGGTTCCATGAGGTGCTGAAAAGGAGGTAAAATCTTTTGTGTTTGGGTGTAAGGTTCTGTAGATGTCTGTTATGTCCATTTGATTCAGGACCTTTGTTAGAGTTATTGTATCTTTGTTTAATTTTTGTTTTGTTGATCTGTCCTTTGTTGAGAGTGGTGTGTTGAAGTCTCCCACTATTAATATGTGGGTATCTATGTGTAAATGTTTCTTTTACAAATGTGAATGCCCTTGTATTTGGGGCATAGATGTTCAGGATTGTGATATCTTCCTGGTGGAATTTTTCCTTGATGAGTATGAAGTGTTCTTCTCCATCCCTTTTGATTAATTTTGGTTGAAAGTCTATTTTATTAGATATTAGAATGGCTACTCCTGCTTGTTTCTTGGGTCCATTTGCTTGGAGAACCATCTTCCAGCCCTTTACTCTCATGCAATGTCTATCTTTGTGACTTAGGTGTGTTTCTTGTATGCAACAGATTGTTGAGTCTTGTTTATGCATCCATTCTCTTAGTCTGTGTTTTTTTATTGGAGAATTGAGTCCACTGATGATGAGAGAGATTAATGACCAATGGCTGTTAGATCCTTTGATTTTGACGTTGGCTATGGTAGTATGTTTGTGTGCTTGGCGACTCTTTGTTTTGCTGTAATGAAGTTATTTATTTCTTGTGTTTTTTTGAAAGTAGTTAGTTTTCTGGGGTTGTAGTTTTCCTTCTAGTATCTTCTATAACACTGGATGTGTGAGTAGGTATTGTTGAAATTGGATTTTGTTGTTGAATATCTTGTTTTCTCTGCCTATGAGGATTGAGAGTGTTTCTGGGTATAGTATCCTAGGCTGACATCTGTGTTCTCTTAGGGTCTGCATGATATCCATCCAGGCTCTTCTGGCTTTCATAGTCTTTGTTGAGAAGTCAGGTATGATTCTGATGGGTTTGCCATTATATGTTACTTGGCCTTTTTCCCTTGCATCTTTTAGTATTTTTTCTTTGTTCTGTATACTTAACTGTTTTGATTATTATGTGGCAGGAGGATTTTCTTTTCTGGTCTAATTTATTGGTGTTCTGTAGGCCTCTTGTATTCTTATAGGCCTGTCCTTTAAGTTGGGGAAATTTTCTTCTACGATTTTGTTGAAAATATTTTCTGGGACTTGGAGGAGGGTATCTTCTTTTTCCTCTATTCTTATTATTCTTAGGTTTTGTCTTTTTATGTTGTCTTGGATTTCTTGGATGGTTTGTGTCAGGAATTTCTTAGTTTTATTGTTTTCTTTGATGGATACATCGATTTCTTCCATTGTATCTTCCACACCTAATATTCTTTCTTCCATCTCTTATAGTCTGTTGGTTATGCTTACCTCTATAGTTCCTGTTTTCTTTCCTAGGTTCTCCCTCTCCATGATTTTCTCTGTTTGTGTTTTCTTTAATTTTTCCAATTCTGTCTTCAGATTTTGAACTGTTTTGTTGATTTCCTTCACTTCTTTAGTTCTTTATATATTCTCGATATCAGCCCTCCGTCAGATATAGGGTTGTTGAAGATCCTTTCCCAGTCTGTAGGCTGTCGTTTTGTTCTGACAGTAGTGTCTTTTGCTTTACAGACGCTTTTCAGTTTCATGAGGTCTCATTTATTGATTGTCACTTGAATTTTGACCTTAGCCATTCTGATCAGCTAAACACCTGATTTGCAAATTATTTGCATTTCCCTGATGACTAAGGAAATTGAGCATTTCTTCTTCGTTTTTTGGCTGACTCTTTAATCACATCGCCCTGAAGGGGGAAGCAGCTTTACCAGCCCACACAGGAAAACAATGCAGCCAGCCCTGATGAGACCTGATAAGCTAGGATCAGATGGAAGGGGAGGAGGACCTCCTTTATCAGTGGATTTGGGGAAGGGCATGGGAGTAGATGAGGGAGAGAGGGTGAGATGAGGAGGGGATGAGGGAGGGGGCTACATCTGGGATACAAAGTGAATAAACTGTAATTGCAGCCACTCCTGAGGAGAGCTTATAAACTAGGATCAGAAAGAAGGAGAGTAAGACCTCCCCTATAAGTAGACTTGGGGAGGGGAATGCCTGGAGAAGGGGAAGGGAAGGTGGGATTAGAGGGGAGGAAGGAGAGGTTTATGGGGGATACAAAGTGAATAAAGTGTAATTAATTTTAAAAAAAAACTAAAAAAATTCTTCAAGCAGAAGGAAAATTATAAAGGTCAGAGACTTCATCCTATATAAAAATAATAATAATAATTAATTAAAAAATTCTTGTAATCCCCGTGGTTGGAACTTCACACACACAAAGAAAGAGAGAAAGAAGCAAAGAAAGAAAGAAAGAAAGAAAGAAAGAAAGAAAGAAAGAAAGAAAGAAAGAAAGAAAGAAAGAAAAGAAAAGAAAATGTTGACACTGCAGTTTTCTGAAAGGCTCTGTAGAGAAGTCAATAGAAGGCTCATATCTCTTCCTCCACCATTACTAAAGCTGTCCCTTGACAGCCACAGTGAGCCTCAGCCTGGAAACAGGGACACATAAGTACCTCTACTCTCCACACTCAGCCTTAAACTTTTCCCACAGCTGTCTCTGGCCTAGGAATCCATTTGTTTTTCTTTTTCTTTTTCATTAATTAATTTTTAATTTAATTGATTTTGTAATTTACATCCCGATCCAAACTTCCCCTCTCTCCTCTCCTCCCTGCTCCTACCTCTCATCTGTCCTCCTCTTCCCCATACCTCCATCCATTTGTTGTCAGAGAATGTAAGACTTCTTATGGATGTCAATTCTCCTCGTCATATTAAGTAGGACTGACTGCATGTATCTTCTTCTGTTGAAACTAAACAAGATTAGGAGAAAAGGATCCAAAGGCAGGCAACAGAGTCAGAAATAGCCCTTGCTCCTGCTGTTAGAGATGTCACATGAGAAATAAGCTGTATATCTGTGGGGGGGGGGACCAGGGGGGAGGAGAGAACTAGGTCATTACTGTAGATGCTTTCTGATTGGTGGGTCAGTCTCAGTGGGCCAATATTGGCCCAGGTTAGTTGAAATTTTTAGGTTGTCTTGTGATGTCCTTGACCTCTTCTGGATCTTTTAATCCTTCCTCCCATTCTTCCATAAGATTCCCTGAACTACACTTAATGTTTGGCTGTGGGTCTCTGCATCTGTTCCTATCAGCTGCTAAGTGAAGCCACTCAGATGACTGTTATGCTAGCCTCCAGTATGCAAGTATAGCAAAACGTCATTAATAGTGTTAAAGGTAGCCTCTTTCTCTTGGCATTCCACTCAAGTTGGGCCAGTAATTCATTTTTTGGGTCAAAGATTTTGTGTAAGGTTTGGTGTCACACTCCCTACACTGCAAGTCCCACCTGGCTAGAGGATATTGCCACTTCAAGCTCCATATCCCTTTCTGATAGATAGGTTTAACACCATAGACTCCCAGAACCTCCCCATGCGTGAGATGCCCCCGATCAATTCTGTTCTCTCCCAGATGTGCCTCCCTCCTCATACCTGATCCCCACCTGTTCTCCTCTCCCACCCAGATAACTTCCTCCATTCAATTCAAATATCAAGCATCCTCCCTTAGACGCTGCTTGCTCCTTAGCTTCTTTGTGTTTATAAATTGTAGGATGGCTATCCTGTATTTTATGGCTAATATCCACTTATAAGTTAGTTAATATCATGCATGTCTTTCTAGGTCTAGGTTACCTCATTCAGAATGATAGTTTCCATTAATTTGTCTGCAAATTTCATGATGTTTTTAATAGCTGAGTAGTATTCTGTTGTGTAGATGTACCACGACATTTTTCTCTTTCTAATCTTCAGTTAAGGGACATGTAGCTTGTTTCCAGTTTATGGCTATTATGAATAATGCTGCTATGAACATAGTTGAACCAGTGTCTTTGTGGTATGGTAGCACATTTTTGGGGTATATTCCCAGTATTGGTATAGCTGGGTCTTGAGTAGAACTGTTCACAATTTTCTGAGAAAGTGCCGGGTTGATTTCACAGTGGTAATACAAGTTTACACTCCCAACACCATTGGAGGAATATTTCTCTTGCTCCACATCCTCACCAGCATATGTTGTCACTTGAGTTTTTTATCTTATCCATTCTGATGGGTGTTAGATGGAATTTCAGAGTCATTTTGATTTGCATTTTCCTTATGACTAAGGTTACTGAACACTTGGCTATGTTAAGTATTATAAACTAATGGGATCTGTTTTGTTTCTCCACCACATATAGGCAGGTAGGTTTCCTTAAAGGAAACCATATTTCCTTAAGGACTTTTAACTGAATGAAAGTTAGCCATACTCTCATCACGAATTCTGGTGGTTTGAATGGAAATGGCCCCATAAACTCATGCGTTTGCATACTTGGTCAAGAAATAGTGGCACTGTTAGGAAGTGTGGCCTTGTTGGAGTGGGGATGGCCTTGTTGGAGGAAGTGTATCATTGTGGGGTTTGGCTTTGAAATCTCCTATGCTCTACCTATGCCCAGGGTGGCACACAGTCTCTCCTTGCTGGCTATAAATCAAGATGTAAAACTATTGGCACAGAGCTATGTCTGCCTGTGTGCTGCCATTTTCCCCACCATAATGATAATGGAATCAACTACTGAAACTCTAAGCCATCCCCCAATTAAATGTTTTCCTTTATAAGAGTTGTCATGGTCATAGTGTCTCTTTATAGCAATAAAACTCCAACTAAGACCCAATGAAGAGTAAAACAGTACCACTGACCTAATTCTGCTAAATACCCAAATATTTCTTTAACAGTCATGCTTGTAACTGTATACAAGTGTAAAACATTTCTACAATATACTCTGAAAATGCAAAAAAAATTCCATGAGTTTTGCTGAGGAAGAATGTACGTGTACAGTTGTCTCATGTAATTGTTATTTCCTCCAATGAATGAGCAATAATCATTAATATATCATACTTCAGATACAACATCTAAATTAATAATGCTCACTTCTGGCCTCTGATGCTCTTAAGTTATGTCATTATATGAGCAGTGTCCCAGTCCCAGATCAGTTCATTTACTCTGAATACTGCTAATGACACCAAAGAAGGCTCATTTCTATTATTAGTAATGCCAATGACTGACACATTGGCTGATAATAAAAAATATGCCATATATGATCTTAATAATGCTCATTAGCAAGTGACTAGGAATTATCAAATTTTAAAAAGGTCTTTTAGTAACTATTTCTCAAATGTGGCTGTTTTAATGGCCTACTAAGTGTTTATTTAACCCCCAGTTTGATACTGACCCCTTATTTCCTATAGTCAAACTTACACTACTGGAATTCTTATATCTTCTAAATTGAAAGAACTTCAAGTTCAATTTTATTGTTGTTGTTGTTGCTATTATTATTTATAGTTTATTTACTTTGGATCCCAGTTGTAGCCCTATCCCTCATCTCCTCCAAGTCCTACCCTCCCTCCTTCTTCCTACCCTATCCCTCTTACCTAGTCCACTGAGAGGGAAGTCCTGATAATCTATTGTTTGAACTTTGCCTATCAGGCCCTATCAGCACTTCCTGGATTCTCTTCCTCTGTGGGCAGGCTATGTCATCCCACCAGAGAGAAGTGATCAAGGAACAGGCAACCTAGTTAAGGTCAGAGATTGCCTCTTCTCCTCTTACTAGGGAGCCCACATGGATACTGAGCTGTCTATGGGTTACATCTGAGTAGGGAGTATACTTCCTCTATATGCATGGTCTTTGGTTGATGTGTCAGTCTCTGCAGACCCACCCGGGCTCTGCTCTTTTGGCTTTGTTGGTCTCGTTGTGTACCTCCTTTCCCCTATATGTCCTTTTATATTTTCCTTCTTCCATAAGACAACTTGTGCTCTTTCCAAAGTTTGGCAGTGAGTCTCTGCACTGCTGTGTCCCTGCAGCTTGGAGTTTTTTAGGAGATATCTGTAGTAGGCTCCAGTCCTGTTCCCAGTTTTCTACAGCTTCTGGTTATCTATCCTGTTTTTCCTTCTTAATGAGAATTAAGCATCTTCCCTAGGGTCCTTCTTTTTGTTTAGCTTCTTTAGGTCTGTAGATTTTAGTATGTTTATCCTATATAAGATGGTTAATATACACTTATAAGTGAATATAAACCATGTGTGTCTTTCTGGGTCTGGGTTGCTTCACTCAGGATGATCTTTTCTAGTTCCATCCATTTGCCTAAAATTTTCATGACTTCTTTGTTTTTAATAGCTAAATAGTATTCCATTGTGTAAATCTACCACAATTTCTTTATCCTTTATCTTTATTCTTCAGTTGAGGGACATCTAGGTTGTTTCCAGATTCTGGATACTCAGAGTCATTTTGATTTGCATTTTCCTGATGATTAAGGAATTTGAGCATTTCTCTATTTCTCCACCACTCAATATTACTCTGTTGAGAATCGTTGGTTCAACTCTGTACCTCATTTTTAATGGGATTATTTAGTTTGTTGGTGTTTAATTTTTTGAGTTCTTTATATATTCTGAATGTTAGCTTTCTGTCAGATATAAGGTTGGTGAAGATCTTTTCCCATTCTATAGGCTGTCGATTTGTTAAAAACAAACAAACAAAAAAGAACTTTCCAAAACTTTAAATATGAAAGCGTTTTGGATTTTGTCAAATGTTTTTTCAGGATCTAAGGAGATTATTATCTGTTTTTTTTTCCCTTTAATTTGTAAACGGATTACATTGATGGATTTCTGTGTATTGAACCACACCTGTATGCCTGGAATGAAGCCTACATGGTCATAGTGGATGATATCTTTGATGTGTTCTTTGGTATGTTTGTGAATATTTTATTGAATACTTTTACATCAATGTCCATAAATGAAATTGTTCTGAAATTCTCTTTCTTTGTTGGGCCTTTGTGCACGTTAGCTGCCAAGTGCCTGTGGCCTCATAGAGTGAGGTTGATAATGTTCCTTCTGCTTTTCTTTTGTGGAATCATTTAAAGAGTATTGGCATTAGCTTTTTTTTTTTTTTTTAAGGTGTGGTAGAATTCTACCTTGAAACTGTCTGGCCTTGGACATTTTTTTGGATTAGAGGCTTTTGATGACAACTTCTATTTCCTTAGAGGATACAGGGATACTTAACTTATTTACCTGGTCTTGATTCAGCTTTGATAAATAGGTTCTAGCAAAAAAAAAAAAAGTGCATTTTATTTAGATATTCAAATTTTGTTGCCTATAGGATTTGAAGTAGTCCCTCATGATTAATTGGATTTCCTCAGTGTCTGTGGTTATGCCCCTCTTTTCATTTCTGATTTTGTTGATTTGGATACTGTCTCTTAGCCTTTTAGTTAGTTTGGCTAAATTTTTGTCTATCTTATTGATTTTCCCAAAGAACCTGCTCTTGGTTTCGTTGATTCTTTGAATTGTTCTCTTTGTTTCTAATTTATGGGTTTCAGCTCTGAGTTTAATTATTTCCAACATTCTACTCCTCCTGGGTGAGTCTGCCTTTTTTCTTTTTTTCTAATGTTTTTACGTGTGCTGCTGAGTTTTGTGTATGGAATGTCTCAAATTTCTTTATGAAGGCACTTAGTGCTATGAACTTTCCCCATAAAGTTTGATAAGTTGTGCATTCATTTTCATTGAGTTTTAGGAAGTCTTTAATTTCTCTTTTTCTTCCCTGGCCCAGCTGTTGTTGAATATAGAGTTGTTCAGTGTCCATGTATATGTAGACTTTTCCTATTTCTGTTATTGTTGAGGTCCACTTTTAGACCATGATGATCTGATATGATACATGGAATTGTTACTGTCTTCTTGTATCTATTGAGGCTTGCTTTGTGCCTGACTATATGGTCAACTTTGGAGGAGGTTCTGTGAGGTGCTGAGAAGAAGGCATATTCTTTTTCCGCATCAGTGAATATTCTGTACATATCTATTAAGTCCATTTTATTTAAGACCACAGTAAATGTCATTATTTCTCTACTTAACTTCTGTTTTGATGATCTGTCTCTTGGTGAAAGTGGAGTACTGAAGTCTCCCACTATTGATGTACTGGAATTGATGGTTGATTTCAGCTTTAATAATGTTTATTTTACAAATGTAGAAACTCTTGTGCTTGGGGCATAGATGTTCAGGATTGTGATGACTTCCTGGTGGAGTTTCTTTTTATGAGAATGAAGTGCCCTCTTCATCTCTTTTGATTAATTTTGGTTGAAAGTCTATTTTATTAGAAATTAGTATGGCTCATCCAGCTTGCTTCTTGGGTTCATTTGCTTAGAAAACCTTTTTCCAGCCCTTTACTCTGAAGTAGTGTCTATCTTTGTTGCAGAGGTGTGTTTCTTGAATGCAGTAGAATGTTGAATCCTATTTCTGCAACCATTCTGTTAGGTTTGTCTTTATTGGAGAGTTGAATCCATTGATATTGATAGGTATTAGTTACCAATAATTGTTTGTTCCTTTTATTGTGGAGTTGGTGGTGATTTTCTGTTTGTGTGTTTGTTTTCTTTTGCTCAAGTTGAATATATTTTAATGACAACATCATTTATGAAATTCTACAGTGATGTTCACTCTGTCAGAGAAATGGTGTACAAATCTTAAAAAATCCTTACATTTGAGCAGTTTTCATTTCTTAGGCCTAATTTTGAAATTTATGCTCAACGCGGTTTTCCAGAGCCAAGATAACCATTGAATAGAACAGAAATAGTGTAAAAATGACAACCAAAACTGTAGTAATTTTGAGAGGTTTTATGCCTCAAGTACCAGGCTAATTACTATGCATTCATTAATTCATTTTGTCTTTCCAACAAGTATATTAAGCAGGATGATAGTTTACATACAAAAGAAGAGAGTTTCGGGCTCTTGCCAATCAATGTATCTTAATAGGAAAATACCAAGTTATGAATCTAAAGAGTTGTATTGCACTGCAAGATGCATTCTCTTCATGGTTAAACAAACATGTCCAGACAATCCTTTTTTTCTAGGACAAGGATTCCCTGTATAGCCTTGGCTTTCCTGGACTAACTTTATAGACGAGGCTGGCCTTGAATTCACAGAGATATGCCTGCCTCTGCCTCCTATAATGCTGGGATTACAGGTGTGCAGAACTGTGCCTGGCTCAGCACAACCTTATTAGCACATTTCTCCATTTATTTCCAAATACTTTTTTACTACTCTCTTTTAGAACTTTTGCTTACTTAGTAGTTTCTACTCATTTATTATAAAATTTATATTCCTGGTAGGGAACATGGCTCTGATCCTCATTATGCTATCATAGGACCTAGTACTCTTATTGAAAATATTAAGTGTTCTTAACATAACTTTTAGGAAAAAAATGAATGGGACTGGTAGATCTCAGATAGAATATGCTCAGTTCTAGGCTTTGCCCCCTTAGTTCCACATGAAAAGAAAAGCCATGAGGGTAGACATCATTTATGTCTCTCTCTAACATTCTTCGCTGTCTGTGTTTTTATTTGTTTGCTTGCTTCCTTAGTAGGCTTTGTGTTTTAAAATCTGTCATATAAGGGCCTTCTTTGTCATCTGACAATGGTATGAAGAAAGAGATGCTAATCTAACGTCTATTCTTTACACCATACATCACAGGACCAATGGTTCTTAAATCAGGCTGACTTAACGCTTATCAGAAATTCTGCACCAGTTAAATTTTAAGGAAAGCAACACAAATTATTAGCAGAATACATTAAATTGCTTGTCAATGAATCCTTTATCAAGTATATATATTAATTTGTTACTCCCAATTTTGTGTGCATACTTAGGCAGTCATATGTGCACAAACATACATACATGTGTATATATATACATGACTTATATTTGACCTATCTCAAAAATTATCATTCTGAATTCCAGATTCATTGAAGGGATGCTATAAGATTCTTCAGAAGCTCTCTCTTCATTTTGAGACCTACTTTTCCTTATTTCCCTAATGTTTTATTTGTAATTTAAGACAGGACCCACTGTGATATCTTTAATCATAGATTCTTTCATATTAATCTATTGAGAGCATAGGATAGAAAATGAAATGAGCTCCTGGAAGAAGGATGAGTGAAGGTTTAAGACAGTCTGCAGTATACGGTAGGGTCTGCAGAATAACTTTCAGGATGTTATAACCTATGCTGCTAAAGAATTCCCATTTCTGACAATTATCTATGGGAAAATGAGCTTCAGGGAAGTTGTGTGCAATTGCAGGATGCATTTTGCATTCTTCATGGCTAAGAACCAATCCTTTCACTGATGATGTCAATATAACACCATCACCAGCCTGAAAATCACCTGGTACTAGAAATCCATGAATACTGGAAGCTGTTGACTAGACTAGAAGGTGAGTCAACAGACCCTGTTCCAAGTTGGCCTGGGCATAATGCATGCATCCAAAGCTCCTAATTCAAGTTGAGCTTCTCATTAATCTAAATGATAATGTAAACTTAAACTAAGCCACATTGATTTGAAACTTTTATATGAACATTGCATAACTGAGTTCTATTATAAAATAATCCAATTGGATAACCATTCACCTCAACTTATTTCAATCAAATGAAAACTTGACTCTCTTTTTTTCTTTATTCTCTTATTGCTTTTTTTGTTTTGCTTTACTTTTAAAACACACAAAACATTGTCTTCATTCATTCATTCTGCAGAGAAAAAATAGAAATAAGCAGAGAACTGCAGTGCTCACTTGTTACAAAGGGAAACAAGTGCTCACTTGTTTCTTTGTTGGATTATATTTGTATGTGTATGTTATGTTTATGTATGCATATAAACACATACACACATATATGCATACATGTCTTTGATGGAAAATGTAGTTTACAAAAGACATTATATTAAGTCAATATAAACTACCTTGTAATGATGATTATGGTGACCATAATGTCATCTGTACACTCTTTCTAGACACTCATGCAATCAATGAGCTTCATAAAATCTTCATAGTCTCCCTAAAAGCAGCAGGAAAAGGGAAAAGGTCTCATTCTCTATTATAAATTAAGATAATAAGGGAAGAAGATTCTAAACTACTTCTCAAGGTTCTGAAGAAACCATTGTTAAGGCCAAGGAAACTGAATATATGGTCCAATTGATGAGAATAGGAGGTGGGTCAACAAGTGTGGCCCAGGTGGAGCCATTACACTTCAGAATCCCAGGATGCATTAAAATGTGAAATAGGAAGGCACATGGGTTATGCAATCAGTCACATCTGTCACCTCTGCTACTTTTGTCTTCCATAGAGACTAAATTAAACTTCTATGCCTCGGTTTCTTTAACAACAAAATGGCAAACTTAATTCCATTTTTTACAGAATAGTAATGAGGCTTAATTTTTAACTGATACAGACAGTTTATTTTGGCATCAGAGGCGTAAAATATGTACCCTTCTTCATTTCAGCAACATCAGGGAATAAATCTGATCAGTCAGTATAAAAATTCTCTTTTGGAATAATGATTTCAGCAAACACACAGTTCTTAAATTTAGGATTCCATTCTGTTTGGAAAAGACAAAGACATAAAATGCCAATTAGAAATGCATCTTTTATCTGAACTATTTTTTTCTTGGAAGACTGGTGAGAGAAAACTAAAACATCATGCCACTCCTGTAAGCTACTTTATAACTTTCCTACTGTTTTTATGATCTCTTCACAGTTTCAAACTTTGTTCCTTAGAAACATGTTAGATAGATGAATTACTAATTATCAGTTCACACAAAATTATTTTAATTTTCTGAATAAAAATATCAAAGACTTGCTAAATTTTAACAGGGAGATGGTTGATTTTTTATATTGGTATTTGAAACTAACGACAATTGGTGATAGCCACCTTGGTATATTTGTCAATAACTAATTTCACATAAAATGGGAAGCCAATAGCTGCATCCTGATAGTATATAAAAATTCTCTTCATGAAAACATGAGGGTTTTACACCAAAAATATTCCTAACCATTACACTGACTATAACAAATCATGTTGTTAGAAGTAAAATGAGAGAACTTGAGAGAAGGCCAGGATTTAGTCTTTTGTTTGTTTGTTTGCTTGTTTGTTTGTTTCTGAGACAAAGTTTTAGGTATGACAACCCTGTCCCCAACTTTGTATGTACTCAAAGGTGACCTTGAACTTTGATCTGGAAATCCACTGAGTACTGAGATTACAAGGAGACTACAAATTACCTCATGTAATTTATGCAGTTCTAGGAACCAACCCTAGTGCTTCATGTATAATAGGAAGCACTCTAACAATTGAGCTACAACCATAGATATTTAGACACTTTTTAAAAAATAAATAATCTTCCAGTTCCTCCCAGGTCTCAGACCTCCTCCCTCCTAAATTTATGGTCTCCAATTCTTTAACCTCTCTCTCTCTCTCTCTCTCTCTCTCTCTCTCTATATATATATATATATATATATATATATATATATATATATATATATATATATATATATATATATACATATATATATGTGTGTGTGTGTGTGTGTGTGTGTGAAAAATCAAGATA
>CM053748.1:34140567-34171490 GCA_028658305.1 Pachyuromys duprasi
GGAAGAGGGACTATTTCTGACATGAACTTAATGGCGGACCCTTTGACCTCCCGACCCTGCCAGGGAGGACAGCCCTGCTAGGCCACAGAGGAGAACTTTGCAGCGAGTCCTGAAGAGACCTGATAAACCAGGGTCAGATGAAAGGGGAGGAGGACCTCCCCAATCAGTGGACTTTGAAAGGGGCAGGGAGTAGATGAGGAAGGGAGGGTGGGATTGGGAGGGAATGAGGGAGCGGAACACAGCTAGGATACAGAGTTAGTAAAATGTAACTAACAATAAGAATAAAAATATATATATATGTGTGTGTGTGTGTGTGTGTGTGTGTGTGTGTGTGTGTGTGTATAAAACTCAAGTGACAATATATGTTGGAAAGGATATGGAGAAAGGGGAACTCTTCTCCATTGCTGGTGAGAATATCAATTTATACAACCACTTTGGAAATCAATTTGGTGCTTTCTCAGACAATTAGGAATAATAATTAAAAAAAAAAGTGTCAGCCACTGAGTTCACGTCAGAAACAGTCTCAGTTTCCATTACTAGGAAACCCACTTGGAGATTGAGCTGCCTTAGGCTACATCTGTGCAAGGTTTTAGGTTACTCCACGCATGCAACAAAACCAACAAATCAGGACACAGGGGTCTTTTCTGAGATTGATACTCCAATCAAGGGATTATAAGAATTTAATAATACCATTAATTTTCTTTTTAAATTATTATTTATTACAATTTATTCACTTTGTATCCCTACTATAGCCTCTTCCATTATCTCCTCCCATTCCCACCATTCTTCCATCTTCTCCCCATATGTCCCTCCCCTA
Organism: Pachyuromys duprasi; assembly: GCA_028658305.1. NCBI lineage: Eukaryota > Metazoa > Chordata > Mammalia > Rodentia > Muridae > Pachyuromys > Pachyuromys duprasi. Next base: position 34,141,385 of record CM053748.1, read on the forward strand.
GTCCACTGATAGGGGAGGTCCTTCTCCCCTTCCATCTGAACCTAGTCTATCAGGTCTCATCAGGACTGTCTGCATTGTTTTCTTCTGTGGTCTGGCAAGGCTGCCCCCTACCTCCCCAAGACTGCTTATAACCTCTGCCCTTGGGTTCATGTGAAGCAACTGGATTAAATAAAAAGGTCATTTTTCATGAATAAATGAGAAGATCCAAATGAAAGTTCTCGATGTCTCAAATTTACTTCAGATTTATTGTGCTTTGCAGTTCTATCATAGAAAATCAAAGATCAGGAAAGAGGCTTCTATTAGTTTTTAGAATCGTAGATTTTATAATATATATTAAACACTAATGAACTTCATGATATCCCTGGTTTTGAATACAGAGTAATCATTTTAACACTTAACTCAATTAAGATATGCTAGGAATTAGCCATGCTCTAGGCCCTTCAGCAATGGATCTCCTATAACTTTTATTTTTTACACTTCCTAATTATTTAACCTATTCAATAACAAATGAAAAAATAATTCTGTACACTATTTATCAAATCTGGGACTGCTTCACTAAAGATGAAGAAAATAAGTCAATCAATTTCATGCTTCATCCTTTCAAAAATAATTTAAAAAAATCTTTGTATTTCATACTTTCAAATTCTAATTGTGGATGCAGTTCAGATACTTTACTTTGACAAAAAGGAACAGAACTAATCCTTATATAAAATGATGTCACAATCTTTATACATGCTAATGACTATGGAAAGTACACTAGTCTAGTAGATAGACACTACACAAACTGCACGCTTTCCATAGTCATTACAAAATGATTCAGTTTGCCTAGAAAAAAACTAGAATAGTGACATTGTACCCAAACACTACCATGGACTATGTATCTGTGAACACATTTTGTACCTGGGTTTTCATATCTGAGTGAAGTCAGGTCTTATGTAGTCACTCTCAACAATTCTTATTTAACAGGGAAATAAAACATATCTTAAAATAACACAACATAAAATGTTAGTAATCATGAGCCCAAAAGTAAGTTCAGTGAAAGAATGTGAGTGACAAAGGGCTAGTCTCTGCAGAGAGGGCTGAATCTATGTTCCATATTGTCTCATTACATATTCTGCTAATGGCATGGGGAAGTGGAAATAACAGTTAGTTTAGTAAAGAGTGGACCCAACACTAAGATTTAATTAAACCTTGTTTTACTTGGATGAACTAATCATGTAGTGATGTCATGGCAGAATAGAACTCAACACTCTGTGAATAAAACCAAAAGATCTGCAGCTGAAATACTGGTGCATATGGTTAAAGCAAAAAGGGGAGAAGAGCAAAATTGGCAGCGCTGAAACCAGGTCCCAACTACCACACTGAAAGGGTATGAGGTGTTGGATTTGGAGGGAACAGATTTGTAGACCTGAATAGGAACCAAGGTTTCTTTTTTGTTTCAGGGTAATTAAAATTCTTTTATGTGTGTTAAGGCACAGAACATGCACCAAAGAAAGCAATAACAGGAAATGCAATTATAGTACTGCATAAAAAAACCCAAACATTTCTAGCCCTCAGTCCTATTCAAGGATAGAATTGAACTCGAATGTAGTGAGTTTATTATCATTAGGGGTTTAAAAATAGGCTGCCCAGACACTAATAGATACTTTCTCACTTGGTGCAGGGTTTCAGGAGCCAAAAAATTACAGCAGTTTGATTAGAGTTAATGGAGAATAAATATTTATGTTGTAGATTTATATGAAATGCAATTGCTTATACTCACTTATATAGACCTATAAGATAGGATAAAAATACAGAAATCTATACACCTAAAGAAGATAAATAAGAAAGAGGACCTGGGGTAAGAGGATTAATACTCACTTACAAAGTCAAATGGGACAGACATTGGATGTAGGAGAAAACAAGTATCAGGACAAGAGCAGGCCACAGAGGGCCTCAAAAACACTCTTCCTAGCAGTGTATCAAAACAAATATTAAGAAACATAACCAATCCTTTGGCAGAGTACAGGGAATCATATGAAAGAAGGGGGAGTTAGTATGACCTGGAGAGGTCAGGAGATCCGCAAGAACCAAATATATAAGGGCACAGGGGTCTTTTATGAGACTCTCTCTCCAACCAAGGACCATGTATGGTTATAACCTAGAACCTGTGCTTGTATGTAGCAAATGGTAGCTCAATTCCCAAGTGGGTATACTAGTAAGGGGAACAGAAACTATTTTGGACATGAGCTCAATGGCTGGCTCTTCGACCTCCCTGTCCCCCGAGGGAGGAACAGCCTTGCTAGGCCACAGAAGAGGACATTGTAGCCATTCCCGAAGAGACCTGATAAGCTAGAATTAGACGGAAGGGGAGGAGGTCCTCCCCTATCAGTGGACTTAGAAAGGTACAGGGAGGAGACGAGGGAGGGAAGGGAGGGGGGATAGGGAGGAAATGCGGGAGGAGGCTATGGCTGGGATACAAAGTACATAACCTGTGATTAATATAAAATAAAAATGAAAAAAAGAAATGCAATTGCTTATATTGTGTGTTAGAGTTTGTAAAGGAATAATAGCTCATTCTCTATGTCATCTGGGTTAAGAGGTACCCATGGAATTGTTAAAACTGTTAAAATTTTTAAAATTGTTATTTCTGGAAGGGTTTTTGATGCTGTTTTGGAATGAGATTAACACTGATGTGGGTACTTTGAGTAGAGAAGACATGGCTACACTAATGTAAGCAGGCATCATCCTGTGGCCATGATGTGAACAAGCCTTATTATATGATAGAGAAAGGGGGAGGGAAAACAAAAGTTTACCATTCTTTTTCAAGGTGTTTGAATAGTATTGTGTTACATTCATTGCCTCTGTGATCATAAGCCCTCAGAAATATTTTAAGCAGATAATATTTATTTTTTTCTTAGTTTGAGAGGTTTGACTTCATCTTGGCATTGAGGACTTGGGACCTGGTGACAGAAATCAGGATCATGCTGCCATGGTAATGGGTGACAGAAAAATACAACATCAAAGGGAATGCTCCTGTAGATCAAATTCTCTTTAACTTGGCTTCATCTAACATAGTTCTTTTAAGTCTGAATAATGTATTCAGATTCCAAATCTATCAACAGTTCAAACACTTCATTAATTGCCTCTTCCAATATGGTTACACATTCACCAGAAGGTGTGCTTTGTTAATCTAATATCATCTCCATTTTTAAATAACTTTTAGTTCAATAAGAAGTGGGAATGGCATTTACCACATATCATTATTTACAGATGCTGATGTTTATGATTTAGCATTAGTCATCTACAGCTTACTGGATGATGAAAAAATTGACCCATACTGATTGTCAAAAGGTATCCAAATTAATGATGAGTGGTAGATCTTAAAAGAAAAAAATAGATCTATGTGTGAGAATGTGTCTCCTAGAAATGTCAGAAGCTGTATGCACTAGATCTCACCAACATGATTTCCTTCAAATGAGCTGAATAAGGGCAACAACAGTAGACATGTCAAAGTGGATGGGAAAGCTGAAGAGGCTTCAACCCCATACAAAGAACTATAGATAACCAAGGATTGCTGACAGCTTAATAAATAGTCTTCCTATGGGAAGAACACATGGATTGGTTACACAATAATAAGTAGTCAGGCTTGAGAAAATACACATAGAAGTAATATAATAAGGCTGAGAAACTTTTACTTATGTATTTAGTAATGTGTGTAGATGTGTGTGTGTAAAATAACAATTAATGAAAAAGAGGCCATGAATCTGAAAGAGAGCAAGGAGTATGTGGGTTGATTTGGATAGTGGAAAGAAAACAGAAAAACATTATGCAATTATGTTACAATCTCAAGAAATTAAGGAACTAATTTATAAGGAAAATAGATTAATAAAAGAATGAAGATTGTTCAAAGCATGCTACATCAAACCAAAACCAAATCAAAAAACAGTTGTTTATGGTCTCATTTTATTTCTATAATAGAACTCTATATAAAGGGATCATCATTTAGTTTTACATTATAAACATAATTATTCTAATGAGTTACCATTACATATCCAAATATGTATTTAATTATACATCCATCTATAAACATAAGAATATATAATTAGAAAAACACTAAGAATAGAAAAACTTTTAGCTAATGTAAAATTGTTTGGTTCCTCGGTGATTAGGATGAAGAGGCTTAGGCTGCTATTTGTGCTTGTGGAGTTTTAGTGTGGGCTGGAACACTGAGGATCCTGTTCCCCTTTATATTGAAAGGTACCAATCATACATCTAAAGATGTCTTGTTAACTAATAAATAGTTTTTCCAATTTTAGGCTGTGGCTTTGGCAACGTTTGCTTGTTGTCAAGTACATAGCTAAAACATTTTTGTTAAACTTCTAATAATGGTTTTGGAGTACACTTAGAATGTGCACTTCTGTCACTATTAATGCTGAGGACAAGAGGTTACAGTTCAGAAAAATAAGGTAGGGAATCATATAACCTTTCAAGATCTATTTATATGTCACTGTAACAATATCAAGTATAAGTAGCTATTCACCCACCATGGGGCATGTGCATTCAGTAGTGTTTTCTAGTGTGTTGTAAGCAATTATAAGGATATCAATATACAATGTATCAAACAGAATGCTGAAGTATCAGAAGAATATATGGAGGTATTCAGGCAATGGGCAGACTGTGAGATACTATAAATGGAAGGTTCTATGCTGGGCATGTGAGCCTTGAAACTGGGGGAGCCAGCTTGGAGCAAGAGTAAGGTCCAGATATGCCTAAACCCCCAAAATGTCACCTTGAGACCCACAGGAGTAAAAACCACTCCCTTCCTATTGTGGGCCTGCATGCCCCAATGCACATAGCTTTGAGCCACGCCCCCCCCACTTCTGCTTCCCTTGAGATGGTCAGGTAGCCATATGGCCGGGTTTCAGGTTAAAACCTCCTATTTGCTTATAAGGTCATGTCCACTTAGCACCTGGGGGTTCCTCTCCATGAACACAAAGCATTTCCAGCACGTCAGCTCTAGCCAGAGATGAACACTCACCCTGAAACCACCTAGTCACTTCCTCAGAGTTTATATAGCCTTTATGCATACCCCCCAATAAAAATGACCTGTTTTACTGAAAACCATCTAAGAGAAGTTATTTCGCTCCCACACTCACTGCCAGACCAAGATACTACTAACCCACCCACCTGGCTAAGCTTCATTCCTTCAAGTCCAGTATCTCTGTTCGAGGTGCCTGGACTCCCTGCGGGATGAAGCAGAACCAGGGCTGAAAGTTCTATACCAATGTTTTCCTCTCTCTGTCTCCTCACTCCTGTCTGCCCTCCTTCATTCCTTTGTTATTAGTCTGTATTCACTCAAGAACATAATCTTAATGGTTAATATTTTCACTTACTGTATTTTTTGTGTTTATTTTATTCCTGTACTTTTGAAGGAATTTAAATTCCTTTAAGATGTAACATGGTCAAAAAAATAGGTATTACAGGTATATATTTTGTGGCTCAAAGCATTTTTCTTTGTTTCTTTTTTATTAATTATACTTTATTCTCTTTTTTACATATGAGCAGGGATTCTAGGTTACATCCATGAATGTAACCCCATAAACCCCTCCCTCTTCACCTCCCAATCCCACCTTCCCTCCCCCTTTTCCACACATGCCCCTCCCCAAGTCTACTGATAGGGGAGGTCTTCCTTTCCTTCTTTCTAATCCTAATCTATCAGCTCTCATCAGGAGTGGCTGCATTGTCTTCCTCTGTAGCTTGGTAAGGCTGCCCCCCCATCAGGGTGGGGTGATCAAAGAACAGGCCAATTGGTTCATGTCAGAGGCAGTCCCTCTTCCCATTATTATGGAACTCACTTGGACACTGAACTGCCATGGGCTACATCTGTGCAGGGGTTCTAGGTTTTCTCCTTACATGGTACTTGGTTGGAGTATAAGTCTCAGGAAATCCCCCTGTGCTCAGATTTTTTGGTTCTGTTGCTCTCCTTGTGGAGCTCCTGTCCTCTCCCTATCTTACTATTTCCTACATCTTTTGTGAGCTTCCATGCACTCTGCCCAACAGTTGGCCATAAGTCTCAGCATCTGCTAAATTGTGGTACATCTACACAATGGAATATTACTCAGCATTAAAAAACAAGGATATCATGAAATTTGCAGGTAAATGTTGGGAACTGGAAAGGATCATCCTGAGTGAGCTATCCCAGAAGCAGAAAGACACACATGGTATGTATTTACTCATATAGATATATAATATAGAGTGAACCTACTAAAATCTATACACCTTAAGAAACTAATCAAGAAGGAAGACTCTGGCTAAAATGCTCAATTCCCAACCAGAAAGGCAAAGCAGATGGATATCAAAAGAAGAAGAAGAAGAAGAAGAAGAAGAAGAAGAAGAAGAAGAAGAAGAAGAAGAAGAAGAAGAAGAAGAAGAAGAAGAAGAAGAAGAAGAAAAGAGGAAACAAGTTAGCAGCCTGTCACAGAGGGCCTCTGAAAGGCTCTGCCGTGCAGGACCAAAGTATTTTTAGATTACATATGTCTATCAAGTAATACAGAAAACAAACAAGTAAACAAACAAAGAAACAGAAAGACAGACAAACAAACTGGCTAGGGGTTCAGCTCAATGAAAAGTCACCCAATTGTTTAGAGTGAGAGAGATTATAGGTCAATTTCACAGCTAAGTAATGCAGAACTAAAGCAAAATAAATAAAACAAGAATCCTTAGTGGAGATGAGTCATATGGTCATTGGATATTGATCTTCAGTTTTTAAATTAATCAGTATCTGATTGATCCCTACAATTTCATGTAATATATAACTGTTTTTATTATTTTTATTTTAATATAGAATATAAAGCATTAGATATTGCTATAATTTTAAAATAATAATGCAAGTTTATATTTCTCATTCACAAAATTATGTTTCACATTATTTTAAAACATACAAAACAAATGTCTATGATCTTTCTAAACTGAGAACTTTCATATAATGTCCTATGTCCTGATTACATTTGCTTTCTCTGTTATGTGGAGGAATTCTCAAAACCAGAGACAACAGGTCAGTAAGTAACAAGTGCTCTGTGAGTCTGTGCTAAAGGTCTCATTCACACACGGTTTTATTATACTGAGAAGGAGGGTTCACTGGATGACATTTAGGGTGTATCACACAATAGTTGTCTGAGTTTGATATTTGACTTAGCATTTCTTCTTTAGTCTGAAAGACCTACAGCTAACCTCTATTTTATTAGGACATAGAAGAGGAGATAAAAATGCTTATTAAAAGGGTGTTGTAAGCATCATTTTGAGTAGAATACAACAGAAAACAAAAATCAAGACTTTAATGAGACTCTGAATTGACCTTAATTTTATTTGCATAGCTGTAGGATGAAAACTTAAGCAATCGTGATACAAAAGCAAAGCATTTTAGAATTTTAGTTAGTATGCTTGTTGGTTAGGGATTTGTTCTGATGTTCATGGGAGGGATTTCTTTTCCATTGCTCTTGTAAAATAAGTGGGCTGATCTAACCTTCTAAATTTTTTATTGATGCAGTCACTCTCCAAGATTATTCTGTAATGGTACTGTATGACACTATGAAGGGTCTGGGACATGTGATTGAAATTTGTGCTCTTCTCTCCCGAGCCCTAAGTACTGGGCCATGCAGTTCATCTTAGTGCTCCACTCACCGCATCTATATAATGTGACACTACAGCCTCTGATAATATATGGTCATTTTGTAAATGTTTCAAACTGAGAATGTAGACCACTACTTGAAAAGTTTTATTAAGCCTCAAATGACGATGAGGCTTTTATATTTATTTTAGACACAGGTAAACACACATATCTATAAACACAAACACCACACTGATGTACACTTATACACATATACATTATGCTGAATGTAACATATCCAAATGCACAATGCATTTAAAGATTTGTGTGTACATCTATCAATACACACACACATATATAACATACATATATAGCACGTATTGGTATATGTGCACATGTAGATATATAACACACACCACATTCTGTGTTAGAATGCTATATACTAGATATTGTGTTAGTTGAGATGATATGATACCAGCCCAAACAAAATTATTGCCACTATGAGATTAAATTTTACTTTTGTACTCGAGTGAGTTAAACAGAATCTAGGTAGCTCTCTACCAAGCAAATCTCCTCTTTGACTGTTGCTTCTCACTTTCTTCTCTACTCCTAATTTCTTGTTTCTGTTTTCTTCTTCTCCTCTCCTATTTGCTTCTATCCCTCCTGTTGCTTCTATTGCCTTAGATGACTGCCGGAGCCTGGCACAAGCTTGGCAATCCCTGCCCCAATGAGGTCCACCCCAGGTCTTCTTGACAGATAGCTGAAGTAGGTAGCTAGGCTTTTCTCTAAGAATGTGTTCATAGACATGCATTTTGGCCAGAATGTTGTGGAAGCACTGAAATGTGACATTTTTAGTTCTGACTCTATCAAAATTTCCCACAGTCCCATTTTTGCTTCTTACTTTGCCTGTGGTTAAAATGAAAATGCCAGAATAAGCTCGAAAGGCACAAATCGAAGACATAAGTCTTGATTGTTAAAGGAGTACACAGGAAAAATCCCCCAGCCTCAACACCTGGGCCATGAATGTTCCAAATAAGAAAAGTCCCTTCTAATACCATGCAGCTCAAATTTCAAGATTTATCTTTCATAGCATTTAAACTGCTCCATTAACATGGAGAGAACAAGAAAATGAACAAGAACATAAATAATGCTGTCCTGTGCTGATTTGTTTTTGGGATAGTGACTAAAGAAAAGGAGTAGTGTACAGAGAATGGTTAGGGAAAGCGGTCTCTCATGAAGAAGTATTTGAGGCATTTGAAGTATAAAATCATCTCCAGAACCACTGAAAAGGCTCTCCAGGGAAAGTGAGTCAAGAACAGATAGCTCCTACTCCTACCCTCACTCCCTCATCTCCTCCCATGCCCCTCTTCAAGTCCACTGATAGGGGTGGTCTTCCTCCCCTTTTATATGACCCTAGCTTATCAGGTCTCATCAGGATTGGCTGCATTGCCCTCCTCTGTGGCCTGGTAACACTGCTCCCCACTCAGGGGGTGGTGGTCAAAGAGGCCATCACTTAGTGCATGTCAGAGACAGTCCCTGTTCCCCTTACTAGGGTACCTACTTAAATACTGAGCTTCCATGGGCTACATATAAGCAGGGGTTCTAGGTTACATCTATGAATGATTCTTGGTTGGAGTATCAGTCTCAGAAAAGAACCTTCTGCCCAGATTTTTTGGTCCTATTGCTATCCTTGTGGAGCTCCTGTCTTCTCCAGTTCTTATTATATTCCCCTTCTTTCTTACAATTCCCTGCACTCTGCCCAAAGTTTGGTTATGAATCTCAGCATCTGCTTTGATATACTGATGGGTAGAGTCTTTCAGAGGTCCTCTGTGGTTGGCTCTCGTCCTGTTTCCTGTTTTCTCTGTTGTCCAATGTCTACCCCATTTGTTTTTCTGAATGAGAATTGATCATCTTATCCAGGGTCCTCCTTATGGCTTAGCTTCTTTAGATGTACAGGCTTTACTATGTTTATCCTATATTATAGGTCTAGTACCCACATATAAGTTAGTACATACAGTGTGTATCTTTCTGCTTCTGGGATACCTCACTCAGGATGATCTTTTCTAGATCCCACCATTTGTCTGCAAATTTCATGATGTCCTTGTTTTTAATTGCTGAGTAGTATTCCATTGTGTAAATGTGCCAGAATTTCTGTATCCATTCCTTTGTTGAGGGACATCTGGGTTGTTTCCATGTTCTGCCTATTACAAATAAAGCTACTACAAACATGGTTGAGCAAATGTCCTTGTTGTATACTTGCGCATGTTTTGGATATATGCCTAGGAGTGGTATAGTTGTATGGTGAGGAAGCACTATACCTAATTGTCTGAGAAAGTGCCAGATTGATTTCTAAAGTGGTTGTACAAATTTACATTCCCACCAGCAATGGAGGATGGTTCCCCTTTCTCCACAGCCTCTCCAGCATGTGTTGTCACTTGAGTTTTTGATCTTAGCTATTCTGATGGCTGTAAGGTGAAACCTCAGGGTTGTTTTGGTTTGCATATCCCTCAACACATAAAAGGAAAATATTCTCATCTTCAACTGAGTAGAAAATGAATTCAGAGGCAATTAGAGATGGCTCACCAAATCTTCTAGAGAACACAGTAAAGACTGTGAATTTTATATGCAAGACATTTTAGTAAAGGAATGACACAACAGAATTTTCATCTTACTGCAGTCTTCATAACTTGTGGGTGGGCAATGGGCTGGGGATGAGCTGGGAATGAATGGAAGTTGTGGCATTCTGTGTAAAGCCAAGGCGGTAGCCTTGAAAATAAAATGAATGTCTCTATTGATACTTGTTCATGTCAATGTTTCTGCTGGATAGAACTTTTTGTTTATTCATCATATTTACAAAACTATATAGATCATACATAAGCATGCTTGTGCATGTCCCAGAAGCAATTGAGTTTGACTTTGTTCTTACTGAATTCAGCCAGGAGAAACTATGCTTCATAACTTCCACCTTCCTCTAGCTAGACATTGTACTCTTTAATAATTCATTAAGCTGTGGAAATCATCTCATACTTTCTACCTTTAAATCCTGTCACATCTATTTTAATTTTAAAAACTGATACTTCTTAAAATTCCTTTCAAACCTCTTTTCTCATGAAGTCAAGTTAGTGTAACCTAATATTGACTCTATTTTCCATCTGAAGGTGTGACTGCCTGGGAACTTAGCTTAACTTCTTTTTATCATCATAATTGAGTTCTGACCTCCAAAGGACATGTTCATAAAGGAAATAAATAAGATTGACATGAAAAAGTGGTCTGTAATCAAGTATGTTTTGGAATCATTGGAGTAAATAATCACATCCTATGCCTTCAGGGCAGCTCAGAGAATGTTAGATACTTTTTTGTTATGACTCTCCATGAGGTGAGATGATATTTGTTGAATTTATTTAAGTTAATGGTCTATGAAAGTCCCCTCCTCCACTTTTTCTTTATAAACCATTTCAAAATGGATGTCCTGCTGAATCCATGCAAATTATTTCCTCAGGAAAGCACTTGTAAATGTTATCTAATTGTAGACAACTTCCAACAGCAGCCTGTGTGAGCACAGACTTCAGTAAGAGAAATATTTATGACTCTACATGATCAGAAAAACCTCATGTACAAAATATAAACATCTATACACATATATGCTAAAAAACTGATAAAAAGATTAAGATAGGGAACACAGGTTTGAAGGGAGGAAAGAGAAAGGGGGATGATATAATTATAATGTAAAAAAATAAATGAGATGATATTTAAAATATATGATGTTGACTTCTGAAGGAGCATTTGAGAATGTGATTTTCAAAGAATAAATTAATGGAATTGGCCAACTGGTAAGCACTGACTAACTTTGTCAAGAGGTCTAATCAGAATCCACATGCATGTCATGGAGTCAGAATTCTCTTCATTAGAAGTAAAATTTAAGGAAGTCCGGAATTAAAAATAGAGCCAGGTGATATTTCTGACCGTTAGACTCTGAAGGCATAAACATGGTGCTTTTACAATCAACTGACAACACAGCAGAAATGACACCCTGTCACCCAGAAGTATGCTGTTGTGGCGCATATGTGTTCACCGTTTCTCCTATTCCTGCTTCAGTGTGAGCAATCAGTTACAGAACACCAGAGGGCATTTTCACATACTTCCTTCTCCTTAGCAATATAGAAGACCCGACATAAGCATGACAGGCAGTGTTGGGGTACTCTGGGTCCTCCCAGAAACACATAAGTGCATTCTATAGAAGTTGAAGTATTCAGATTGTTTGGAGGTTGACAGATGTCACTTTGCCATCAGCAATCTCTTTGCACCCAGAAAAGAAAGTTGCAGTCAAGTGTGCTATATTTTCTTTGGAAAAACAGTTACCCAAAAATCCATAATAAATTTTCTTTCCAGAATATAATGAAAGTAGCTTTCCAGTGAAAATCTTCTCAAGCTCTGCTGTCTTCATTGATAGAGTGTGCACATTGGTTATTGGCCAGCTATTTTATCTTTGAAATGGGCAAATAACAACAGTAATAACTAACCATTGTATTTCATGAGTTTACTCTAATAAATAATTTTATTCCAAATTTGTATCATCTTGAAGTATGTGTCCAGAACAGTGGTTTCCTAGACCAAATTATCCTCTTTATCTTCTTGTTTGCTGAATGTCTTCAAAAACTAATGCAGTTGGGTAACTTTTTGGCAATTATGAAATCTAAAAATGATTTTAATACATTGACATCAATAAGAAATGACTTTTAAAAAGTAAAAAATCATTGCAATTTTACATATGTGTTTCTAGGAGAATAAAAATTGGCAAATTGCATGGACATATGTCTTTTCTACTATAACTCCTTATAGTGTTTTAAAATGAATGACAAAAACTTTAATTGAGAAATAATTTTATGAAGATTCTATTTTGTGTTGCTCTCATTAGCTCTATTTTTTTTATGTAACTGTGTACTTTGTCTTACCCTATGTCCTGCAAAAGCATGTGGTTACTTCATATTCCATTTTGTGTTTTACTACTGTTTGAAAAACAAAAATAAATGCAAAGTAAAATGAATACAGAATTCTTACTGTCTGATAGTCTCATGGAGAGAAGGATGTACCATTGATATGCTGTTTGCTTTTGTTTGCATTCTCTTTCTATGGGAAATGGAAACAAGAGTGGGCTTAAGGGGCTACCACAAGGACTTCCTGAGATAATTATTAAAAATTGTTCTCCCATTAACTAGAGTGTGACTGAGGCACATGTTTGGTGGGGTAGTCAGTAAAAGATATAAAGACCAGTTTATAAAAGTATACATTTTTATTACATATCCCCATTATAATATGTGAAGTATAAAGCTTCAAAAATAAAAAAACAATATAGTAATAATAAACTCATCAATGGCACATCCTCCTGTTGTTTCACTCACAGGGATATGATAAAGGAAGCTTATCTTGACTTAACAAATCAAAATAGAAGGTAGAATAGATTAAGTTGTGCATTATACTGATGGTGTTTGTGGAATACCTGTGCCTAAATCTAATGTCTGTTCATCCTGCTTCCTTACACCAAGTATAAAATAATGATGTTTGTCTTTCATAAATACATAAAAACACGTGAAGAAAATCATTTTAAGGTTTCAAAGGCAAAAATAAATTCCAACTGGTCATGTCAGTGGGAGGATAATTTGAAGGTCAAGATTTGCCTTTGTGAATGGCCACATATTTCTGATATTTCTGATAAATCAAATGCAGTGGGATATCCACCACAGAACATACCACACAGACACTGAACTTACCAAGTCTCCCTTGCAGGTTACCGCCCGCCTGATCATTATCAAAGGCTGTTATCAAAAGATCCAATAACAAAGACTCCAAACCCGAGGCATTTCTGAAGTTTATTATGGCTTTCCCCATATAAATGTATGACCTCTAAGACTTTTACTATCTGTATTAGTTTTTTTTTTTTTTTACCTTACAGTTTATGGACATTCAAAGTCAGAAGCAAAAGGTAGTCACCATACTTGATAGCACAATCTTCATCTTCCTTTAGATGTGAGATTGCAGAAGAAAATATGAATAGACATTTCACAAGACTGAGAAGCAGGAGAAACATGAAAATATGTGATCCTTAGTATAGCTAATCTGCCTTTTTTTATAGATTAAAACCCAATGTTGTACTTTAGAAAGAGATTTTTTTTTTATTTTACTGGCACTTTTTAAAAAGCAAGATGATTAAATAATTTAATTAAAATGTCGTGAAGCCTGTTTGTATAGAAGCCATATAGTTGTAACATCAAAGAGTACTATTATGCAAAATTAATCATTTTCCATTTTCCCCCAAGTGTATTAATGCATACATTTGGAACAAATTTAAATTTTAATAAATTTAATTATTTTATAATGTAAAGTCCCCAAAGTATGGAAGATTGTGAAATCTCTCTGAAATATATAAATAGGAATGGGCACTGGCTTCATTTATCAATAGTGAGATTTTAGTTGTGATAAAACAAACTCCCAATGAACAGCAACTTTCAGAGTTGCCAAGTGTTTACAGTCTCTCCTTTGCCCAGTTACTCTACTGTAACTCCATCTGCATATTGCATATTGAAATATAGAAGTTCCTTTCTATTTATCTATTTACCTTTGCAGATTTACAAATCCATTTGTTGTTTCATCCGGCTTTCTATCAACTATTTTTCTTTATTACTAATCTTTAGCTGACTAGAACACAAGCTTCAAACACTCCGCAGCTACACGCGTTTTATTTATTGCGTATTTATAAAGTAAATTATTGCTGAATGTCTCTCTAAGTATACCAAAATCTGTAACATTTGAATTTCCTTATGGAATGGTCCTGTATTCACATGTAATTTGGGCACAATCTCTAGGATCTTTTCAGTCACCCTAGATCCATGAATGTAGAGAGAAAAACACTGTGAGAATGGTTCTTATGCTGCTAATGAAACAGTGACAATAACAATCTGCAGGTACTTATAGACAAATGCAATTCCATTTCTTGAACATTTCTGACCTATGGCCATTGAACAGTGGATGTGGAATTCCTGAGTGGAGATGACCAATTCTCCTTTAGGATATTTACATAGGAACCAAACTATGGACGTATATAGTAGTAACATTACTGATGGAAACTTCTGAAGCTAACCTGAGTTTATAAATCGAATCACATTTAAAAGCTTCTTGGATTCCATAAAATAATGATATTGCTACACTTAAAACAAAAATATAATTATTTATGTAGAATGATACCTAAAAACTACAAGTCTCGTTTGCTTATTTGTATAATAATTTATATATATATATATATATATATATATATATATATATATATATATTACATTTTATACCTACACATATTAACGTGTAGAAATAAACATATATGATAATGGAAATATACTGGTGATAACATATGTATATTTGGTAAGGTACACAGGCACTGAAAATAAAAGTCCATTAAGAATAATCATTAATTTTAGAAAATAAATTGTACCCAATAGAGTAGATTTTTATATTTTCTTTAAGTGTGTAGATTTGAATTTCTTAAAAGTGAGAAATATATTCAATTACATATGTATATTCATGTCTAACTTTTAAATTTGAAAAGATAGAGAGAAGGGATTAAAATATTTGGAACTTGGATTTCAGTAGATCTTGAATATGTTCATCCAGCAATATTTTAGAAGTAGAAGAGCATCCTTAGTAAGCAAAGTGTTTCACAAAATAAACGTTAACTGCTTGGAACATAGTTAAGCAGGTAAAGGACTTGTTGCCCAAGCCTGTGGACTTGTGTTCAATCTCGGGCCCCATGAAGGTAGAATGAAGTCAGCTCCACAGAGTCAATATTTCACTGTTTCAGGTATATTAAATACATATAATAACAGAAAATTGATGGGAAGTGGGGTGGAAATCTGTACATTCATATATATATATATTATTATTAGTTACAGTTTATTTACTTTGTATCCCAGCTGTAGCCCCCCTCCCATCCCCGCCCAATCCCACCCTCTCTCCTCTTCTCCTATGCCCCTCTCCCAGTCTAATGATAGGGGAGGTCCTCCTCTTCCATCTGACCACAGTCTATCAGGTCTCACAGGGACTAATAATAGGACTAGAGACCATCCATAGGTTCTTATTTTCTGTTTCAGCTACATACAGGAAGTTTACCCTTGGAGTATTATTTTCCTAAATAAGATAGGCTGTTAAACATTTCTGGAGTCTTGTTTAATTAGTCCCTCCATCTAGAATGTTCACACCACCTAATCTGTTAGCCCCTGATGTCTCTGATTCCATTCCTAACACTTCAGGGACTTAGATGCTCACAGGCTGTATCGTGCCGGCACTAATTAGGATTATCTACTTGAGACTATTTGGCACTGTGTTCTTTCACTGAATACATTGCAATCAAAACTTTGTAAAGATTGTCTCAAAGTTCTCAGCATCTTGCACTGTCTCGTAAACAGCATCTTTTGACTTCAGCAGGAAGAGTGCAGACTTTAAAAGTGTTGAGCAGCCACAAGGTCTGCCAAGAGCAATTGCATTATTCAGGTACTGTTTTCTAATTTATGACTCTTAGGCTTAAGTCATTGTCTCCTTTAAGTATCATTTTAAACTAGAAAAAAATAAGCATTGGCCTACTGGTATTTTACCTTTAAAAATAGGGTGGGGAACAAATGTATTTACTTCTGGGAGTAAGCAGTATAGTTGGCTTTGACTTTCAGTCCATTTTATCATAACCCCTCTGCTAATTAGTACAAACCTGAGGGGAAAATCACTACACCTTGTTGCTTTGTTCTGTCACTCTTCCTTTGAATATATATTTTTCCGCTGAAATCAGGATGCAAATTTCCTCCAAACCACCATGCTCTGACCTGTAGTCCCCAGTTAAGACAGCAACAAATATTCAACCACACTGCCACACAGAACATTTTTCTACTAGGGGATGATGATCTATTTTGTAGCCACTTTTAATAGTTGAAAGGTATCATACACCTGACAGGAGCAACAATATTCTGATGACAAGTCTAATGATAATAATAGACTTTTCGTCAGTGCATACATAAAGAACTGATATTGTCAAAGAGGACGGAGGAGTGAAGAAGAAGACACAGATGTGCAATGAGGGAAGTACCCTTTCTAATGATAATAGTTGCTAACATTTATTGAGCACTTACTAGGCAATGTATTATTACCAAACAAAATCACTGAGTATAAATTTAGTACAGAAATGTGCAAGAAGGACAGAATGGCTTCAAGTGTCAGCTCTGGCATTAATAAATATGGTTCATATCTCTGTCATTTAATATGGCTGCAAAAACACAGGGCAGAAATAATGGATAATACTAGCTATATCACCAACATTGACATTTTAATGTCAATTACATATGGTTTCATGGTATTGGGAATGTGTCTACTGTCTAGTGAGTTAGCTATATTTTATTTGAAAGTGTCCAGTGCTGTAGTATTTTCTTCCAGTTTCACTGATGTAAGCATTTCTACTAATTTCTATTAGAAGCTAGTAGTAGTTTAATGCACAGTTCACAAATTACATTTTTGCAAATCCTTTGTGTTTTGCATTATTAAATATTATTGAATGTTTGATAATTGCCTACCACCAGGTAGCTTACTATCCAGTATAATAAAGCTACAAATATGATTAAATAAGTTGTATTTTAATAAGGGTACCTGGAACAAAGTACGCACTATGCTGAGCATTTACTTAAAGTGTTCTTATGTTAACTCATATTTTTCCCATAATTATCCTATGATAGTCAGCCTTTCTGGGAATTTTAATAATGAAGAAAAGCTTTCAGTGTCTGAAAGCTGTAGGCAAATATGAGACCCCTGCAGTATTCAGTGTTGTATGAGATCTTCTTGGCTTAGGCCTCATAGGGTCAAATCCTACTTTCTCCATGAAATAACGTGGCTGCCTGACCACAGGACCAAAGAAAAAAATTAAAAGATAATCCTGCTTTTATCATAAACAGTAAAATCTAATGTAAATAACATATGATCACACAGTATTGGGGATGTGATTGTTGTCTAGGAGAAAAAGTAGGTTATAACATTATATCTGAATAAAAATCATAACATGACATTACAAGAATGGGACAGATAGAAAAGACAGTAAGCACTCCAAAGTTTTTAAAATGTGCTTGGCAGAATATTATTTACTTGACAAAGCTTGCCTCATAGACTAATAGCAAGCTTCTGGGGAAGGAAGTACTAATTTGTCCGCAATGATATGAAACACCCGCTAATTCTCAGAACTGTTACGTGACTCCTTCAAGACCAGAAACAATACTTCTGAGGTTGGAAGATAACAAAGCTGGCAAATGCTTATCTTCAAACATGAGGATTTGAGTTTGAAACCCAGAACTTATATACAAGGGCAGGTATATGTCATATTTGCAATCCCAGTGCTGGAAAAGAGACAGGAAATGTCGTTGTAGTTTTTAAGAAAGCTTTTAAATTTACGTTTCTTATATATTCTTCTCCCTAATCCATCCCAAACCCTAAGAACACCTCAACACCAGGTAGGAGAAAGAAAGGGTTAGTGGAAGAATGGGAACATTTCTTTCTTAGCTATCTGCTGGTCAGGGTCACTGGGTTCCTTGGAACCAGTCCAATCCTCATTTCAGTAAATCCCTACTTCTTGTCTCACACCAGCAACTAGGGGCAGCAAGGGGAAAGCAGGAACAGCCTTGTTCTTTCTATTCACTCCATTCTCTGGGCTCTGGCATTTATTCTCTCTCAAGAGTACTCAGATTCAAAATATCTGCAGCTGGCAAAGAGCTCTTCTCAGAGTCCATATGAGGCAAATATTCTGCTGCTGTGGAGAATCTGAATCAGTCCTGCATCCCACTACTGGGACCAAAACAAAAACATGTTTATATCCACAATAGAAGAATATCTGAAGTCACTGACCAGCCAGTCTAGACTAAGTTGTCTGCTTTCTCCAGACCACTGAGAAACCCTGTCTTATGAGTGGACAACATCCTAGAGCATGGTATATGTGTTTATTTGTGGACCTTCAATGTCTATATGAACACATTCATGTGTATTCACTCATACAAGAACATGTACACACTTTACTAAAATCCATTCCTGCTTTCATTCAATATTCACAGGTAAACTGCATGCTATCTACTAGCCTTATCTAAATTCATGAAAATATTTGTTTTAATTCTGTGCCAATTATGCTTTGGTAGTTGTAAATATCATTGAGAAATGTCAAGCCCCAACTGAAACTTAGTTGAGAAAGTACTTAAAAAATTAATGACTAAAGCAGGTCAGAGACTTATGTAGAATGACTGCTATTGTGTAATGATGCAGTTGTATTTCCCTATATTGCCTTTCTTTGGTTTTGAAAAGGCATATAGTATATATCTCTGTGACCGGGTAGGGACAGAGGCATGCTTTCTGCACTTCCTAGAGGATGTATGGCAGATAGCAGACAAGCCAGGGTCAAGTTTAGGCTAACCTACATTCTACTTCAAACCTTCATTGTATTGGAAAGAAAAAAAAAAGATAGAATTAATTGCTTCATTTAGCCCTTCACTTAATTCAGCCTTTTATTGTGCACTTCAGTGCTCACCCAAATGAGCAGAGACAGTGATGGAAACAGATCACATTTAACGAGGCTCTCAAAAATGTGCGGCTGTTGCTCTTGCTTCTTTAATAGACACAAATCATTTATTTCCTCCTGCAAAACCCCATTACCCAGCAAAGAGAAGTTTCTTCAGAACTTTGCATGTTATCAAAAATATAAGATTTCTCTCTTCCTACTTTTCCCTTTCTCTACCTGTCCTCTCTCTTTCTGAGAGTCACTTTCATAGTGTGTTATGCAGAGCAACCAAGTTCTATGAAGTTCCTCTTTGGGCATGTTAATATCATAAGGATTTGAGCATGAAATAAAACAAAAATCAAACTAAATGAGAGGTACAAGTGATGTTAAGCCAATTTAAATGAAGCCTTCTCACTTTTAAGGTGGGAGAAGTGAGACTTGAAGAGGTAGGAAGTTTAACCAGGGATCAGGTGGTCACTTAAGCATTTTGGCACTTGGATCCAGCCTGAGAACTTGAGTGCAAATTGCTTTTTGGACCAAGCTTCCTGCTTATTATTGGTTACCATCTTAGTCCCTCATGTTGATCTTTGTTGCTTATCTGACAAACTTTACCCCAAATTTATGCAAATAAGCACATGAACCAGATAGACATTTTTGTTTACACATGCAAAGATTTCTCTCTGATTCAGTGTCTCTGATTTTGACACTGAACTTTTGATAGGGAACATTCTGGAGACACAGTCTTAGGAAAATAACATGAAATTAATTTGATTTCTTTTTTAAAGAGAAGCTTCCACATCTGGGTTGCTGGCTGCTCTGGTGTTTCTACCCATTCTACTGCTCAGCCTTCTTCCCCCACAACCATAGATTCCATTGGATAATGATTTTCATCATCTTAACAGGCCAGTTTAATTAATCTTCTTCCATTGAACAAAACAAGTTTATGTCAAAAGAAAGAAAGAAAGAAAGAAAGAAAGAAAGAAAGAAAGAAAGAAAGAAAGAAAGAAAGAAAGAAAGAAAGAAAGAATTAAAAGAACAGAGAGTTCATTCTGGCAACCAGGAAATGAAGAAGCAGTAAAATGGGTGTGGATGATCAGATCAGTTTGTAAATCGGATTGAGCAAGGGTTCAGAGCTAGTGCATGACCTGACAGTTAACTGTAGGGTCCGATTAACCTTGAAATGACTTGTAGCATAGATATTTAACATTCTCATCATTAAAACAAAATATGGCTTAATGGATTTGAATATTTTTAGTTGTGTCTGTTTATTAATGATTTTAATTTCTTTTATTTTTTGTTTTACTTTAAAAGAGGGTCTTTATGTAGTCCATGTTGGTCTTTAGCTCGTCCTGTATATGTTGAACACCACAGGAAACAATATTTTTAATTTTTTTACAATTTATTCAACTTATATGCTGATTGAGACCCCCTCTCTCTTCTCCTTTCAGTCCCGTCATCCCTCCCTAATCCCTCCCAAATTCTATAAAATTTGTTTTGGTATTTTGATGGGATTTACATTGAATCTGTAGATTGCTTTTGGTAGGATGGCCATTTTTACTATGTTATTCTTACTGATTCATGACCATAGTATATCTTTCCATCTTCTGATATCTTGTTCAGTTTCTTTCTTCAGAGACTTGAAGTTTTTCACACAGATCTTTCACTTGCTTAGTTAGAGTTACACCAAGATACTTTATGATTTATGTGGCTATTATGAAGGGTGTTGTTTCCATAATTTCTTTCTTAGCCTTTTGTCTTTTCTGTAGAGGAGGGTTACTGATCTCGATTCAACTTTAGTAAGTGGAATCTATCATACCCCGTAATATTTCATTGAATTTAGATTCTGAGTTTTTGTGGTTTATAGGCTTTTGAAGTAAGACTTAATGATTTTTTTTAGGATTCTTCAGTGTCTGTCAATATCTCCCCCTTTTCATTTCTGATTTTTTTTTTAATTTGGATAGTGTCTCTCTGCCTTTTAGTTAATTTAGCTAAGGGTTTGTCTATCTTGTTGATCTTCTCAAAGATCCAGCTCTTGGTTTTATCTATTCTTTGAACTGTTCTCTTTGTTTCCATTTTATTGATTTCAGCCCTAGGTTTGATTATTTCAAGCTGTCTACTCCTCTTGGGTGTTTGCCTTTTCCTCCCCCCACCTAGGGTTTTTAGGTGTGTGTTTAAGTTGCTTGTATGCTTAGTGCTATGAACTTTCCTCTTAATTATGCTTTCATTGTGTCCCATTAGTTTGGGTAAGTTGTGCCTTCATTTTCATTGAATTCTAGGAAGTGTTTCATTTCTTTCTTTATTTCTTCCCTGACCCAGCTGTCATTGAGTAGAGAGTTGTTCATTTTTCCATGTTTGTATAGGCTTTTTGCTATTTATGTTGTTTGTCAGGTCCAGCTTTAGTCTATGGTGGGCTGATAGGAAACAAGGGATTATTTCAATGTTCTTGTATCTCTTGAGGCTTGCTTTGTGACTGAATACATGGCCAGTTTTGGGAAAGGTTCTGTGAGGTGCTGAGAATAAGGTATATTCTTTGTGTTTGGGTGAAAAGCCCTTAGATCAATTTGATTTATGACATTTTTTTTAGTGTCATTATGTCTGTTTAGTTTCTGCTTCATTGACCTGTCTTTTTATGAGAGTGGGATATTGAAGTCCTCCACTTGTAATATGTGGGGATCTATGTGTGATTTAAGCTTCATTTACAAATGTTGGTGCCCTTGTATTTGGGGTATAAATATTTAGTCTTGAGATATTTTCATGGTGGAATTTTTCTTTGATGAGTGTGAAGTGTTCTTCTTCATCTCTTTTGATTAATTTTGGTTGAAAATCTATTTTATTAGATATCAGAATGGCTACAACTGCTTGCTTCTTGGGCCCAGTTGCTTGGAGAACTGTCTTCCAGTCCTTTACTCTCAGGTAATGTCTATCTTTTTTGGCTGAGGTGGGTTTTGTCTGAGATGAGTTTTGGCTGAGGTTTGTTTCTTGTATGCAGAAGAATAATGCTACTGTTTATGCACCCATTCTGTTAGCCTGTGTCTTTTTATTGGAGAGCTAAGTCCATTGACATTGAGAGATATTAATGATCAGTAACTGTTAGTACCTATTATTTTGATGTTGGTTGAGGTATGTTTGTGTGTGCTGGTCTACTTTTGTTTTGCTGGTTTCTTTCTTTCTTTCTTTCTTTCTTTCTTTCTTTCTTTCTTTCTTTCTTTCTTTCTTTCTTTCTTTCTTTCTTTCTTTCTTTTTCTGTGTGTGTTTAAATTCCCAGGATGGGAGTATTCTAGTGTTTTCTGTGGGGCTGTGTTTGTGTACAGATATTGTATATTTTGGAATATCTTGTTTTCTCCATCTATAGTGATTTACTGGGTATAGTAGTCTGGACTCACATCTGTGGTCTCTTAAGGTTCACAAGATGTCTTTCCAGGCACTTCTGGTTTTTATGATCTCTTCTGGGAAATCAGGTGTGATTCTTATAGGTTTGCCATTATATGTTACTTGGTGTTTTTGCCTTGCAGGTTTTACTACTTTTTCTTTGTTTTGTACCATTAGTATTTTGATTATTGTGGCCCAAAGATTTTCTTTTCTGGTCTATTTGGAGTTCTGTAAAAATATCGTATGCTTATAGGCATCTCTTTCTTAAGATTGGGGAAAATTTATTCTATGGTTATGATGAAAATATTTTTTGTCCTTGGAGCCAGGAATATTCTTTCTTCTGCTCCCATTATTCTTAGGTTTCTTCTTTTCATGGTGTTCTGGATTGCTTGGATGTTTTGTGAAGGAACTTTTGGGATTTAACATTTTCTTTGATGGATGCATCTATTTCTTCCGGTGTGTCTTTCATACCCAAGGGTCTTTCTTCCATCTCCTGTACTCTATTGGTAATGCTCACCTCTGTAGTTCTTGTTTTCTTCCCTAAGTTCTTTCCAGGGTTTTTTCAGTTTGTGCTTTCTTTGATGTTTCTATTTCCATCTTCAGATCTTGAACTGCTTTTTTTCCCCCTGCCTTTCGTTATATGATCTGTCCAATTCCTTCACTGTTTGAACTTTCTTGCATTTCTTTCAGTAATTTAATTATTTTCTTCTAAATGCCTCAGTTTCTTTGACTGTATCTTCTTGTATTTCTTTATGAATTTTATTGATTTCCTGTGTTATATTCCTAAGCATAGATTTAAGGTCATTTTCTTGTGTTTCAGTTGTGTTAGGACATCCAGGGCTCCTTGCCTTTAGATAACTGGGTTCTGGGGATACGGTATTGCTTTGGCTTTTGTTAACTGTGCTTTAATGCTGATATTTAGCTATCTGTTTGTCTCCTGCATTAGATCTTAGATCCTGTTGTCTAAAGAAATTCTTGGAGGAGGAGGAAGAGCCCTGGCCAAGAAGGTGGATCTTCCTGCAGGACCACTTTTCAGATTTGTGGGAATGATCTCGGACTGGCAGGTGGTTCTCAGGGAATAGCACATGATTCTCCTCAGATGTTTGATCCTGGGGACCACGTGGATTCCTCAGAAGTTCATGGATCCTCCTTTTGCAGAAGGAATTCCTAGAGTCAGCTGCCCAGCCACTGGCTTTCTTGGTCTGAGGTTAGCAAGGCCAGACACTTTGCTCAGACACCTATGGTTACAGGGTGCATACTTTTTAGAGAAACTTTAAGCTTCTCCTGTTGGTCTCCTTAGGGAGAAGGGTTGAGCCATAGATCAGTGTCTGGGTTTGCTTCCTTGGATCCTGAGCATCAGAGGCCTAAGATTGGAGCTGCTTCCTGGATGGTGGGAGTGACACGGAGTTTGGAGACATCTGCCCTGATATTGGAAGGTATCCACCCATTGGACAGTGAGAGTGAGCACCGAAGGTTGGAGCCGCAAGCTGCTGGTACCTGGAAGGTATCCACAGAAGATGGGCTTGAACGGTTGGCCTAGGGCTGTGCTGGGCAGGAGTCTGGAAATGTTTCCAGGTATTAGTCAGGTGGCCTGAAGATGGAACTTTGCGTTTCTCCTTTCATCTAAGAACCACAAATGTCTGGGCTTGGGGGTCCACAGTATGGTCTACAGCTCACTCTGCTGAACGGCTGTTCAGATACTACGCATGGTCAGTGAAGCCATCTTGGATCCCTTGTGATTTGGGATTATAAAAGTGTCCCAGAATGCCTAGCCTGATTGAGTCATTTTCAGTCAACAATCAAGGATAAATTAATAAAACAGCCCTTCCTCCACAATGTGTATGATATCAAACAGGAAAAACAATCAAAGCTGCATTCTCCCCGTGGCAGAGTTCATCAGGCAGGCATTGAAAAGTGAAAAAGAGGAGACATGTATTACTAAGATGAGGTGTGGGGTTCATCCTCAGAGCTACCAAACAGCCTTTTTTAGAATCCTAACCTGTGCAAGGGACATTCCATTTCTGTGCCAGAGGCAGGAAGCCTTTGCTGTGGCCACCTTTTTCCAGTGCTTGGGAGTACGTGTCACATCCCAGTTTTCTAGCAAATAAGCTGTCATATTGGACTTTCCAGTGGTGAAATCCTGCTTTCTTGAGAGAATTTCTTTTCCCCAGTGCCATTCATTATTTCCAGTGTGAACTCAGTGTTCATTTCACTACTTGCCTAATAAAGTCATTTCTTAACTTAGTTGAGATTGTCAGCTTTCACAAGCTTCGTGTCTTTGTTCTGTCTTTAATAAACTTTCCTTCATAAGCATCATGACCTCATACCTGCCTAGCTTAGTTTGTTTCATGAGCAGAGCAATCCTTCCTCACACACCTGTAAGGGAAACATCTGTATGCATCTAAATTTCTTAGTTTCCCTGTAGCTCTAAGACTTACTCTGAGTTTCCTAATACTGTCTTTAGAGTAGCTGCAGTCTGAGTCAGCCCACTCAGGTCAGTATATCTCTTCCGTTTCATTTTTTATTACTTTATGACGTCTAGTATTCATTTGGTGAAAAATTAGAGTCAACTACCCAGTGATTAGTCCCTCTCAAACTAGTGCTATGTCTAAAAGAGGTACGAAAAAGAAAGAAAGAAGTATCAAAAAGCCTTTTTAGAAACCTTGCATAGTAAGATATGTTAATTATCTATGGAAGGCCCAGATCATTGTGATGGTGACACCCCTGGACAGATCTTCCTAGCTTCTATTAGAAAGCAGTGTGAGCAAACCGTTGTTGAGTAAGCACTTCTCCATGGACTCTGCATCAGCCTCTGCCTCCAGATCACTGAAAAGTTTAAGAAGGTGCTGCATAGATTACTCATTGGATAAAGGTGCTTGACACTGAGCATGATGATTTGAGTTTGGGCCCCGAGAACCACATGAGAGATGGAGAGAACTGACTTTTGCTAATTTCCTCTCACCTCCATAATATACTGTGACATGTATTACACACACACACACACACACACACACACACACACACACACACTAATTAAAATTTAAATCAGCAATTATTAAAATATTTAATTGGCTAATTTCTAGATTAAAGCAAAATTTTATTAAAATTCTTCTCTACTTTCTTTCCTTTTCTTCTCTGACTGATTTTCTTAGTTAGGATTAATACGACTGTGATGAAACCCCATAACCTAAGGCACTTGGGAGAAAAGCATTTATTTGTCTTACTCTGTCATATCAGTGTTCATAACTGCAGGAGGTGAGATCAGGAAACTGGAGGCAGAAGCTGATGCAAAGGCAATGGAGGAGTGCTTCTTATAGGCTTGCTCATCAATGGTTTGCTCACCTTACTTTCTAATAGAAGCTAGGGCCATCTGCCCAGGAGTGCCCACCACCCACAATGATCTTGGCCTTCCCCAGGCAATCACTAATTAAGAAAATGCCCTACAGGCTTGCCTGCAGTCTGGTCTTATTAGAGACATCTATTTAATTGAGAATGTAAGAGCCCAGGATTAGAACACATTGAACAAAATGATGAATTCTTGACATACAGAAATTGCACTGATGAGCTCATTGTAGCAAAAATTATCTTCATAAGATCTGCACAAGATTTGACTCATCAACGTTTTATTATGGAAGAGTCAGTGGCCTATGAGAACCCTCACCTCCAACAATGACTATGGCAACTAAAACTCGTTTGGGATGGGGCATAACTTTCTCCAGTTGTATTGACACAAATAAGTTGTCCTAGCACCACTGCTGGCTTGGATAAAAGAACTAACAGACAAAAGCATTGAGCAGTGATTGTGCATAAAACATATATACTAAATAAATTTAGAGGAAAAGCATGAATGTGCTAAAGGTTGTAAAGAATAAAATATATCCAATTAAATTTCTTGGAATTGAAGTGTATTCAATCAGATGAAAAATAAATACTGAATTCCATGGAAAGAGAGTAGGCACTGTGAGAGTCAATACAATCCAAAACCTTAAAAACTGCCCCAGAGATATTCAGATTAAAAGGCCAAAAATGCATGTGAACAAGGAAAAATTATCTATGATATAGGTTTAACTATAAATTTGATATTTTTTATAGAATTGACTGAAAACATTCTGATAGGAACAATCACTGGAGAATTTTCAAATATGATAAAAAAAAACCTCTCGTACAAATTATCAAGTAAACACATCATATTATTGTTGAAAAGTAATGATGCATTCCATACACAGCCAAAAATAATCTAACTCTTCATAAAACATTGTACTTAGAAAAACAAGTTACAGCCACATAAAAGAACTATTAAGTTAAATGCTCTGATCAGAACAATGAATAAAAATATATATCATTTTAAGAAATGTAAGAGAGTACTCATCACTGTGAGATGGGTACCTGAAGAAGGGTTAAAGGAATCACTTTAGGTAGAAAAAAAATAAGGGTCTATCCAAAAAGATGAAATCTACAGTGAATGTAAATATGCAGGGAAAGAAAATGCTATTTTTATATAACTTACAAAATTTAGGAGACTTTTTGAAAACAACATAGTCTGTGAAACACATGTATTTATATTTTAAAATATTTATATTGCTTTATGCCTTCTTTTCCAGAATGTTCTCTGATACTTACATGTAAAGACCAACACAAATTGTCAAACCAATGTAAATGAAGAACATCTGAAGGCCCAAACCTTAGATGAGTATCTCCAGGCAAATAATAGCTTCTCGAGAGCAGGAATTTATCTTCTTTTCGGAGACAAAGTGAGCTAATTATTCAATGTCAAGTGGTCAGGAAAAAATACACATATATAGGAGTAACTCTAAATACAACTTGTAAGTTGTATTTACACACACTCACATACACACACACACATACACAGCAAAAATAATAATGATTAAAGAGCAAAAGATCATTAGTTTAGGAGGGAATGGGGAGGAGACATGAAATTAGTTGAAGAAGAGAGAGTGGGTTGAAAATCATGTGAATTCAGTTAATAAAATATGAAATTTTCAAAAATAATTTCAGAAAAAAATAGATTTAAACTGTCATACAACCAATTTACACTCTACACGGGAACATACAGTAAAACAAGAAGTCAGGTGCCCAGTTCCATTTACAGTTGTGTACTCATCCAAAGCAACTTCTTCACATTGAGCCTCTGGTTCTCACATGTAAACACAGACTCTGGGCTATGACATGTAAACCTCAACTCCACTTCTTGACAAATTCTTGTCACATGTGTTCTATGGAAAAAATGAACAAAAGCTGGGGATAGGAGTCCATTAAGGAGGTTCCTAATCAGTAGAGATATAGATATGTTACTCAAAGGAGAGCTGAGAGATAATCTTTAATTTTTTGTTAACAATAGTGTGCTAAGGGAAGAAGCAAATGTCATGGCTGGTGACTCAAGCAGATGATTGTCACATATTCATGATGCAGAATATAAATGTCAATCTTGACATGGTGAGAACAATTGCCTCCTTTGTCACTCATAAGTTTTTTCAAATATTTATTCTATTTAAAGTACTTGAGTAGGCTGTACAAGGTGCAGACCTTTCTCCTTTTGCTTATTATTTTCTGGCTTTACAAGGCAAAGTGTACTACCAATACAATTTTATATTTATGGCAATGTATAAAAATACACATTATATATACTTTTGTGTACATATGTAGAATTAATTCGAGTCCAAAAAATATTTGTTGAATATGAATAGAATGATGCAACATAGGAATGAAGACTGTTATGAAGACAGAATTTAATTTTAACACAGTCATGTATTTATATCACATACTAAAAGTAAAAGGCTAATTTTATCTTTTAAATATTTTTCATTCTGGAAAATGAGGATTATTTATAGTGACTCTTTTAAGGTCATATTTAGTTATTATAAACTCTTACTTTTGCCTATGTATACAAAACTGTACCTGTAACAGTGTAAAAATAATCCAGTTAACATATGTTTTCTACTTACACAGAGTAGCATGGTAGATTGGCATACTATGTAATATATTAACTCAGAATTAATTACCAAACGCTCATTATGTCCATGGTTCTATACATGGGAATACTTGAAGTAATTAGACTAGCCTGAAATTGATGAAAAATTACTGTCAGCCAAGATTTAAATTATAGATTCATTAAAGAAGTTGAGATCCAAGGTCCTAATTATAGAATTAATACAATCAACTGAGAATATAGGACACATATGAAAGAGATGCTAAGATTCCTGAAAATACTTGTACAAGAATACTAATATATTATAAATATCCAAGACATCAAAATTATGCTTGCGTGTATATATAGCATTTATATGTTATGTGTGTATATGCATGTGTGTGCATGATCTAGTGTATGACTGTGCACATATGTATTGGTGCACGTGAAGAGGTGTGCATGTGCATATGAAGTAAGGATGAAAACCCAGGGCAGGTTGGTTGACCAGTGAGCTTGCAAGAGCAGGTTAGTTGGCCAGTGCTTGCAAGACAATCTCTTTTCCGTCTGAGCTACCTTTCTAGCTCCATGTGTGTTTTATAAATAACATAATACACTGTCTATTTACTATACATGTACATTTTCATATATCAAAAAATTAAAATTCTACACATCTACATATTTTAGCTAAGTAATGTTAACGAATAGAAAGAAAAAAGTTGGTAGAAAAAATGGTGTGATATTGTAAATAAAATCCCCATTTATTCTCATTTCAAGTTAAAATATAGTAACACAGTATGTGATCTTGGGCAAGTCTTTTATATTGCCAGCTTTGTTGGCAATAAAATTGAATGAGGGTTTAATACCATAGGTAAGTTTTAATAGCAGTGTTAGTTCTATCATTCCATATCAGCAAGAATTTGCTGACACTGCCCTTATAGCTGTTTCTGAGACAGACAAACAATGACAATCTGAAAGGCAAAGGTTTAATATAGATGCTGTGAATAGGTGGAGAAGAGGGGCGGGGAATGTGGGATTGGGAGGAGATGAGGAAGGGGGCCACATCCAGGAAACAAATTCAATATGTTATAATAAATGATAATAATAAAAAAGAAAAAATGATGTTGTGAATCTATGCAACTCCTGCATCTACTGATTTTCCTTCACTTCTATTGAGATTATATCTAAGTTGCTTCCTGTAATTATCATAGGCACAGTTCAAAAAGTTTCAGCTTGAGAAAGAAGCATGAGAAGATGCAATGGTAGTAGCCAAAATGCCTATTAAGTTCTCAGTGTCTTCAAAGCCAAAAACTTCCCACTTTGGAATATAGATTTGTGTATATCTCTTATATGCTCCTGCTTCAATTCTTTAGTGAAATTGCATAGTCTCAATATAAAGTTTTCTAAAATTTCTACTTAAAATTATTATTTGCCTTTCCTGCTTTCCCTTTCTTTCCCTTTCTTTCCCTTACCTTCTTAGAAGTGTGTGTCACAGAGGTTTTTGGTTATTTTCTGATTGCTGCTGCTGGATTATCATCTTTATAATGGAAAAGTTTGTTTGTTTGTTTGTTTGTTTGTTTTGAGTAGATGTATTACTAGTCTTTAAATAAATGCTTTCCACAACAAATACTCAAATTTGTGAATACTTAGCATGCTGCTTTCTCCATTCTAC
>CM053748.1:34171990-34203425 GCA_028658305.1 Pachyuromys duprasi
ACCTAACCTGTGATTGAGATAAAAATAAATAAATTAAAAAAAAAAAAAAACAGACTCGTGATCAAGCCTTTGGCCGAGGGCTAGAAGTGATGATAGAAATGGAGTAGGTTGGTGAGACTTGGAGAGAACAAGAGCTCCACAAAGACCAATTTGAGCAGGGCACAGGGTCTTGTATGAGACCGTTTCTACAACCTAGGACCATGTGTGGATGTGGCCTGGAACCCCTGCTCAGATGGGGCCCATGATA
This sequence comes from Pachyuromys duprasi, assembly GCA_028658305.1. Lineage (NCBI taxonomy): Eukaryota > Metazoa > Chordata > Mammalia > Rodentia > Muridae > Pachyuromys > Pachyuromys duprasi. The sequence goes on from CM053748.1 coordinate 34,172,238, forward strand.
CCTTGGTCTTGGACCTAAGACTCTAGTGAGGGAAACAGGGACTGTTTCATTCATGAACGTTATGGCTGGCTCTTTGACCCTCCCCCATACATGCCCAGGAGTGACAGACTGGCTGGATCCCAGGGGAGGACATTGCAGCCAGCCCTGAGGGGACAGGATGAGCTGGGGTTGGATGGAAGGAGAGGAGGTCCTCCCCTGTTGGTGGACTTGGAGGGGGCGGGGAGGAAATGAGGGAGGGTTGGGGAGGGTGGGAGGGAATTAGGGAGGGGGCTATGCTTGGGATGCAAAGTACCTAACCTGTGATTGATAACAAAAAAATAAATTAATAAAATAAAAAAGAAATTAAAAAAAGGTAATTTATTAACGGACCATAATTTATAGGACTTAAATATTTAATTTGGTTTAAAATACTTTTAATTGTTATTGTGTTTAATTACTATACATGTATCATCACCCCGTTTTTTTATGTTTTATTACAAAAATTGTAAATGAAATGAAAAAAAATGAAAAAAAAAAAAAAGAAAATCAGAAACCCTCCTGTACACCAAAGACAAAAGGGCCGAGAAAGAAATTAGAGAAACAACATGGTTCACAGTAGCCACTAATAACATAAAGTACCTTGGGGTGACTCTAACCAAACAAGTGAAAGACCTGTTTGAAAAAAAGCTTCAAATCTCTGAAGAAAAAAAATTGAAGAGGATATCAGAAGATGGTAAAACCTCCCATGCTCTTGTATTGGTAGGATTAAAATAGTGAAAACGGCCACTCTGCCAAAAGCAATCTACAGATTCAATGCAATTCCCATCAAAATAGCAACACAATTCATCACAGACCTTGAAAGAAAAATTCTCAACTTCATATGGAGAAATAAAAAACCCAGAATTACCAAAAGGATCCTGTACAACAACAGATCATCTGGAGTTATCTCTATCCCTTATCTCAAGCTGTACTACAGAGCAATAGTAATAAAAACTGCATGGTATTGGCATAGAAACAGAATAGTGGATCAATGGAACCGAATAGAAGACCCAGAAATAACCCCACACACCTATGGAAACTTGATTTTTGATTAAAAAAAAAAAAGCGAAATCCATCCAATGGAAAAAAGACAGCATCTTCAACAAATGGTGCTGGACCAAATGGATATTTATATGCAGAAAAATGAAAATAGATCCATATTTATCACCCTGAGCAAAACTAAAGTCCAAGTGGATCAAAGACCTCAACACAACACCAGACACACTAACCTGGTTAGAAGAAAAATTGAGAAAGACCCTAGAACTCATTGGCACAGAAGACTACTTCCTGAACAGAACACCAACAGCACAGGCTCTAAGATCAACAATAAATAAATGGGACCTCATGAAACTGAAACGCTTCTGTAAAGCAAAAGGCAATGTCATATAAGACCCTGTGCCCTGCTCATTTTGGTCTTTGTGGAGCTCTTGTTTTCCCCAAGTCTTACTAACTTCCCCTATTTTTATTATTATTTCCCACCCTCTGTCGAAGCCTTGGTTATGAGTCTTAAGATCTGCTTTGATACATTGCTGCATTGATTCTTTCAGAAGCTCTTATAGGAGTCAGTTTCTCCAACCAAGGAACCTCTATGGATATGGCCTAGAACCCCTGCTCAGATGTGGCTCATGGTGGCTCGGGGTTCAACTGAAGACCCTAGTAAGGGAAACAGGGACTGTTTCAGTCATGAACTCTATGGTTGGCTCTTTGACCCTCCCCCATACATGCCAGGAGTAACAGCCTGGCTAGATCCCAGGGGAGGATATTGCAGCCAGCCCTGAGGAGACAAGATTATCTGGGGTCTGATGGAAGGGGAGGAAGTCCCCTTTGGTGGACTTGGAGGGGGCGGGGAGGAGATAAGGGAGGGATTGGGAGAGTGGGAGGAAATGAGGGAGGGGGCTATGCCTGGGATGCAAAGTACCTAACCTGTGATTGATATAAAAATAAATAAATTACATTAAAAAAGAATACATTAATAAAAATGCCCCAAACAAACAAACAAACAAACAAAGCCACTGTCATCAAAACAAAAGCCCTACAGACTGGGAAAGGATCTTTACCAATACTACATCTGACAGAGGGCTAATATCCAGTATATATAAAGAACTCGAGAAGTTAAAAAGCAACAAATCAAGTAATCCAATTAAAAAATTGGATATGGAGCTAAAGAGAGACCTCTCTGTAGAGGATTGTAGAATGGCAGAAAAACACTTAAAGAAATGCTCAGTGTCCTTAGCCATCTGATAGATGCAAATCAAAAAGACCCTGAGATTTCACCTTACACTCACCAGAATGGCGAGATGTAAGATCAAAAACTAAAGTGACAACACATGCTGGAGAGGTTGTGGAGAAAAGGTAACTCTCCTCCATTGCTGGTGGGAATGTAAACTTGTACAGCCACTCTGGAAATCAATTTGGCGATTTCTTAGACAATTAGAAATAGTGATTCCTCAAACCCAGCTATACCACTCTTAGGCATATATTGAAAAGATGCTCAAGGATACAACAAGGACATTTGCTCAAACATGTTTGAAGCAGCCTTATTCATAATAGCCAGAACCTGAAAACAACCCAGATGTCCCTCAGATGAGGAACGTCAAGTCCTTAATCTATATTTGAGGTTCACATTTTTTTCAAATACAATGTAACTGGTAATGTTAAAATTAATGTACTTATGTAGAACAGAGCGATATAAAATAGGTAAATATTGATAATATGACAAAGGCGATTATTAATGTATTTTGCCATATCCTATTTTCATAATGTTTTTGAGATATCCTATTTTCATAACATGCGTTGCCATATGTTATTTGCATGTATTTTCACAAATATAGAGTCAAAGTTAAAGAAACAAGATTAAATAATACAACATCTGCTTGTGAGAGCCTCTTCTGTCAGCCCTTTTTTGATTGAAATGTTGCTAAAGCTAAGAGCCTAGAGCAGAGTCACTTTAGAAAAGTTTTTGTGGTCAGAAAGTTGAGTATGTATCTTGGTACATTGTAGATTTGATTCCCTTGTGCCTTAATAAAGAAATAAAGGAAGCAAGGAAGAAATACATATGAATTTCTTTGGAGTGTGGAAAATCTTGAGAAAATGGATAGAAATGTACTCTAGCTTCAAAGAAAACCACAGGAACATAAACACATCTGGTTTTTCCATATTTTTATATGATTGTAAGTCATGGATTTAAACCAATAAACTCCCAAGGAAATTAAACAGCTTTGCAGCCAGATGCTGCATCCTGGTGCTAGCATGCAGGTACTTGATGAAGTCACTAACTTTGAAGTGAGTGCAGGAGTTTGCAAGTATTCTTTAGCACTCACAGCCAAAAATATTGACTGTATAAGCATTATAGTGTGCGTGCATGCATGTGTGTGCCCCTGAAGATTTCAGGTGTATGCTACCCACACAATGTGTTTTCTTATGTGAACCTATAATATCAAACAAGTAACTAAAAAAAGAACCACAGGAAAAAAACATAAGGAAATTCCCTAAGCAACAAAATAAGAGCACACCTAGGAAACTGAGACTCAAACTCCCTATTCCATTATCAACTTAAATCAGTCATGATATTTTTCCTAAACTTGTACTTACAACCAGTGTACATACTAAAATTATACCCAATAAGCATTTTATTCCCTTATTAATATTTACAAATCTTTATTATGTGTCCAATGGTCCATAAATGGGACAGAAGAGATAAGTCAATGAGAATGGAAGCTAACAAGGGGGAAAGGAATGAACTAGTTCATTCATATTAAGGATTAGGACTAGAGTTGGTGATCTTTTAAGCCAACAATGAATTATTTATTTGGATTCCCCATTTTTTGTTTATTTCCCTGGGAGTGTATTTTTTACATGTTTATGTGCTTTTTATACCTGTGTCACACACATGCACCTGACTGTACAGTTTTGTGTGCCTTTGCACACAAACAAGGAGGCCAGAAAAAAACATCAACTGTCCTGTTTTATTACTATCTGTCTTGACTCTGGGGACAGGGTCTTTTATTAAAAATGGAGCTGCATTTATGGTCTGGAGGTTTTTTGATTGTTTATTTATTTTGTTTTTTTCTTAGTTGTTAATGTTGATTGATATTTTTCAATGTGCTTATAATATTTGAATAAAGTTATAAACCATAAAATATTTTTAGGAGAGGAGATAATTTATTTAACTTAAATTTTTTAGCAAATAATATTTTAATTTTTATTTTTGTTAATTACAATTTATGTTTGTATCCCCCCTGTATCTTCCTCCCTCCTCCCCTCCCAATCCTGCCCTCCTTCTACTTTCTCCATCCCTGCCCCTCCCCTAGTCCACTGATAGGGGAGGTCTTCCTCCCCTTCCTTCTTTTTTTAAAATTTCATATACCTTTTATTTTTTAATTAAATTTTTATTTTTTAATATTAGTTATAATTTATTAACTTTGTATCCCAGCTGTATCTTGCTCCCTCATTCCCTCCCAACCCTACCCTCTCTCCCTCATCTTCTCCCTACCCCTTTCCAAGTATTGATAAGGGAAGACCTGCTCCCCTTTCATCTGACCCTAGCTTATCAGGTTTCTTCAGGACTGGCTGCAAAGTCCTCCTCTGTGGTCTAGCAGGGCTGTTGCTACCTCTGGTGGGGCTGGGGGGCGGTGAAGCTCAAAGAATCAGCCATTGATTTCATGTCAGAAGTAGTCCCTGTTTCCCTTATTAAGTACCCACTTGGATACTGAGCTACCATGAGCTACATCTATCTGATCAGAGGTTCTATGTTATATCCATACATGGTCCTTGGTTGGAGATACAGTCTCACAAAAGGCCCCTGTGCCCAGATATATTTGGTCCTTGTCTTTCCCTACCTTCTAATCCTAGTCTATCAGCTCTCATCAGGAGTGGTTGTGTTGTCTTCCTCTGTGGCCTGGTAAGGCTGCTCCCCCCTCAGGGGGTGGTGATTAAAGGGCAGGCCAATCAGTTGATGTCAGAGACAGTCTCTGTTCCCATTATTATGGAACCCACTTGGACGCTGAACTGTCATGGGCTACATCTGTGCAGGGATTCTAGGTTATCTCCATGAATGGTCCTTGGTTGGCGTATCAGTCTCAGAAAAGACCCCTGTCCCCATATTTTTTGGTTCTGTTGAACCCTCCTCCACTGCTGGTGGGAATGTAAACTTGTACAACCACCCTGGATATCAATCTGGCACTTTCTCAGACAATAAGGAATAGTGATTCCTCAAGATTCAGCTATATTGTAAAATATTTTTAAATGTGTAAATGGCAGGAAGTAAGGATGAATATCAAGTTTGGTAACTTTCAAATTCTTTTTAAAATTTAACAATTTATTTACTTAACATCCAGAGCTCAGTTTCCCCTCATTACTTTCTTACCAGTCTTTTCCCTCACATCCTGCCCCCCTTTCAACCCAGTCCTCCTCCCTGTCTCTTCTGAAAAGGGGAGACTTTCAATGTATATAAACCAGCATTGACATGTCAAGATACAGTAAGCCTAGGAATACCTTCTCTTGTTGAGGCTAGAAGAGACATTCCAGTAGGGAAATTGGGCCCCAAAGGTCCACAGCTGAGTCAGAAAGAGACTCTTCTCCCACTTCAAGAGTCACACATGAAGACCAAGCTACATCATGGTTATATCTGTGCAGAGGGCCTAGGCCAGTCTCATACATGCTTTCTGGTTGGTGGATCAGTCTCTGTTTGCCCCTGTGGGTCTAGGTTGTTTTATTCTGTAGATTTTCTTGTGGCATCCTTGAACCCTCTGGCTTCCACAATATTTTCTCCTTTTACTCGGGCTTCCACAAGCTCTGCCTAAGATTTGACTATGAGTCTCTGCATTTGTTTTCATCATTTGTTGTGTGAAGCCCTTCTGATGATGATTATGGTAGTATCCTGTCTGCAAGTATAGCACAATATCAAGAACAGTGTCATGGGTAGACTTTCTCTCATGGCATGTGTCTAAAGCTGAAGCAGTCATGAGTTGACCTTTACCTCAATTTCTGCTTCAAGTTTACCCCTGCACATCTTGTTGGCAGGGCAAGTTGTAGGTTCAAAGTTTTGTGGCTAGTATGAGGTCCTAATCCCTCCATTAGAAGTCTTGCCTAGTTACCGGAGATGGATAGTTTGGACTTCATATTCAAATTCTTACTTCTTATCTTGCATATCTTCTCTTGATTCCCTGTCATACTTGCATATTGAAATTCAAATCAAGTTTGCTTGAATCTCATATTTATATAAATATGCATAAGCATATATGTGTATATATGTATATATGACTTACAAATAACTTACATGATTGTAGGTGTATGTATTTCCTATTTCTTTACCAATGTGTATTTGACAATTACAATAACCTTTCATTTATTAAATTATTAAAGACTGGTAATTAAAACATGGCTTGATATCAAGATAGGTACAGTGAGATAATGTCATTTTTAATTAAAGTTAATACATTCTTTAAAAACCAACTGTACATGTGTAGTGAGATGGCTCATCAGATAAAAGCAATTGCTAGCAAGGGTGACAGTTTCACTTTGATCTGTGGGACCCATGATTTCTGCATGTTGTTTTCTGACCTTTTACATGCTCACTGTTGTATGTGGCTCACCCCCAAAACTGAGTAAAAGTAATTAAAAATTAAAACCATTTGTACAGAGGAGATTATATTTTTATAATTAAATTTTTATTTTTTAAAATATTAGTTAAGTTTATTAACTTCATATCCCAGATGTATCCCACTACCTTATTCCCTCCCAATCCTACCCTCCCTCCCTTATCTTCTCCCTACCCCTTTCCAAGTCCTCTGATAGGGGAGGACCTCCTCCCCTTTCATCTGACCCTAGCTTATCAGGTGTCTTCAGGCCTGGTTGCAAAGACCTCCTCTGTGGTCTAGCAGGGCTGCTCCTCCAATGAGGGGGGGGGGAGGTCAAAGAGCCAGCCATTGAGTTCATGTCAGATATAGTTCCTGTTTCCCTTACTAGGGTACCCACTTGGATACTGAGTTATCATGGAGATCTTCAACAACCCTATATCTGACAGAAGCCTGATATCCAGAATCTATAAAGAACTAAAGATGTTAAAAAGCAACAAATCAAGTAATCCAATTAAAAAAAATGGGGTACGGAGCTAAATAGAGAATTCTCTGTAGAGGAATATAGAATGGCAGAGAAACACTTAAAGAGATGTTCAAGGTCCTTAGCCATCGGAGAGGTGCAAATCAAAACAACCCTGAGATTTCACCTTACACCCTTCAGAATGGCTAAGATCAAAAACTCAAGTGACAACACATGCTGGAGAGGTTGTGGAGAAAGGGGAACCTTCCTCCATTGCTGGTGGGAATGTAAACTTGTACAACCACTTTGGAAATCAATCTGGTGCTTTCTCAGACAACTAGGAATATCGCTTCCTCAAGATCCAGCTATACCACTCCTAGCCATATATCCAAAAGATGCTCAAGTATAGAACAAGGACATTTGCTCAACCATGGTCATAGCATCTTTATTCCCAATAGCAGAACCTGGAAACAACCCAGATGCCCCTCAATGGAGGAATGGATACAGAAATTGTGGTACTTTTACACAATGGAATACTATTCAGCAATTAAAAACAAGGAAATCAAGAAACTATCTTTTTAAATTGAAATCAGCTGTTGAGGTAGGTATTAAAGCTGTGGGGAAAACCTGCCAGATGTTTGAGAAGGGTAACTGCTACAGGCTCTAAATAGTATCTACATGTCCGGTTATTTCGTCCTTTTAAACAAACCATATCAATCTCACTATAGTTCAGAAAATAAGATTACTTTAAGGTGAACAATTAATTACTTTGCAATGAATAGTTAATAATGCCACAGAACTATCTTAAATTTATGTTTCTATAGCATTCTTATCTTTTATGTGTTGCTAATCAATTCTCACCAACATCTTCTCAGCAGAACTAGACTTGTATTATACTTCTTATCATTATTATTTGTGAGCTGCTGAGGATCCAGCCCTGGGTCTCAGGCTTATTAGCCAGTGCTTGCCGCCAACATCACCCTCCCACCCCACCCCGTCCCTAAACCTAAACCCTCATTCCTGCTATTACATAAATTAGGGAAGGCATATGCTGCCTCAGAGCAGAAAGCAGAGATATCTGAAGTTAATTTTCTTTCTTTCTTTCTTTCTTTCTTTCTTTCTTTCTTTCTTTCTTTCTTTCTTTCTTTCTTTCTTTTTTCTTTCTTTCTTTCTTTCTTTCTTTCTTTCTTTCTTTCTTTCTTTCTTTCTTTCTTTCTTTCTTTCTTTCTTTCTTTCTTCCTATCCATCCATCCATTCTTCTACTTACCTACCTACCTATCTATCTATTTACTTGCTTTTTCAAGACAGGGTTTTTTTGTGTAGTCTTGGCCTTCCTCAACTCATTTTGTAGAAAAGGCTGGCCTGGAACTCAAAGAGATCCACCTGCCTCTGCCAGTCTGAACTCATTTCTACTTATAACCTGAGAGTGTCTGTTTCTATTATCTACACTCAACTGTGAACTTGTTCAGAGAACCAAAAGGGCAGAAATATCTGAAGGGATTTCTTATGACTCCCAGTTCTCTTTTATCTCTGTATATGAACATCAGAGTCATATCCGTTACTACAGCATTGCTCCTCATGTAACTAAAGCAATGTTTTCTAAAAGATAGAGTTCAGGCTAAAGTACATTTTGTGTGTGTGTGTGTGTGTGTGTGTGTGTGCGCGTGTGTATTTGTGCCTGTGTGTGTGTATTGGTACACAAATAGTTCTTAAACTGTGTTTCAGGACCAGCAGTGTTAGCCTTAACTGTGAACCCACTGAAAATGCAAATTTCTGGAGTCCAGACCACAGGTATCAGAATCTACAGAGACAGGACTCAGCTGCCTCATTCTAACAAAGGTTCCTGGTTCATTCTCTTTGGAGAAATACAATCACTGTGATATAGTAGTTCAAAGATGACAACATGGCATCTCACACTCTTCATAGGGTTTGGAGACTATTGAAAAAGCTGTAACAGTATTTGCTTTTTACTGAGGTCATGTTTAAGATACAAAATTCACGCAAGCAGAAAAAGGAAACTTGTCCATAGACGAAATCAGGAACAAGTGTGATAGGTATTAAAAATAAAATAAAACAAGGCGACTGAACATAGGTTCCCATCAAGAAATTCTGTTGAGCGTTGGTGGTACAGTGGTAAGCACAGCTACCTTCCAAGAACTGCTATTGATGTGGTTCCTGTCTTAAATCTACTTTATTTTAGAACTGAAGTGTTCTCAGTGGGCTCATATATTGACAATCTCTTTCTTAGACAGTGATGCTGTTGAGCAGGATTAAATGGGTTAATCGAGTGGTTCTAAATCTTCCTAGTGCTGCAATCCTGTAATACAGTTCTTCATGTCATGCTGAACCCCAACATAAAATTATTCTGTTTCTAGTTCTTAACTGTAGTTTTGCTATTGTTATGAATCATAATGTAAATATCTGATAGGCAGGATATCTGATATGTAATATAACCCATGTTGAGAACTGCTGGGTTAATGAATTCATAGATGAATCAGCAATAGGGACAGGGTGGAGCAAGAAAGGGGAGTCAACGTGTTTTTGAGACGTGTATATTTTCATCTGCTTTATCATTTTCTTTACTCTGCTTTGTGGCTGTCATAAATCCAGCCATTTTCTGCCTTCTTCCAACATGCTCTGTGTTCCCATAGGCCAGAAAGCAATGGAGTCAGCTGATACGATGTGAAACATCACCAAGTATGTTGACATACATCAAATAAGAAAGTGAGACTCTTTAAATATATATGTGTGTCTGCATGTGTGCGTGCATGTGTATTTGTGTGTATGTATGTGTAATGCATGTATACAGTCTTTTTTATATATGTGTGTATGAAGTTCAGGAGTTCACATTGTTTGTCTTCTTTTAGTTATCTCTTGATTGATTGATTGATTGATTGATTCGTTGGTTGGTTGATTGAGTGTGTGAGATAAGGTCTGTCACTGAAGTTTTTACTCTGAAGTTTGTTTTTCTCCACATTCTTGCCAAGACTCATTTTTGAAGTGCAATGTTCACCACAAAATTCAAGGTAATATTTCATTGTGTTGTAATTTTCATTTCCTTTTGGTTAATTATAAAGAGATGTTTCATATTCATGTATGTATTTGCATGTGTTCTTGGTTATTCACATTTTGGGTCATCTTAAAAATCGGTTTACTCTCCACTTGAGTTAAGTGAGATCCTTATATAATTTGGATATCAACCTTATAAGATATGCAGTTCCCAGATATTTGCCCAATTCTGAAGATTTTTTTTTATTTTTAAAAAGAGAGAAATTTAAACTTTTAATCTGTATCAGTGTTTTGCCTTCATTTATGTAAGTGCACTCTTTGCTTCCCTCATGCGGCAGAGGGCAGAAGAGAGCATTGAATCCCCTGAATTCAAATATGGTTGTAAGTTGTCATGTTGGTGATGGGAGCTGAACCCAAGGTCTCCATAAGAACAGAAAGTTCTCTTAAAAAGTAAGCCATCTAGTATGACCTGGAGAGGACAGGAGCTCCGCAAGAACCAAATATATCAGGGCACAGGGGTCTTTTATGAGACTCTTTCTCCAACCAAGGATTATGTATGGATATAACATAGAACCCCTGCTTGGATGTTATCAATGGTAGCTCAATATCCAAGTGGGTACCCTAGTAAGGGGAACAGGGACTATTTTGGACATGAACTCAATGGCTGGCTCTTCGACCCCTCTGGCCCCCCCACCTCTCTCGAGGGAGAAGCAGCCTTGCTAGGCCACAGAAGAGGACATTGCAGCCAGTCCTAAAGAGACCTGATAAGCTAGAGTTAGATGGAAGGGGAGGAGGTCCTCCCCTATCAGTGGACTTGGAAAGGGGTAGGGAGGAGATGAGGGAAGGATGGGGAGGATAGGGAGGGAATGTGGGAGGGGGCTATGGCTGGGATACAAAGTACATAACCTGTGATTAACATAAAATAAAACTGTTAAAAAAAAAAAAAAAGAAAACTGAGCCATCGCTCCAGTTACTATTTTGTTGTTCTTGGTTGATATGTTTTTTAGTTTTGGTGGTTTTGTTTGTTTGTTTCCGTTTTCTTCTTCCTGTGAATACATCACTCCAGTTTTTATTTTTATTTTTATTTAATCATGTGCTGTCTGAGTGTAGACCTCCAGAGATGAACTCTGGAGTCCCCAGACATTTAAGAGAAGCAAGTAAGTATTGGAGAAATGGAAAATATAAATTAACAGAAGGATGTTGGCACAATGTAAAGAGATATCTGAGGAACGGATGTGAATATCCCCTCTTTCTCTTTCTCTCTTATTAAGTCAATTGTTTACTTTAAATTCTGATCACAGTTTTCCCTCCTTCTTGTCCTCCCAATCCCTCTGATTCACTTCCCATCTCCTCATCCACTCCCCTTCTCGTCAGAAACGTGAAGCCTTCCCACAGATATCACACAGCCCTTGGCATATCAATTTGCAGGAGGACTAAGCACATCTACTTTTATTAAGGTTAAAATAAGGCAGCCTAGTTGTGGGAAAGGGATCCAAAGCACACAGTGTAGTCACACACAGCCCCTGCTCCCACTTTATGAAGCACACAGCAAGCCCCAACAGCATGACTGTTACATATGTGCAGAGGGTCTAGGTACATCCCATGCATGCTATCTGGTTGGTGGTTCAGTCTCCACGAGCCCCTACAGGGCCAGGAAGTGTATTCTGTTGGTTTTCTTGTGTCCTTGACTACTCTGGTTCCTTCTGTCCTTTTACTCTCTTTACCACAAAATTCCCCTTAACAAATGAGATGTTTTCAACAATTCTTTCCTTTTTTACTATCATAAGGAATTTTTCAATAAATTTGGAAAACCACTTCTGCCTATTTATTGTATTTATTGAAATGAAATGTATTTGTTGAAACTCTTTGGATTATTTAAAGCCTATTAAATTTCTATGGGACACTTTTAAATAAATTTTGTAAATTCTCAGGCAAAAGCAAGCCACTAGTGAGAGTTTCCCAAACTTAGTAGAATCATTCTGACTGTTTTCTGTTTTAATTTTTCACTTCACATATATTATAACCATTGACCACATCACATAAAAATGTGTTTGATTAAACTATCACTCAACCAATATATCAATAGAAACATTTTAACACTACACCCGAAGTTGTGCTTAGAGGTAAAGCTGGACTTCACTGAGATAGGTGGCTAATTTATGCTTATATAGACAATATTTTTGTGCCCCAGCTACTTGGATTTGATGTCGGAAATCTGCCTTCTGACACAGAAGGAAATCTAAGAGATCGCTGACTCATTCTCTCTAGCAAAAATAAAAATAAAAAAAAAAACTCATCTGAAGGATCACTGCATTAATAAACAAATGCTCACTAAAATAGGGGAAACTTACTGTAATAGATTTTCAGTGAAATAGCTTTCAGCTCTATGTATCTAATCCAGTTATTGTACGTGTGTCATACATATTAGAATTCATGATATTTATGAAAAGAGAAACGTTTATAAATGTTATAAGATAGTACATAAACATGCAGAAATATTTTTGGATTGACAAAATCTTACAAACACCTAGATGTTGGAGATACATGAAAATATAGCAGAGCTGTCTTAAGGACAGGAACTTAGGCAACCTGGGGTCAATTTCCAAGCTTCCTACCAAATAGGTTCTTATTTGTCCATGGCTGATTTCACTAATGATTCGCAAGCATGTTTGTTATCTATAATATGTTTGGAGAACCACCCACCTCTCAGGAGTGTAGTGATGTGTGTGTGTGTTGCTATCACTTTTATTAAAATGATCTTTTGATATTATAACACAATTACATTATTCATTTACCATTTCCTTCCTGAAAAACCTTCCATGTACCCCCATTTCTTTCAAATGTATGGCCTCTCCTTTATTTTTATTTTTTTAATGTTTAGATAGATAGATAGATAGATAGATAGATAGATAGATAGATAGATAGATAGATAGATAGATAGATAGATAGAAGATATGAATGTTAAAGAAGAAAGCTAGGGAACTCTAGTAGGAATGGCTAATCAGGTTAACTCCGCCTCTCTCTGCTCTAGAAGTTTGCTTGGTTGCAAGATACTATTGAGACTGCAAAAGCAATGTGAATAAGCAGCACTTGTCATTCCTCTTATTTCAACCCCTTATCCCTTTCTAAATTCCCATTCTCTCCCCAGCTTTGCTCACTTCTTTTTTTTTTTTTTTTATGATCTCAGATGTGCCAAATACTTGGTACAATACTCTAAGCTCTTTGGAGTAGGAATTCTGTACAAATATAATAAACTAATATGTGGTAATAATAGTAAAGTGGTTCTTACCAGATGGAGCTTTTCAGCTTCTCTTTTAATTGGAAAGACCGCATACATAATTTCAATGTGTGACGCTTCCTTAGGTTAATCGTTTTAGAAAGCCCTTTCGTTCCATTGGGATTAATGAAACACTTCTTTATTATGTCATCTATCTTTGTGTCTATTGACTGGTTTGAATCAGTGTGCAAATAGTGCTCACACACTCTATCAGTACCAAAACCATGCTGAGTTTATTATTTGGTGATATTTATTTCTTTCAAAATGTGATTCTAAATATACTTATAAGATAAAATGGAAAATTGCAGGAATAAAAGAATTTTAATTAGTCATTTCTGTTCTTATTCTTTCCCATAATTTTGTTCATTGTTATTTTTGTGTCTGTTGCCATGTATTGATATTGAATACATATGTCATACAACCTCTGAACGCTACTTAAAAAGAAAGAGAAGTTTTGTGGTCCAGGTTTGAATGGTTCCTGGCTCCCAATTAGTGATCCCACTTTCCTCCTGGCTCCCAATTAGTGATCCCACTTTCCTGATACTAAGATGGCCACTGAATCCCAAGGACATTCTTAACATCTTTTTGGGGTTTTCAAAAGGGATGCAGTCCTTTGCCCTTTTCACTTTGTGCTTACTGGACCCCTGACTAACACTTCAAGAGCAAATAATAAGAGTTTGTAAATAGCTCATTCTTTCCCCTTATGTTGTTTCTGTTTATATCTCTCTCCCATTTACAGTAACAGGAGGTCAAGTTGTGGTAATTGCTGTAGACACGGATTCAAATTCAGGGTCAGTTATTTTTGTGAAATTGACAGTATCTTCAGAGTTGAGATCATATTTGGATTAAAAAGCTATAGTGCATACATGTCAGAAAAAAGGATGGGCAAACAAATTAGTGATTTCTACTGGCGATAGTCATACTGGACTGGGCAGAATCAATGCTTTTTCTCCCTGTATGTCAGTAACTTTGTACATGATTTCTGTAATATTTGCATTTGTTGTCCTTTTAAATGCTGACCTTCAAATCTGCAGTCAAACTGCCTTGCTTCTGGCAGCATTTTGTTTTTAAAAGGCTCTTTGGAGGCCAAGCTAATTTCCACAGAGATTTCTTTTTGCCTCTAACATTCCATCTCATTTCCCACCCTGTGCTTGGTGCTCATTACAGCATGATTGACTCAAGGAAGAAATATGGCATATCATAAAGGTATTTTATCCCCAATAAACCTCCTCAACCCTTCATCTGAGTTTATATATATACTAAAATATGCGTTGAGAAAAGTAGCCTACAAGCTCTCTGCTTTCATCCAAGTATGGCTGATATTTTTACCCTTCATCTGAAAAGACAAACTGTTTTCTCAATTAGACACACTCAACTCTTTTGAAAAGAGTGAGAGAAGATCAAGTAACATGTATCTTTCGGTATCTTTAGGTTCTTTAGCTCTGGATCCATTGTCAGTTTCTTGGCGCTTTCCAGAATGTGACATTTCTCTTGAATAAGAAATTCAGTAAACCTCAATTGTCCTGGTTTTACTGAGCTCACAGCCTTTATAAAGCATACTATAAATGTGTAATGGGTTTATGGTACCAGCTGCAAAATCTGTTAATGCCCAGGCTAAAGGCTATACCTTTTGGTAATGCTTGGGCTGATGAAAAAAAAAATGGCATACTTTTTGGTAAATCTTCCCAAACTGCACAAACTCTCAACCACAGGAGAGACTAATCAGGAGAAAGCAATCAGTTGGAAACTTAATCAATTACTGTAAGTTTTATGTTTGGGTGAGACAATAACACTATACATTCAAAGGACATTTAAAAAGTTTGAGGTATCATATTCTGCTACTTGCATTTTATGATCTTATCAGTAGCAATCTATTAATCAGCCTATTTGGGAGTCCCCGTAGAATGATCCTTCAGAATTATACAAATAGGACAAATTAATTTAGTGTGAATGCTAAGTCAATAAGAGATGTGTATCATCATATTTCATTTTCGAATTTTTGCCTTTGTGTGAACTCAACATGTATTGAGAACATTTTCCTCTTCTTTCCTCTCCTCTCCTCTCTACTCCCTTCCTCTCCTCTCTACTTTCCTCCTCTCCTCTCCTTTCCTCTTACTCTACTTTCCTCCCCTCTCCTCTTCTTTCCTCCCCTTTCCTCCTCTCTCATTGAGGTCTTTTTAATTATTAATTTACTATTCTATAAATTACAATTTATTTGCTTTGTATCCCAGCTGTAGCCCAGTCCCTCTTCTCATCCCAATTCCACCCTTCATTCCTCTTGTCCTCCTTTTCCCCTCCCCTAGTCAATTATTAGGGGCGGTCCCCCTCTCTTTCCATCTGACCCTAGCCAATCAGGTCTCATCAGGACTGGCTGCATTGTCTCCCTCTATTGTCTGGTAAAGCTGTTCCTCCCTCAGAAGGTGGTGATTAAAGAGCCCACCATTGAGTCCATGTCAGAGACAGCTTCTGTTCCCCTTACAAGGGCACCCACTTGGACTTTGGGCCAAAGCTTCCTCTGTGCAGGGGTTCTAGGTTATCTCCATGCATGATCCTTGGTTGGAGTATCAGTCTCAAAAAGACCCCTGTGTCAAGATATTTTGGTTCTGTTGCTGTCCTTGTGGAGCTCCTGTTTTCTCCAGGTCTTTCATTTCCCCAGTTTTTCATAAGATTCCCTGCACTCTGCCTAAAGTTTAGCTATGAGTCTCACCATCTGCTTTGATACCCTGTTGGGTAGAGTCTTTCAGAGCTTTTCTTGTTTTTAAACAGAACCTTGTTAGAACAGTCTAGCCTTGATGCTGCTCCCCTATCAGTAGACTTAGGGAGGAGCATGCGTGGATTAGGGGGAGGAAAGGTGAGATTGGGAGGGGAGGAGGGAGGGGCTTATGGGGGGATACAAAGTGAACAATGTGTAATTAATAAAAAATTTATTAAAAATAAAGAAATAAAATAAAATAAAATTAAAAAATAATTCACAAAAATGTGTTCCTGCAATAAGTTACCTGGAGAAACATAAGATCATCTCAAAAGGAAGAATGCTGTGTTTGTAATTAAAATTCACAAGTTTGAAAATTGAAGTCATCCTTAGAGTAACATTAGCTCAGGGTCATTTTGCGAGGATCAACGTATCCCAAATGACGATTTATAACTACATCAATGAGCATTTAGGATTTTATGCCTCTATTTATAGGGAATCATCACAAGGCTAAAATATATCCTCTGATGTTATAGCTGACACATTGAAAAATCAAAACACATCAGCTCCTGCCATGAATAATCTCTGTTTAAACAGTGAAGCAAATAACCTTTGATTAGTATGGCTGGCATTAATTTAGACATCACGCTTCTGTCAGTGTTTAGCTGTACAAAATAGTTAGTGAGGCATCAAACATGTCTCCTTAAATAAAACAAGAACTTCAGCTAAATCTTGAGTGTTAAACTGTATTACCTGAATCCAAAATAGACTTCTGATCTGTTGATCCCCAGCTCAGGAGTTATTCAGCATATCCTAAACTTACCTCTCAAAAGCTAAGATCTACACAAGCAGAAAATCTGAGAAGTGTATGCTCACAGCATAAAATATTTGCACCACTTCATGAATATACATGGATTAATAGAAAATGCCTAATACTTATTTAGCACTTACTGAGTACTTTCTATGAATTTTTCAATTAATCCTTCCCATCTTTAGTTTATAAATGTTATTTTACAGCATTATAAATTGAATTGCATTTTGTCTTTTGTTTTTTTTAATTTCTCTTTTCTCATTTTTTTATTCACTTTACATCCTTGTAGCTCCTTGCCTACTCCCCTCCCAGTCTAACTCTCTCTCCCTCACACCTCCCTTTTTACTCAGAAAAGTGGAGCTCCCTTTCCATTCCACCCCAGGTCATCAAGTTGCACTGGGACTGAACTTTTCCTCTTCCCATGTGGCCTGTCAAGGCAGTTCCGCCAGGGGAAAGTGATCTAAAATCTATCAAATGGGTCCCCATTACCATTACTACAGTACCCACCTATAGCCTAAGGTGCCCATGCGGTACATCTTTGTAGGGCGCCTACGTCTAGTTGTGGGCCCTGGTTAGTTGGCATTGATTTTTTTCTTGAGGAGCTCCTGTCACTTCTGGATACTTTTTTTCTTTTCTCTTTCCTCCAACTATCCCCCAAGACCAATGTTTGGCTTTAAGTCTAGGCATCTATTTTGAGGTGTTACTGGGTAGAGCCTCTCAGAGAGCAGCTCTGTCAGGCTCCTATCTGCAAGTTTAGCAGAGCAACTTTGACTGTGTCAGAAGTTGGAACTCTCTGGTAGGGTGGGTATTTGGTTGGGCCAGGCATTGGTGGGACATTCCCTCAGTCTCTCCTCTATCAGCTCTGTCTTTATCCCTGCACATCTTGTATACAGGGTAAATTTAGTGTCTAAGTTTTGTGGGTGTGTAGGTGTTCCCTGCCCTTTATTAGAAAACTAGTCTAGTTACAGAATATCCTCTTCAGTCTCTATGGTCTCTGCTACTAGGAGTCACTGCTTGAATCCACCTCATATCATTCCAGGAGCCCACCTAGTGTTAGGTCTCCAGCCTGTCACAGGAATAACCCACCCACAGTTTCTCTTTTCTCTACAGGCTGTCTTCTCTCCCACTCTCTCCTCAGGAGCCAAAACCATTCAATGGAACAAAAGATAGCATTTTCAACAAATGGTGCTCTTCTAACTGGAGGTCTACATGTTGCAAATGCAAATATATCCATATTTATCACCCTGTGCAAAACTCAAAACCAAGTGGATCAAAGACCTCAATTAACACCAGATACACTTAATCTATTAGAAAAGAAAGAGCCTTGAACTCATTGGCAGAGAAGACAACTTTCTAAACAGAACACCAATAGCCAGGCTCTAAGATCAACAATTAAAAAAGTGGGATCTAATGAACCGGAAAAGCTTCTGTAAGGCAAAGGACACCTTCAATAGGACAAAAAGACAATCTACAGAGTGGGAAAAGATTTCACCACTTCTACATGAGATAAAGAACAATCCTCTGTTTCTTTTATTTCTTTCAGTGACTTAAGTATTTCCTCTCTAAAGGCCACATACTGTTTGTCTGAAACTTCCTGTATTTCTTTACTGATGGCCATACTCTGTTTGTCTTTATCTTCCTCTATTTCTTTATGGATGGCCATAATATGTTTAGCTCTATCTTCCTCTAGTTCTTTACACATTTTATTTGTTTCCTCTGTTATCCTCTTCATTAGCATAGATGTTAGATCATCTTCTTGAATTTCAGCTATGCTGGGGTGTCCAGGGCTGCTTGCCCCTGGATAACTAGGTTCTGGAGATGCCATATTGCTCTGTCTTTTGTTGGTTGAGCTTTTATGCTGGTCTCTACTCATTGGGCTATCTTAGGTGTTGGGTGTTAGTTTCTGGTGGTTCCTGGAATCCTGTGGTGGAGAGAATCCCCTTGGCAGGAAGATTGTTTTTCCTGAAGGAAGCCCCCTCAGCTTTTTGGGTATGGTCACTGAATGCCCGGTGTTTTTCAGGAATTTCCACAGCTCACCTCAGGTGTACAGACCTGAGTGGCAACTGTGGACCTTGTTAGTCAAGAGGGCTCTGCTCTCACCCAGAGAAGACCTGGGGACAGCTGCCCTGCTTCTGGGTTTCTGGCTGTAAATTTAGTGAGCTGCAGCTATTGCCTGGGTGTCCCTTGGTTTGGTAAGTTCTGGTAGGGATAACTGGTTGCCCCTTGGAGCAGTGTCTTCTGTAGGTCTGAGGTTGGAGCTCTATACCCCATTACTTAAACATAGTCAGTAGTAGGTAAGCACTGCTCTCATGCGAGCAGCAAGAGGCTAGTTGGTGCACAGCAGGTCTCTGGGCTGGCAGTGCGCACACTCACAGGTCTCAGGGACCTTTTCCAGGGAAATACTGGGTAACCTAAGTTGGTCTCCCTTTGCTTACTTCCCTGTGGGGTTTTCCCTCAACAAGCAAACCCAGTCTCTGATGCCCTGGGGCGCACAGTTCTTCTGTGATGGAGAGTCAAGTCAGGTGCGCAGCAAGTCTCTGTGCTCTCGGGTGGAGCCTATTTCAGAGATGGTGGTGCATGCCTGCCATTCTGCGGGGCCTTTTCCTGGGGAAGGCTGGGTGACCTAGGTCAGTCTCATTTCCTTCCTTCCCTGTGGGTTTTTGTCATGACTGGGACTCCCAGTCTTGGGTGTTTTTGTGCCCAGTGTTCAGCCTGGGAAGGTGATTAGGATACCCAGGCTTGTGGCTCTGATCTGGCAACCGAGTGCCTGTGGGAAATTTGCAGGCAAATAGATGGGACAAGAAAAGATCATCCTGAGTGAGGTAATCCAGACTCCAAAAGATGCACATGCTATGCACATGCACTCACTTATAAGTGGATCTTAGCCATATAGAACAAGATAAGCATAATAAGAGGTACCAACTCAAAGAAGGTAAGTAATAAGAAGGCCTCAAATGAGGATGCATAAATCTCTCTCATATGGGGAGATAGACTATGCAGAGGCAATGCCTAAAGAGAGGGAAACATATAGGAGAAGGGTCACTTGTATTTTTTAATTTATTTTTCTATTAATCACAATCTATTCATTTTGTATCCCAGCTGTAGCCCCCACCATCATCCCCTCCCAATGCCACTATTATTCCCTCTTTTCCTCCCATGCCCCTCCCCACATCCACTGATAGGGGAGGTCCTCCTCCCCTTCCATCTGACCCTAGTCTGTCAAGTCTCATCAGTACTGTCTATATTGTCTTCCTCTGTGGCCTGGTAAGGCTTCCCCACCTCAGGGGAAGGTGATCAAAGAGCCAGCCCCTGAGTTCATATCAAAGACAATCCCTGTTCTTATTACTAGGGAATCTACTTGGAGACTGAGCTGCCATGGGATACATCTGTGCAGGGTTTCTAGGTTATTTCCATACATGGTCCTTAGTTGGAGTATCAGTCACAGAAAAGAACACTATGCCCAGATTTTTTGGTTCTGTTGGTCTCCTTGTGGAGCTCCTGTACCCTCCAGGTCTTTCATCTCCCCCTTCTTTCATAAGGTTCCCTGCCCTCTGCCCAAAGTTTCACCATGAGTCTCCGCATCTGTTTCCATACCTTGCTGGGTAGAGTCTTTCACAGGCCCTCTGTGGTAGGCTCCTGTCCTGATCCCTGTTTTCTCCCTCTATTGATTTCTATTCTATTTGCCTTTCTGAATGAGGGATTGTGAATCTTACCCAGGGTCCTCCTTCTTGCTTAGCTTCTTTAGGTGTACAGATTATCCTATATGTCTAATATCCACTTATAAGTAAGTATATACCATATGTGTCTTTCTGCTTCTGGGTTACCTCACTCAGGATGATCTTTTCTAGTTTCCCACCATTTGCCTGCAAATTTCATGATTTCTTTGTTTTTAATTGCTGAGTAGTATTCCATTTGTAAACGTACCTCAATTTCTGTATCCATTCCTCAGTTGAGGGACACCTGGGTTGTTGCCAGATTCTGGTTATTATGAATAAAGGTGCTATGAGCACTTGTTGCTCACTTAGCACAGTAGACAGCACATCAGTCTTAGAATCTGAAGAGGCACTTGCATCTTCCATGGTCCTACTTATAGGTTTTTTTTGTGTGTGTGAGTTTATTGTGAGTTTTTGTGAGATTTTTGATTCACTGGGATCTAATTTCAGAACAAGCAGATAGATATAGGACTAGTTTTACCCTTCCGTATGGGGACATCCAATGTCCTTAGTACAATCTGTTGAAGACAGTAAATTCCTTCAAGTGTATTTTTTCCTCTTTGTTAAATATATATATTTTTTAGTTAGAAGTACTCATGTTTAGTTCTTTTTTGTTACTCTATCTGTTTCTTTTCTCCTTTTATTTTCTTATTTTTATTATTATAGTGCTATAATATAGCTTGGAGTCTGGAATAGAAATCTTTCAAGTATTCTTTTTTCCCCCCCAAGATTTTTTTTTTTTGATTTTCAGAGTATTTTCTGTTTCCATATGAATTTTAGAATGTTTATTTTAAAATTTCTGTGAGGCGTGTTTCGGGTCCTTTGATGGGGATTTTCTTGGATATATGAAATTCCTTTTGGTAAGGTAGTAATTTTCTACAATATTAATTCTACTGTTTCATGAACATGAGATGCCTTTTTATTTTTTAGTGTAGTTTTCAATTTTCTATTTCAGATATATGAACCTTTCATTGTAGTAGATGTTGTCTCCCTCTTGTTTAGGTTATATTGAGTGAGGAACTCTAGACCAAGAAAGACAAACAGTAACTGTTCTCTGTTATCTGTATTTTCTACCTCCAAATCTTCAGGCTGATTTTAGAACAAATGATTACCAGAGAGTGGTAGAACTTTAGAAGGAATAGCAGGATACAGGTTTTATGAAGTGATAAAGCTTAAAGAATCAATGTATTTAATATTTACCAAAATCATATAATATGTGCACATATATAAACATATATTAAAGAAAGTTAAACTACACAGGGTTCATAAACTAAAAAACAAAACAAAACAAAACAAAAAAACAAAAAAAAAACCTCCTAGTATCAAACATGAGAAACATTTCATGATTGGTCAGGGTAATCAAAGTGACTCCAAAACAACAGAAATTATCAACATAGCCCATTTTTGTATCTTAGGAATTTAATGGTGTTCTCTGCTGTTTAAGATACTCTACAATTAGGAGACAGGAATTGGAATATTTGAGTAAATCTGACCTAAAAAACCTTCTATATGACATCTAGATTTTCTGTGTCTAAAAAATGTGATACGATTTGACAAGCATTAGAGACAAACAGTTCTACCGAGGTGCAACATCCCTGAACCACAAAAATGATCAGAATAGCTATATATAGTATATATTATATGTATTTATATATAATAGTTCAAGAAGAACCACTCACATGTCCATGCCAACCGATAGCTGTCTAGTTTGATTTAAGGCCCAGTCAACAGGAGAAAAATCATGCTTGCTACCTGAAACCTAGCCAGTTCTTCTGTTCTAGTGATGTCATGGACCTTAGAAAAAATTCTATTACTGCAACTTTGTTATAATAGCACAATTTCTTATTACATTCTAAGTCATATCCTTATACCCATAGATAATTGATGTTTTCTTCCCTCATCAAGGAAGCCTGTCTTTACAGCAAATGGATATAACCATGAAAATCCAAAACTACACCAAATGCAGAGATCCAAGCTCCGAGATAAAACTAATTAAAATTCCTTCATCTGTGGTTCAGTCTTTATCATGGAAGAAGAAGCCAAAAGATTATAAAAGCCAGAATACAACTAAGTGTGTTGTGAACTAGTTGCTCATATGAATAGCTGTATAAGCAAGACTAGAACAACAGCAGTATCAAAGGACATGTTTATGTGAAAGAGGAAAATATCATAAGTTTCATGCTTAGAGAATAACTTTAAGAAACTAATCACTATTGGTAGAATTAACCTCTTTCAGGGTTAAGCCCCTTATTGATTGTTCAATGAAAAGTGATCAGCCCTGAAAACACTGTCCATACCCCCCCCCCACAAGCTCCACATATAAACAACAAAATATATACCAAACCACAACAAAACAAAACAAAAAAATCAGGCTCAGTAGGATGTGTGTGTGTGTGTGTGTGTGTGTGTGTGTGTAAAGATATATTTCTTTATTATTTATATAATGTTCTGCCTTTACACCAGAAGTGAGCCACCCTGTGGTTGCTGGGAATTGAACTCAGGACCTTTGGGAGAGCAGCCAGTGCTCTTAACTTCTGAGCCATCTCTCCAGCCCCTAATGAAGACTTTCTAATAGTTCTCTTTATACTTGCTTGTAATAGTTACTTATATTTTGATAATTTAAAAATACTAACAAAGAGAAAGGAATTATCGGTTGATTTGTTGTCCCAGAAAATAGTAAAAAGAGGAAGAAAATAAAAGTTTAAAAAGCTATCATTTGTTTACTAACTACTGTGTGTCACACTTTACTAGGGGATTTACACCCAAATGGTTACTGGCTCCAAACCCAATTGAAATTCAAAAAGTATTTGTCAAGTGCTCAGAAAATATCAGACTGAATTCCCTCCTGGATAAAGAAACAGTGCTTAGCTGTTGTTCTGGAGACTAATAAACATCAATCATGGAAAGACAATGTCAATAATGTACCTACTACAGTATGAGATACCTGATTAAACTGTGTGTGCATATGTATGTGTGCATATGCATGTGCCTGTGTATGTGTTTGTTGGGTTTTGCATGTGCGTATACACAAGTCAGTAACAACAGAGGAAAAACATGGTATTAGAAAGCCGATAGCCTTGTGTGAAAGAGAAGTTATGAAAAAAAAATATTCCTTTAGAATCCTGTCTTAGACTTTACAGCCCTTGTAGCTCCTATACACAGTCCATTCAAGAGGAATGGGACTAGCCCAGAGATAAGTGGAAGCTTCAATCTATAAAGAAAATGGATGCTCTGCTACCTCTCAGATAATATGCTTTGTTTGATGCTTGTCTAGAACTAAATAATTTCATTACAAATCAGTTTAGGAAAGATTTAGGTACTCAATGGCATTTTTCTTTAAAATATCCGAGTAAGAAAAAAAATAGATTTCTTAAGAGAAGTTGAAGATTTATGAGGATCTGGAAATGAATATTGACATGTTAAGAATGTGCTCTATTTTGAGGCTACTACAAATCTTTCAGCTCCACTTCTTTTTGGAATGGATGATTTAATAGAGAGTGTATGAGCCAGGGAAAAGACAGAAATGCACCTATGTAATAGTTCACTGGAGAAAAGGATGAAAGTAAGTGGTCATATAGAAAAACAGAACATTTGATTTCAAAATCTGTGGACACTTGCTCTGAACCTCCAGAGTACAAACCAAGGCTCAAAGAATAACATCATAAGCAGAGTGTAAATAGGATTTCAAAGATGATTAAAATGACAGGGGGCAATGGCCATTTAATGAAATCTACACTGTACCTGTCAGAAATCATTGGAATTAAGTCAGATCAGGACTGTGCCTTCTGTTTCCCAAATGAAAGTGTCTTTGAAGAAAGGCTTTCTCAGGATTTGATTGTGTGTTCTTCAGGTGACTTAGGGGATCTAAAAGAAATTGTATTTTTGTACCAATGTACAGCAGTATAAATGGGATTCACTGATGGCTTTAAGAAAGACTGAACCAGAGAGCCAATTTTGTTTTTATTTTTTTAATTTTTTCCTTAAAATGTTCAGCAGTAGGAAAGACGAGAGTTAGAAGGCAATAAATGTAGAACAGATTGACAGAAGGAAAAGGACAAAGAATGGACTGAAAATCAGTAAGGGGAGGGTGGGGAATCCCAGCATAAAACAATGCCCCAAGGGTAGTGATATGATTCTAGGCATCATTAGACTAGTATTCTGGGAGTTCTGAAGATAGGAGGATTATGAGAAAAAAAAAAAGTAAATGTAAAACTGACTACCTCCTCACACACCAGTTGGCTACAAAGTGAATGCATCTCTTGTTCTTTTGGTTTATTTTGTTTGTTTTTCCAAAAAAATGAATCTTCCTAGCCAAATAGCCTTTTCCTCCTAAGGGAACAGCGTAAGCCACTGACCTTCACTGAAGAGTCATCTTCAAGGAGCTAGGACAAATGAGATGTCTTTTAGTTGAAGACCTGGTGAATTAAGAAATAAATCCTCCTTTCAAGAGTTACTTGTTCATTTTTCTCTGTCACAGAGGCTTTCTTAAGCAGTACTTACATTTGACTTCCTATTCCCACAGTCTTTCTTTGATAGTTTCAGATAAAACAACCAACTGGACAAACTCCCAGGGTGACCGGCTCCATTTATCCTAAATCCAACAGACCCACATATGCTCTATAGTTCATAGACAACCCCCCTTCCCTGACTTGTGACTTAGCTACATACAGCAATGGGAAAATGAAACAGAAGAAAGATACAAAAGAAATTATGAGGCACGTGGAGGGAAGGAATGACATATTACACTTTGAGCATGTTTCACCTTCTCAAATGAACTTTGCTATTAACTGAAAAGTCAAACCAGCATATGTACATAAAACTGTGATTTGTGGACATGTAATGCTGAATTATTTCCAGTATATCTAGCATCAACCTTAATGGCCTTGATGATAACCTTGAACCTTTACCAATTCTTAGACCAAGAAGATTTCTTTCTTTTCTTCCAATTATTTCAATTCTATAGTGATGTGAGAGAAATGAGTAAGTCACACATGAATTCAAAGAGTTCCAATCCATCAAGCATTTTATCACAGATGCATGCTAACTTGTAAAATGTGTTTAGTTGGAGCATCTGTCTCTATATAATTCAAACATCTTACCCTGCCCATTGTTCTGCTTGCACATAATATTTGGAGATAACCCTTTGATGGGGCTGGTGTGTAACTACCAATGGAAACTGTGACACTAAAGTATAGAGCCCTATGAGATCTCATGCTACAGAGATTGGTTTAGGTCTGAGTATCATCACAGTGTCTTCTTAATACCATATCCTATACAGGATGCCTTCTTTCACACACATAACCTTTTAAATTAGAAAAAGCTTGAGTTAGATATAAAATTCAGGAAATCATGTATTCATTACAGAATTACCAAAAGTTCAAATGAATCTTAGGAGGCAGAGATGGGACAATTAGGAAACCAGTTTTTACTTAAAAAAAAAAAACCTGCCTCAAAAACACGTGGAGGAGGAGGGTTAAAAATATTAAGTAGAAGGGGGAGAAAAAGGAAGGACAAGAAGAGTTAAAAAGATCACGTGAAAGTGAAGGAATCATCAATTGATTGGATATCAAAGACTGGGTGTGGGGTCTTAACAGCTCATGGAGATTTATATGCTTGGAGATATTACTTAATTTTTGTTGTTATTTGGACTGGAAATTGTAATGTAGGATTTTATTTGTGATTTTCAAATGTTCAATAATTTTTGAAATGTTAATTAAAATGTGTATTTCTTGGGCTTGCACTGATATATTTTGTCTGCTTGCTCGTAGCACACAGAGAGAAGTGTCTTCTCTCAAGTTATAATAGAAGTGATTTTTATTTACAATGTGGTTAAATACTCTCCCACTCTCGACACCCAGAGCCTTTCAAAAGTTTTTTATATTATATTACTTTGATTTCTAGGTGTTCCTAGAGTTATGCAAATAGAAAGAGTGAAGCGAATAATATATCCAGACCATTGAGAGGATTTTAGGATATTATAAACAGAGAAGTAGGTTATATACCAAAACGTTAGAAAAAGTATAAAATTTTTAAAGAAAGAACATGCTAATGAAATAAAATATCATTTTGAAAATCGCAGCTTGAAAATATTAGTGGTGGTTGTTTTTTATACATTTAAATGATAAAAGAAAGAATCAAGCAGGAGGGAGATGTGGCATGATTTTTGTTAGCAAATCTTTCAATTACCATCTAATACATAATTTTAAAGATATGTAGACAAACACAATCCAGTGACCTCAAGATCATTTACTATTTGTCAGAGATATAAAAATAAAAAAAGAATTATAAGATTCCCTAGAGGGCTTATTGTATGAGTTGTGATACAGCTTAATGTTTGTATAATATAATGTTCTATATTAATATAATATTCTGTATTAATATGATGCAGATGCTTTCTTATATTGATACATGAACCATTTGTAGAAGCAAGACCAATTTATTAGATAATATGTCTTGAGTTGTAACATAGTGTAAATTGAAAATATACTTCAAATTGCAAGGACATCCCAACTTGGTGGGACATTTTATGCAATCGTCTATTAAATCAATTCAGGTCTATATACTTGATTTTATGTATAAGTTTCAGTACTTTGTATAAGATTCTGATATTTTGTGATTTAAAACATGAATTTAAATGTTAAATGATTTTCTTCCTAAGCTCTGGAAAGATTTCAAATAGATATAATTTTAAAAAATGTTTTATCTTCTAATCTCAGTGTGACAAAGAGTGTTCATAATGTTTTGATGATGAGGTGAAGAAAAAATTTAACTTCAGAAATTGAATTCAGGAAATAGTGTAATTAAGCAAAACATATGGGATGATATAATATCATTGGCAGCCATCCTAGATATCAATTTGGAAGTTAAGTAAAGAAAAGAAACTGAAAGTATTCTGCTGTGTTAGTTTTTTTTTTCATTATTAAAAATACTCTTAGGGACTGAAATTTATATTCTTTTCTAATAGAAGCTTTATACACTACCATCATCTCCCTATGGCAACTAAACAACAACAGAAATAACATGTGTTTTTTACCAGTGCATTGAAGGGAGAAGTTGAAAAATTTGAAGTTAAGATTAGAGTGTAGTCAGAGGTGCCCAGCATGCCTTGTACATAGGAACTCCATTCACAGACTCAGAAAATTTGAGCAATATTGGGCGCATTTGAATGAAGCCAATTGTGTCTGGCTACATCAACATTCAGATGATGTCTGACAGAAGCCTCCTGGCAACAAACATGAGCCAGACATTGAGAGGTACCCTAAGTGGAAATGTCAGGTGACTCACACAACAGTTTTAGAATTACATTTCCAATTAAAATGTAGGACTGCTGTGATGCTTCAACCAGTTACTTGTCCTGCTAACAAGTCTGTGGAAATGTATTCCTTCACTACGAATGACTGGGTAGAAAGAGAGAACTGCTTCCTGCTAGTGAGCATCTGATTTCCATGTTCTTGTGGCATTTGCGCAGACACAAACATTACTTCATGAAAATGGGCACTTCCATATAGCTCCAACATGAAAAGCATTTTGCAGAATGTAATTTTAATGATGTATCAAGACATTAATAAAATTGTATTTGCAGGGGTCTGCAGCTGGGATACAAAGTAAATAAACTAATTAATATAAAAATAAAAAATAATTAAAATTGTATTTGCATAGATTTTGGTGCAAGGAATTTGTTATGAGGATACTTATAATGTGGAAACATAGATGTCTTAGTTAGATTTACTAGTGTTTTGATGAAATACTATGACGAAAAGAAAGGTGAGGAGGAAAGAATTTATTCAGCTTACAATTTCACACCATAGTCTCCCGCCGAAGGAAATCAGAACAGGAATTCAAACAGGGTAGGACCCTGGAAGCAGGAGCTAATGCAGAGACCATAGAGCAGTGCTTCTTACTAGCTTTTTCCTTGTGGCTTGCTCAGATGCTCTTTAATAGAACCCAGGACCAGCAGCCTGGTGATGGCACTACCCACAGTGAGGTAAGCCCTCCCCGATCTATCACTAAGAAAATTCCCTGTAGGCTTATGTACAGTCCATTCTTATATAAGCATTTTCCTAATGCTTCCTTCTCCTCTGTGAACCCTACCTGGTGTAAAGTTGGCATAAAATTAGCCAGCACAGTAGATATCATATGATTTTTTTTCAAAGATGACTTGTAGTAGCAATAATAAAATTATAAATAATAGATTGATGATAATATGTTTGTAGAACCATCTTTTCAGAAAAAATGTCTCTTGGGAAAGGGAGCTGAAATGATGCTTCACTGATAGGAAGATTATGCTAAAAGTTTAATTACATTAAAACACAGAGATATTCAGCATAAGGATTATTAAGATAAGTATTAGGTAACCTATGAATAATTATTTTGTTATGTTTTTGGTATATACCATTAGCAGGTAAAATATTATTTGTTGAATTATTAATTTCAACTATCTAAGTGAAAGGCTCACGAGTTTAGTGCCTTGCTCGCCCAGTTTAACACTTCAGTGTGGCACATGCTAAGGGCTTAATAAAAATTATTTTTGATATTATTGTTGCTTTGATATGAATTCTCAGTAGAGAATATAAATAACCTTAAATGATGCATTGGAAATGTATGCTTGGCATTCTGACAATTCCTTCTTTTCTTCTGGATGTAGGAGCAAACAAGTAGCAGGACAAGAGCCTACCACAGAGGGCCTCGGAAAGACTCTACCTAGCAATGTATCAAACCAAATATTAAGATACATAACCAACCCTTTGGCAGAGTGCAGGGAATCATATGAAAGAAGGGGTAGTTAGTATGACATGGAGAGGACAGGAGCTCCTCAAGGACCAAATATATCAGGGCACAGGGGTCTTTTATGAGACTGTTTCTCTAACCAAGGTCCATGTATGGATATGACCTAAAACTCCTGCTTGAATGTAGCAAATGGTAGCTCAATATCCAAGTAGGTACCCTAGTAAGGGGAACAGGGACGATTTCGAACATGAACACAATGGCTGGTGCTTTGACCCCCTCACCCTACGAGGGAGGAGCAGCCTTGCTAGGCCACAGAAGAGGACATTGCAGCCAGTCCTGAAGAGACCTGATAAGCTAGTTAGAAGGAAGGGGAGGAGGACCTCCCCTATTAGCGGACTTGGAAAGGGGCAGGGAGGAGTTGAGGGAGGGATGGGAGGGATAGAGAGGGACTGTGGCACGGGCTACGGCTGGGATACAAAGTACATAACCTGTGAGTAATATAAAATAAAAATTAAAAAAATAAAACATCATAAAACAAAAAAACAACAAAAAACCCTCTGTATTCTGTTTTCTTTAATATTTTTATAAATGAGCATTTTTAGACTGATTTCTAATTTGATTCTTTTTGGAGATCAAAGATGTCCCAACTACAATTTTTCAGGCCACCTTCTAGTTATCATAATGGTGAAATAGGCTATTGTCCTCACTAAAATAATTTTATATTTTTTGAACGACAAAGAATCACACATACTCCCTGATGGGCAATTAGACAGGGACATGCGCAATGGCTATGTAATAAAGGTGGCAAACTTCCAACACTTCTGGCCTCTTCCTTTCACTGTTGACTGGAAAGAAATGCCTGCCAGCACAAAACAAAGGCTTTGTAAACTTTCACCTCCAAACCAGTTGGCCCCATGCTAATGGACAAGCTCAAAAAGTTCAAGGCTTTGTCAAGACATGCCTCACAACATTTGGGGCCAGTCAGACATCCTAGCTTTCTTCAAACTGACCAACCCTAAATTAGATGAGTAAAGCCCAGCTCTCAGAAGAGCCTGGAACTTTTGGCTCTCTGAATCTCCTTTCTGCTTTGCAGAGAGAGGGTCGTTTTCTGTGTGTCCCTGACGCATATATGCGTTACCTCACCCTCAATAAACTCCTTTGTTCAACTGCTGATGATTATAGGTCCTCTTTGAGGTGTTCAAGATTTGTCCTGTGCCACCTTTCACACAGACAATTCACCTGATCAAGACCCTTAGGTTGTATCAGAAGCAGAAAAATATGTGAAGCAGAATATTTGCCCCTTGTAAATCCATATTAACCATCCAGAGCATGAGCAGAGACTTCCCCATCACAGTTGTGGCTTATGCTAGACTATCAGATGGGGCCCAAACCAGAGGGTAGCTCTCTTTGGAAGGTGCAGATTAAAATTAAATTTGCATTTTCTGTAAGTATTTCATCAAGAGCTTTAACAAGCTGTTCACCTACGTTTATATTTCTCTCAGTTGCCATAAGATCATAATATATTCAGAGTGTATGTATGTTTTTATCTTTCTATCTGTGTCTACTCACAGTAACTTTTAATAGAGTTTACTGTACTCATTTGGGGAGGTCATGCCATAGGTCAATCTTCATTACTCTGTCAGTACTACTCAGAAAAACCTCATTGCTGTATCAGTTGAGATTTGTCTCTGTTTTTGTCTTCTGCACAAAAGTTTGCTATAGCCCTCCCATTGGATAATACTGACAGACCTACAGAAAATTTAAATGTCCGAAATGTATGAAGTCATCTGCCGTTTCCTATCATCTTCTTATGTAAATGTGAGGAGGAAGCATTGCCGTCCAGTTCCTCTAGCTAACAAAGTCTTATAGAGACTTAGTGTAACAGTCACTGCATGCTCATACT
>CM053748.1:34213797-34264830 GCA_028658305.1 Pachyuromys duprasi
GAGGCAACACATTCTGCTCTGTCCAGACCTGTAGCTGCAGAAAGGCAATAATGGTATTTAAGTGGATATAAACAGTCAAGGAGTGATTGCACTTTTTCTTATTCATGTTACATATCTATGCCAGCCAATCTCTCAAGACCAAATTGATGACTCTTAAGACAAGGAAGTAAGATAGTGTTAGTGAATAAAACCATATTTACAACTCAATACTCTAATACTTTAAACAAAAGGTCAAGCATTTCTGTGTACACTGAATTCACAAGTAAGCCAGTATCTAAGAGTGAACAAAACATCTAAGACAGCCTGAGAATTTAGAAGGAAGAGAATAAAAGTGGATGTGGAAGATGGAACAAATCCAGACAAACATTAAGATCTAAATGTGATAGAAGAAAAAGTCTTTGAGAAACACAAAGATATCACCATTAATATTTTGTAAGCACAAGAAGACTGGACAGATGCCGGGGAACCTTAACATTACATTCCATCACTAGGAAATAGAAAAAAGACAGAGCTGAAACGAAGGTAGCTGGAATAGCTGGAAACAAAGAGCAAAGGCCACTAAGTATGGAAATGTCACGTTGTCATCATGTCACCAGCCATCTTCAAATGACTTATTGACATAAACTTTTTGGTTATTTCTGAGACAAACAAAATGGGATTATCTAGCTTCCTCTCTTAAACTAAAAAATATGACATTAAGGGTTTTGCCTAGGGCTATACAGTCTGTCTGCACCACATGTAACCAGAGCCCTGATTGTGTGTAGAACTAGAGTGCAAGCCCAGGAGCAGGAAATTGGGGTTTGGCTTCTTTTGGGGCAGTGTTGTGTTCTTCTCACAAAGACCACATGATAGGATCTCAGCACAACCTGAATGCACAACTTGGGTGAGTTTTAGTTTGCAAATATTTTGCATCCACCTGACACTGAATGAATTACACAGAATTCAAATGAAGCTTCTGTATATGGTTAGAACTAGTAGATGCTCATTTTCAAATGAACAATAAAAAGTGTATAGGTATTCCCACCTGTAATTCCAGCACTCCAGAGACTGGGACAAAAGAAAATGAGAAGTTCAAAATGTACTAGGGTGATACAAGGAGTTCAAAGTGGGTTTGGACACTTAATGAGAGCCTAACTTCCTCCGAGAAGGGGGGACTCATATCACCAGCAACAACAAAAACAAAAAACAACCAAATTAAAATTCTAAACAAAACAGTAAGCTAACATGGATTTAATTAAAAATTACAAGCAAGCAGACAGTGCAGACTTTGCTCTCTTCAATCAATATAATAATAATCCAAATATTTCCTTTTACTTGACTGCTTTTTCATTTTTATACATTTTTAATTAAAATAGGATTACACTACTTTCCTCTTCCATTTTTCCCTCCAGCTTTTCCTAGGTACCTTCCCTCCAGTTACTACCACTTAAAATTTCATTATTCTAGGAATCACTCAGCAATAAATGAGCTAACTCACAAAATGTCTCCTTTGTAGCAAAGAAGAAACCCGAAGCAAAATGAATACTTTCTGAAGTCTCAACATCTTCAGAAAACCTTGTTCATTTAGTCATTCTTCTGACTTTTTTTTTTCTGAGAGCAGTTCCACTGGCACTAAAAGGTCTCTTGCTAAAATGACTATGTGATCTCTATTTTGAGAAAGGAAGACCTTGAGGGCATAAAATGGCTTACATGTTTTCTGCTCATCAGAACTGGTGGACGACTATTCTGTTGGACTTTGAAATAAGACTGAGGTATCCAGATGTGACCTCGCTTCTGTTATGTGAACCAATAATGCCTTTGACCTCCAATGTAACCCATCCCCAGACTCACTTGATCCCTTCCCATACTCTGACTAGTTGAAGAAAGAAAAAAAAATGTAGATTCTGGAAAGCTTCCTACATAGTTAGAGGTCTACTCCTTCCATTGCTACAAACAAATCTTGATCCACAGGAGCACGTGTGATCAAGAAGAACAAGAAAGCAATACCAATGGGCTCTGGTGAGTGGTTTGATTTTTGCATGGGGAAGAAAATTCAGTGTTTATGGAAAGCAGAGAGACAAAGCAACTCTAGAGTAGTTCTTGATTTTATCAGTGTTGTAGTTAGCATTCCTTATAGAAGGTAAATAAATATATTGAAGGATTTAAGAGTAAGGAACTGCAAATTTCATTATTTCCTTTTTTTTTAAATTGTTGAGTAGTATTCCATTGTGTAAATGTACCACAATTTCTGTATCCATTCCTCTGTTTAGGGACATCTGGGTTATTTCCAGATTCTGGCTATTACGAATAGCTGCTATGAACATGGTTGAAAAAAATGTCCTTGTTCTACACTTGAGCATATTTTGGATATGTGCCCAGAAGTGGTATAGCTGGATCTTGAGGAAGTACTATTCCTAATTGTTTGAGAAAACGCCAGATTGATTTCCGAAGTTCTTGTAAAAGTTTACATCTCCACCAGCAATGTAGGAGGGTTCCCTTTCTCCACATCCTCTCCAGCATGTATTGATACTTGAGTTTTTGATCTTAGACATTCTGATGGGTATAAGGTTAAATCTCAAGGTTGTTTTGATTTGCATTTCCCTGATGACTAAAGATGTACTCAGCAATTAAAAACAAGGAATCATGAAGTTTGCAGGCAAATGGTGGGAACTAGAGAAGGTCATCATGAGTGTGGTATCGCAGAAGCAGAAAAACATATAAGTATATAAGTGGTATATACTCACTTATAAGTGGATATTAGACATATAATATAGGATAAACATACTAAAATCTGTACACCTAAAGAAAGTATGCAAGGAGTAGGACCCTGGGTAAGATGATCAAACCTCACTCAGAAAAACAAATGGAATAGACATCAGAAGAGAGAGTAAACAAGGAACAGGACAGGAGCCTACCACAGAGGGCCTTTGAAAGACTCTACCCAGTAGAGTATCAAAGCAGATGCTGAGACCAACAGCCAAACTTTGGGCAGAGTGCAAGGAATCTTAGGAAAGCAGAGTGAGATGAAAGACCTGGAAGGGACAGGATTTCCACAAGGAGAGCAACAGAAACAATCAATCAAACAAAAAATCCTAGCACAGGGGTCTTTTCTGAGACTGATACTCCAAACAAGCACCATACATAAAAATAACCTAGAACCCCAATAGAGATGTAGCTCATGGTAGCTCAATATCCAAGTGCATTCTCTAGTAATGGGAAAAAGGATTACCTCTGACAAGAACTCAGTAGCTGGTTCTTTGATCACCTCACTCTGCTCCCCTGAGGTGGGAGCAGCTTTACTAGGCCACAAAGGAAGCCAATGTATCCATTTCTCATGAGACCTGATAAACTAGGGTCAGAGGGAAGGGGAGGAGGACCTCCCCTATCACTGGACTTGAGGAGGAGCATGGGAGGAGATGAGGGAGGGTGGGTAGGATTGGAGAGGATGAGGGGGCTATACCTGGTATAGAAAGTGAATAAACTGTAATTAATAAAAAATTAATTTTAAAAAGAGTAAGGAACTATGGTTGGGGCAGGTAGGATTCTTTACATCAGATGAGTGAAAAGTGAGCTATAAGAGCCAGATATTTGTTAAGTTTCTAAAGATTCTCACATCTGGAAAATAATAAATCAATGAAATGAATTTAATTTATTAACTGTGATGAAGAACAGAAAACATCAGAATGATACAAATCAATAAACAGTAAAAAAACAATCTAGAACCTGGAGACATCTAAAAATATTAAAAATAAAATTGCTTTTGGTTTAAAGAACTGAGTGTGAATAACTACAGTAGATAAACAATCACAATATCTAAATAAAACAGAGTGATGGCCATGAAAAAATAATCACAGACTTCCTAACTATTGGTCCAGGGGACACAGCCAATAAAAAGAACATCATGTGTTCCTTCATGTGGCTTCCAGCCAATCTCTGAAGGTCAAGGCATTCTCTGACTGCCTACTTTGTCTAACAACTCCATGGTAGCTTTTCTGTGTCTTTCTTAGAGAGGTCATGATTTGTGTGTCTACAGAGTCCAAATGCCATGGTAATAGCTCCCTGGAGAGGTCTCTGATTACATCAAAACACAGAAGGAAACAAAACTGCTTCATAGAAAAGCTATGAGTGGTGTGTGTGTATGTGTGTGTGTGTGTGTGTGTGTGTGTGTGAAGAAGCAGACGCTGGAAAGGAGCAAGGCTCTTCTTTTTCCTTAGAACAAGAAGTCTGCTGCTCCCATCAGAACTTCTACTAACAGCCAGCAATTTCAAGAGTCCAACATTAGTCCTTTTCCAGGACTGTCTGCAGAGACTACCTTCTATCCTTAAAGGTTCGTATGTTGGGATCAAGTATCCATTGCCTGAACTTCTGAAAGCCAAACCTTATCAAATGTTTTGGAGTTATTGATTTGAAAACAGCATGAACACGTTGAAATATTTTTGAGCACTACGCTAAATGATTCTCATGTGTAATTTTTATTATTTTAACCACATTATGTTGCAGGTGCATTTTTAATGTATCTTATGTGTTGAATATTATATTTGTATATTTTTACAGGTTACAAGAGGTGCTAGGGTCTAAACTCAGGCCTCCGTGCTGATGCAGTCAGTGCTGTTGGGCATTGAACCACTTCTCCTGGCCAAGATGTGAGACTTGTTAGTATAATGTAATTCAAGGAAGCTAATAAACATACCTAGCAGATCAAATACTTAATAGTTTTATGATAAGCATATCAGCAATTTGCTTAGTAATAGTCAGATGTATAATACATATTTACTAGTTATATGCACCATTCTGAGAAATAATTTTTCTTTTGGGTCAGGACTAAACACTCTATTCATTGTACTTCATGTCTTCCTTCCCTAAAACTCATCACTCCACTCCTTGATTCTATAAATACTATTGCTCAGGGTACAACATATTATTGAGAGCATATTGCATTTGCCCCCTCTCATTGGTTTATTTCACTAAGAAAATATTCCCTAAACCATGTACTTTATAAATGATAAGTTGTTCTTCATACATAGTGATTAGCGTTCCATTACATATAAATATCACATTTACTTGTTTTTTATAGAGATAATTTGGCTTGTTGTTTCAAGAGTGTGAGAACCAAAATTCTAAGCTCTGACATTGTTTTTACTATATTTGCCTAAAAGTTAATGTCAGTGCTTCTAACTATATCATTTGCTAATAATATCTTTGGTAACTCTTTGGGTACTAAGTATACATTAATAATATTGTGTAGAATACAACAATTAATTTGTCACCGTTTTCCTATTATCATTGTTATCATCATCTTTGTAATTATGAAGCTATCCAAGCATATAAACACATGCTCTGCCATTTAGTTCTTAGGATATCCAGTTAATTAGACAAATCCTGATAATAATGCTCACAGTTAAATTGTAAATCTCTTCATAGTGTTGATCACCTTATGATGCCACCCCCTACTTGTGCTATATCATTGCCCCAAATCAACTACATTAGAGATTTAAAGCTACAAATAGTACATTTGAAATCTTGTGTTAATAGGTGGGATCAGTTGGGCAAACTTAGCATTTTTATTCTAGAAATAGTTTTCTTTATAGGAACAGGAAAATGGGGGTAATTTGGGGAAGAAGGTTATAGAAACATTTTGCCTGTGGGTCGGTGTCACTGGGCTCTGGACCAAGGCGGTAATGATCAAATGCCAGTCTGTCTGACAGCTGTCTGGTGGCCTTTGTGAAAATGCCTCCAGCCACTCACTTGTTTGAACCATCCCATGTTGCATTCTGTGCCTGCTGCCATTTGTAATGACAGCCACAGCAGAAAGGGTGGTAGTTCAAATAGGCACAGGGACCCCTGGTGTCCATCATTCAAAGCCAGCACTTAAGCCCTAATTTAATAACAGCCCTACACCCAGTAGTAATTCTGTTCCAAATGAAGGGCCTTTCTCTGGTCCATCTGCCCCACTTACTGCCCCACAATGTTCCCATTTCAGACAGGGAGATTAAAATTTACCTTTGAATTAAGCACAAGGTCAGATAAAATAAGTCACTGTGAGCAGTCATTATATTTTCTGTCACTGGACCAATTAAGATTTCCAGCTGTCAGATTCTGATGCTGGAGCTCCATAAAAAAAACGACACCGAGATGCATTGATCTGTGTCAAAGCTGCTTCAGAGGGAAAATTGGACCCAAAATAATGATAATTGTCATAGAATGTCACACCATTAAACGACAACATAAAAAGCAAAATGCTGTGGAGAAACCGCAAAGTCATTCTCCTGTGGAGGTTAAACTGAGCCACACCAAAGCAAGCACAGTGCTTCGGTGAGGCCCTGGCTGTGGAAAGGAAATCCTCCACAGCCACTAGCAAGGTGACTCCTGCTCAGCTCATCTAATTTGATTTCAATTGGATATTCAGCCTAAGCACATAGTTTAGTGCACAAAGTTAGGGTTGAAGATAAGAATGACATTCACTGGAAAAGAAATGAGAAGTAAAGAAAGTTATTATAAGTACATCCTCATAAACATCACACGAGAAAAGAAGTGCATCAAGGACACTAAGGCCGCAAGCTGTGCCCTGTCACTACCTGATGGACCAGAAAGGCAGCAGACATCAATGAGCAAAGGTGCATTGCTGAGATGTGATTGACATACCAAAATGACCTTTAGCAGATTTACTATCTCAGGGTTTCGAATAGCAATAGGGAGTTTGTTACTTTTATTTTCTGTAGGCTTTGAATTGAAATAGGAAAAAAAAAAGAATTATTTATTTTCTCTAGATCTCAGGTTCACTGTTAATGTCTTGTTAGAAGATGTGGGATACCCATCCTTTGGAGTATTATCCATTCATCATTTCAGAAACATTTTCCTTAAAGTAAGAAGTTGAAGAGTAGAATCTTGCTCAGATTCCAAGATTTAGTAGAAATAGGTTATCCTTTTCTGTTATTTAAAAACGACAACTAAACAACACTTCAACAAATGACAGCCATCCTAACGAACTGAAAACCAAGCCCCTCTTAATGCACACGAATGGAATGTCAAGCTATTTCATCCACCAAACTCAAGAATCACAGAGTGACAATTCTTAGTGTAATGTGTATTTTGCAAAGGATGAAATTATATGAGCATTATATGAGCCAGTTTTGTATAATCATGATTAAAGACAAATTTATAAAATTTAAATTAGTTATATAAGTAATATGTATTAAGACTTACATCTCTTAATTATTTGAGTATTTTTGCCATTACCAGTTTTTTTTTTCTGGAGGTATTTGGAAAAACATATTGTACAGTTGCTCTTACTAAATTCTACATGAAATAATGTCTCCTTGGTGACTAATAATCAACTGTGTTATGAGTATTGCTAAATGCTAACCTTGGGGTTAACATATTAATTTATGTGTATTTTTAAATCAGGCTGAAGAAAATATTGATGTACATTACAATTCAAAGTGAGTTATCACACTTAGCATCACATTGTAAATGGTATATTGAATCAAGAAAAACAGTATATTTTTAATTAAACAAGGGAATCAGACATTTTGGTCAATGGTTAGTACAATGACATCTTTGCAATGTGTGGCTAAAATTAATAGGAATTTGGCAAAAGTAATAATATTTAACAAGAACAATTTGTTAAATATTTGAATTTGTTAAATATTTGAATTTGGTAAAAAGTAATAATATTTAACAAAAACAATTTATATTTAATGAAATCTATTTGATATGCCATGGATAATATTTAATTATTGTTTTAGCAAATAGATATACAGAGAGCTATATACTGTTTGGTATGATACTCTTCATTTCTTCCTAACCATAAAATTTATTATAAGATGTATTTATATATTTTTAGTAGCATTGAACCTAATTGTTAGATATTTATCAGCAAATCACTAGATAAAATTGACTTCCATTTTATCATCAGATTATGATACCATCATAATAAAATTATGGTTTTACAGCCCAGGAAAGTAAGTGGATCATAGATAGGAGAAGAAATCACCTTATTTAACCTTTACATAGGTCACTGAAACTTAAGTGGCACTTATAGAAACTGAAGCTGAGGAACTTAAACTTCATTATCTCTTTAAAGATGAATGCTTACATAGAACATGGACTCACAAAGATTTCCAGAGATAGCTAGGCATGTAAAATAGCTTAAAATTAATCAAGAGTTATATTTCCACATTTTTTGTATGTTAAGTCAATAAAAATAGCCTTGACCTACTATCACCTGTCTTTTATGCCAGAAAAAAAAATGTAATTAAGAGTGTGCTGCCATCCAGTTAACTTTTTCAGACCACATGAAATAAACTGTATTTTACCTCTTTTCTAAAAAAAATTCTATATAGTTAATTCAGAAAGAAATGTTACTGGTGCAGAAAATGTAAACATTGGAAGTTTTTGCACCATTTGCAATAATAAAACAAAAAGAACATTAAAAAACCAAAAACAAAAAAACAGATAAGCTCTTGAAAGCAAACCCACCTAACCTATTCTATTTAACATCAGCTCTCTAGGCAGAGGCATAGAATGATATCAACCATATCTTCATAGTTTGAATGCTACTTTTTGGTGTTGTTTTGTTTTGATACTGGGTTTATCTACGTAAGAGCCCTGCCTATCCTGAACACACTTTGTAGAAAAGGCCGACCTTGAACTCACAGAGATTTGCCTGCCTCTGCTTTCTAAGTCTGGGATTAAATGAGTGTGCCATCACGCCAGCTTTAATGCTGTATTTTAAACACTTCAAGTGAATTCTATTTGACTAACCATGAAATTATTTTTGAAAATTCATCTGCAATTGTTTATTGGTGGATAAACTTTCCAAGAGGATTAATTTGAGGCATCTCATATTTTATTTTCATCTTTTATATTGTGCCTGTTTTTCTTCCCAATACACAAGAACTATTGGAAAAGAAATGCATCTACAAATGAATCTTTCTAAATAAGTATTTCAAGAAGATTTAGGGTTGTACTTCATAAACACAGAAGTCAGAATGCCATTATTGCATTCATTTCCAAAAGTGTCATCAAAGCGTATACTAAGATGCAAAATCTGGGTCTTTGCGACACTGTTTTTCTGAAGATAACTCAAGAAGGGAGTTTTCTCTCTTGAGGGAAGGGAGGCTTAGACTGAATAGGGAAAGTTTAATGATCTCAAAACTTAAATCTCAAGTGATGTTTAAAATTCAGTGATTTCCCTTTCTTCCTTATAATAGCCAGAAGCTGGAAACGACCTTGATGTCCCACAACTGAAAAATGGATAAAGACTGTGTAGAACATTTGCACATGGAGTATTACTCAGCTGCTAAAGTGATGACATCATGACATTTGCAGGCAAATGGATGGAAATAGGCAAGACCATGCTGAGTAAGGTAACCCAGACCCAGAAAGACAAACATGGTATGTGTTCACTTATAAGTAGGCATTAGCTGTTTAAGTAAAGGATAATCATGTCATGATTCACAGACCCAGAAAGGCTAAATACCAAGGATGGATTAAATGGGGAAGTGGGTGGATTGGGGACAGTTGGGATGGAGACAGGAGTGATCAGGTTGGGGGTTAGAGGAACTGAGGGAAAGCACTGGGAAAGAAGACTAATAACTGGGTGCATTTGTGTGTTGGGGTATGGGGATGCGGTTTGATGTAGAAAGCTAGTGCAGTGGAAACTCCCTGGAAGCTATGAGAGTGACCCTAGTGAGGACTCCTAGAAAGAAAGGATATGGAAGCTAAGTTGACCATCTTCTACAAGGCTCCTAGCAGTGGGATTGGGACGTCAACCCAACCACAAAACCTTGACCTTCGTTATGTCTTGCCTGCAAGACTTGCTGAGGCAATTGTGTCACAGACCTTGCGGGAGTGGCCAATGCATGACTGGTCAATCTTAAGGTCCATGCCAGGAGAGGGAGCTGGAGCCGATATCTGACACTGTCTAGATGGCCAGCAACAAGAAGCATGACAGTTCTAGGTCTCTGACCTAGAACTGAACTAAAGATGACTGGCAAAAAAATAGTCAATGAAATTATTCTTAATGATATTTTCCCATACTTCTAGATTGGAGCCTACCCCAATTGCCATCAGAGGAGCAACATCCGGAAGCTAAAGGGATCAGATACAGAAACTCACAGCCAAACACTAGACAGAGACAGAGGAACACCAGGGAGAGGATTGTAGGAACCAGAGGGGACCAGGACACCGAGAGAGAACAAGTCCCATGTATCAACTAAGCAGGGTTCATAGGCACTCAGGGAGACTGAATTGAGAAACACAGATCTGTGAGGGTCTGAACTAGGTCTTCATAATAGTTTGTGGTTTATTGTTGTGTAGCTTGGTATTCTTGTAGGACTCCTAACAATAAGGGTCTGGGGTATCTCTGACTCTTTTGTCTGTACTTGGGACACATTCCTACTGGGTTGACTCATCCAGCCATGATATATTGTATCTTTTAGGGTGATGTTTGGTGGGTATCTCTGAGAGCCCTGTTTTTATTTTATTTTATTTTTAAAAAATAAAACAGAGGAGGAGTTGTTCTGGGGGAGAAGAGAGGTGGGGGAAACTGCAGTGAGGGTATAGTTTATGAGAGAAACAGAAAAGTTAAAAAAAAGAGATTATCTAGTTAAAAGAAAGAGTAATACTTCTAAGATGCATTGCACAGTCTTCTTATCCAGAATGGTCCTTGCTGTATTTTCTTCACTTCTCTCTAATATATGCCAGTAAAATCATAGCAATGTATTTACACAAGTGTCATATATGTAAGTGATAGTGAAAACCTGAGTAAAACTAAAATCTATAGTAATGTAGATTAATAGACTGGGATTGGAGTGTAGTCTAGAAAGTCTGGATTGGGTAAGCAGAGGAAGAAAAAAATCAGTGTGTTAAAGAAAAGTTATATCATTTCTTCTCGACAAAGTGACTTGTTTTAAACTTGTGTGATAAGACGTCAGTCCTTAAATATTATCCAGTTAAAAACAAGGAAACCATATATATATATATATATATATATATATATATATATATATACATATATATGTATGTATATATATATATATAGTAAAAATATCTAAAATATGTTACAGTTTTCTTACTCAAAATCGCATTATTCACAAGAATTACACCCTATTAAAAATAGGGTGTAATTTATTGCCTGTATATATATTTCAGAAGATCAGAGCAATCGCTACTCATCTAGAGGAACCCAAGTTCGGTTAACAACACCCCTGTCAGGTGATATACAACCATCTATAGCTCTACTTCAAGTGAATGAACAACGCTGGCCTCTGCAAGTACTTGCACTCACATTCATAGCCACATGCAAACACACACACACACACACACACACACATGTGCGCATGCACATAGACACACATACCTAGACATGGTTACAAATAATAAAACTGGATCTTAAATAATAAAATGT
The DNA here is from genome assembly GCA_028658305.1 of Pachyuromys duprasi. Lineage (NCBI taxonomy): Eukaryota > Metazoa > Chordata > Mammalia > Rodentia > Muridae > Pachyuromys > Pachyuromys duprasi. Next base: position 34,225,187 of record CM053748.1, read on the forward strand.
GTAGGATTAATTTAGCCATATAGTACAGGATAAGCATACTAAGAGGCATAGACTCAAAGAAGATAAGTAGCAAGGAAGATCCAAGGGAGGATGGATAAGTCTTACTTGGAAGGGGAGATAGAATAGACAGAGGTAGTGGCTAAAGAAAGGAAACAAGGTAGGAGATGGGGCACAGAGAGTTAAGAGTGAGAACAGACCTGGGGAGAGTGAAGGCAAGATCACAGAAAGCCTGTAGAGAAAAGAGAAACTGAGAGTGGGGGTATCTCTGTGACAAGCTGGAGACCTAAGTCAGGGTTGGCCGCTAGGAGGACATGAGGCAGACTCAAGCAGAGACTCCTAGTAGCAGAGGCCATAAAGACTGAAAAGGACACCTTCTTTTTTTTTAAGTGATTTATTTATTTTTATATTAATCACAGGTTATGTACTTTGTATCCCAGCCGTAGCCCCATCCCTCATTCCTTCCCACTCTCCCCATCCCTCCCTCATCTCCTCCCTGCCCCCCTCCAAGTCCACTCATAGGAGATAACCTCCTCCCCTTCCATTTGACCCTAGCTTATCATGTCTCTTCAGGGCTGGCTGAAATATCCTCTTCTGGGGTCTAACAAGGCTGCTCCTCTCTGGGGGTGGGGCGGAGTGAGGGTCAAAGAGCCAGCCATTGAATTCATGACCAAAATAGTCCCTGTTCCCTTTACTAGGGTACCCAGTTGGATACTGAGCTACCATGGGCCACATCCAAACAAGGGTTCTAGATTATATCCACACATGGTCCTTGGTTGGAGAAACAGTCTCATAAAAGACCCTCGTGCCCTGATCTATTTGGTTGTTTTGGAGCTCTTGTCCTTGCCAAGTCTTACTAACTCCCCCTTCTTTAATATGGTTCTCTGCACTCTGCTGAAGTCTTGGTTGTGAGTCTTAATATCTGCTTTGATACATTGCTAGGTAGAGTCTTTCAGAGGCCCTCTGTGGTAGGCTCCTGTCCTGTTGCTTGTTTTCTCCTACATTCAATGTCCATCCCATTTGTCCATCTAAGCAAGGATTGATCATCCCACCCTGGGTCCTCCTTCTTGCTTATCTTCCCTAGGTGTATAGATTTCAGCATGTCCATGCTATCCTATAAGTCTATATTAGTGAGTGTATATCAAGTGTTTCTGCTTTTGGGATACCTCACTCCGGATGATCTTTTCCAGTTCCCACCATTTGCCTGTGAATTTCATGATTTCCTCGTTTTTAATTGCTGAGTAGTATTCCATTGTGTAAAAGTACCATAATTTCTGTATCCATTCCTCGACTGAGGGGCATCTGGGAGAACTATCTGTAAAAGATTATGGAATGGCAGAAAAACAAAGAAATGCTCGACGTCCTTAGCCATCAGGGAGATGCAAATCAAAACGACCCTGAGATTTCACCTTACACCCACCAGTATGGCTAAGATCAAAAACTCAAGTGACAACACATGCTGGAGAAGCTGTGGAGAAAGGGGAACCCTCCTCCATTGCTAATGGGAATGCAAACTTGTACAACCACTCTGAAAATCAATTTGGCGATTTCTTAGACAATTGGGAATAGTGATTCCTCAAGACTCAGCTATACCACTCTTAGGCATATATCCAAAAGACGCTCAAGTACACAACAAGGATATTTGCTCAACCATGTTCGTAGCAGTTTTATTCATAATAGCCAGAACCTGGAAACAAAAGGACACCTTCTAATTAGAATATTCTCCTAGTAGAGGGAGGGAACTCCAAGCCACTCAAAAAAACTTCAACCCCCAATTTACCCTGCCTACAAGATGTTCAGGGATAAAGATAGAAACAATAGAGCTAAGATTGAGGGTATACCCAACCAATGCCTGGCCCAACCAAAAACCTACCTGATAGGAGATTGCCAATGCCTGACTCTATGAAGGTATTCTGCTAAATTTGCAGGCAGGAGCCTGATAGAATTGCCCTGTGAGAGACACTACCCAGCAGCGCCCAAAAACAGATGCAGAGACTTACATTGGGCAATGCTTAGGAAGTCTCATGGAAAAGTGGGAGGAAAGAGAAAGGATCTGGAAGTGACAGGAACACCACAAGAAAACCAACAGGTCCGACTAACCAGGGCCCAGAGCGGCTTGCTGAGTCTGAAACATCAACCAAGGACCATGCATGAACTGTACCTAGGTCCCCTACAAAGTTGTAGCAGATGGACAGCCTAGGATTCATATGGGTCCTCCAGTAAGAGAAGTGGTGGCTACATCAGACATGGACTCACTTGCCAGCTTTTTGGTGGGGCTGTCTTACCAGCCCACAGGGGAAGAGGACATGCTCAATCCTGAAGCAACTTGATGAGCTTGGGTAGATAAGAATGAGAACTCCCCTTTTCTGAGGAAGAGGCAAGAGGGGAAAAGGAGGGGAATGAAGGTGGGACTGGGAGGGGAAGAGGGATGGAGCGACAACCATAATGTAAAGTGCTTTAAAATTATTAAAAAATAAAATAAATTACAAGACAGTGCACACAGGAGCCAGTTTAAACCAGCTGTGTCCAGTCTCAGAAACATAGCTTACAAACTCTAGTAAAACCAGCTCTTTCTGGGCTGCTATTATATCCTCTTCCTAAGATGTTAGTTTGCATGCTCACTTCACAAATATAGCATTTTCCCAAGTTGATATTGAGGCTTTTTTTGATTATACAACTGTGGGACTTTTGCCCTAGAAATGGTTTAAAAATTTTCCCCATTTATTTGTCATATGGCTTTGTCTTCAGTGAGCCTCAGTTTTCTTATTTTAATTTAGAATAACTTAAACTTGCTTCTAAGCTCTGAATTAATACTTTAGAAAGTAACCAATGGGTAATTCTAGAATTCCCTACCCCACTAAAGGTAAAATCTTGTGTGCAGCACAGCTGCTGTTTATGTAAATGTTCCTGGGGAAAATTGTTCACATTTTTTTCTTTGATTTTTGAGATTATATAATTACATCATTTCCTTCTTCTTTCTTCTCCCTCCAAAACCTCTCGTATATACCTTTTTTTTCTCTCTTTTAAATTCATGGTCTCTGTGTCTTCATTAATTGGTATTACATGTGCATATGTGTTTACATTTATGCTTACATATCATCTGCTCATTCTGTGTGATGATCACAGATGCATGTGTCAGGGCTGAAGACTGGTGTTGGATAGCTCAGTGGTGTGCTCTTCCCTGGAGAAGATGATTTCTCTCACTCTCAGCATTCTCAAGCTGCCTGTACTATGTTTAGTAGGACTGAGGACTTTTGTGATCCCTTCCCCAACATTGGCATGTCTATTGGTGTTGTTCCTGTTCAGCTCACATTTAGGCAGCTGTGATGATGAAAGTGGATCATTTTATGAATATGTTTTCTTTTTCCTCCAGTGGAAAATGTGCAGTGAAAGGATATAAAAAAAAAAAGCTTAAGCAGGAAAAGAAAATCCGAGAGTGGGGAAAAAAAGTAATGAAATGCAAATCAAGGCTAAGAGCTTCTCTACCTATATATTATAAAAGGGCTTGAAGCAAGGAGTAGATTTCCTGTGGACAAGCTGCTCTCAGTTAATAAACCTCTAATGAGTGCAAAGAACTGTTTTAAGTATGAAGGTTTTCAGAAGGTTCTTCTTAGAACACAAGTACTGCAGGCCAAAGAAGTGCAATTATGAAGGCAGTTGCACACTGCTTGCGGGAGGTTTCCTCTTGGAAATGAAGTTGAAAGTTCTCAGCAGGCGGTGAATGTACCTCCTCTGGCTTCCTAGTTGCTGAGACCAGATACTTGTAATGCTGAGAACTGAAGCCAGTTCTGTTTTATGTATAACCTTTTGTCTCAGAGCTTGAGACCTGGAGAGGAAGTCTGTTTCATTACAGCAGGTTGACCTTGGACAAACACATTTATCTACCCGAAACTCCATAAAATAAGAATGGTTAGAACAGAGTTTAGATGAAATAACTTTTAGGATCTATTTCCTGCTGTAACATTGTGTGACTACAGTAACTTTGAATCACTTAATCTCACCTTTCTCCAGTGTGTAATTGTTGAATTGGTTCACTCAAAAAAGGTTTTGAGGAGCCCTGACAGTCATCACTTGCCTAGGCACCTTTATATCTCAGGTCTCATTGCTCTATATCATGAACAGTAAATTTGAAACCACATGGTCACCGCCATTCATAGAATACAAGTTAACTACTTTGACCCTCATAACCAAAGAGAAAATTTGTCTCTGATCTCCACACATTCACAAAGGAATGCCTCCTTCCATAAATAAATGAATAAATGCGTCAAGATTAGTTTTTCTGAAGAAGTGATAAATATGCTATAATACTTTAATTTCTTATTTAAAATAGATTTTCTTTTCATACAATATATTCTGACCACTGTTTGCTCTACCTCAACTCCTAGAAGACCCTCCTACATTTGCCCACCCATTCAAATCTACACCTTTTCTTTTTCTCTTTTTCTCTGAAAGCAAACAGGCATGTAAAAAATAATAATAGAATAAATAATATGAGAAAATTAATCTAAAACACACTAGAAAAAAAACAAAACAAACACACAAACAGAAGACAAAAAGGACTAAAGACAAAATGTAAAGGACATTTCCAGACACAGAGAAACACATATTCACTAAGTTTTAATTAACATACGTTTAAACCTGAGAAAGCTACTTGGATTATGGTGAATTAAGACTTTCTAACTTTTCATTTAAAATATCTGAACTATAACTTAATCATAAAAATTTGATTTGTAAATTAATAAAACAATGAACTTGGAAATACTGTTTGTGAAACTCAATAAGACAATTATATTTCATCAAATGAGGGCTCTTTTGTTCTTCAAACTGCTGTGACGAAACAACAGTAAATAGTATTTACTGAGTTTCAGGTACTGGGACAAATCAATTGTTTTCTTTGTCAAACCTTTATTTATTTAATATAACTTACTTCATTTTATTTTATGTGCATTAGTGTGAATGTACCAGATACCTTGGAATTGGAGGTAGATAGTTGTGAGCCACCATGTGGGAGCTAGGAATTGAACCAGGGTCTTTGGAAGAGCAGAGAGTGCTCTTAACCACTGAGGAATCTCTCCAACTGAATCTTTTTCAAAGCTTTACACCTATATGAAGAAGACAGTGTTCTTGTTTTTATTGGTATTTGAGTTCCTTTGATAACTTTTGTTTTCAAGTGGGGCCTCTCACACTATGCTTTTTTTGAGCTAAGGATTTATATAGATGTCAGAGCTCCTTATTGTCAGGTGCAAAACAGTGCATAAGGAGATGGAAATTTCTGAAAGTAACAACATGCAGTATTCTTTTGAATTTAGGATGCTCAATGACCAAAACCCAGAATCACCCTAAACCCAGGTTTAGGAACGAAATTCAGCAATAGCTAGAACAATGTGTGACCACTAGAACCCACCTATCGTACTAAAGCAAGCCCTGAATAGTCCAACATTGCTGAAGCACAAGGAAACAACCTTAAAACAAATTTATAAAGTTGATAAAAGTCCTTAAAGATAAAATGAGTAAATTCTTTAAAGAAACCTAGAAAAATATAAACAATTGGAGGAAATGAATAGATTCCTTCAAAAAGTATCAAGGACGTATTCACATTGAGTAGTGTGTGTGTGTGTGTGTGTGTGTGTGTGTGTGTGTGTGTGTGTGTGTGTGTGGAGGGGGAACAGTCATTTGGCCCAAATCTTATAAGATGTTAACAACTTTGTAGAAGAAATAGGAGGCATTGTATGATATGTTAATTAGCATTTCTTGCATTTTTTGCAGGAACTTTAAAACATGAACTTATATTGGTGATATGCTTAAAAATTTAAAAGCTGTGCCAACTCCCTGCCTTTGGTCCCTTTCCTCCATGTTAAGCATAATGCATGAAATATGATCTAAATGCCATCATCATTACTTTACAAGTGCCCTTATTGCACCAGAGTATTTGAACAAATAGCACCCTGATCATCTTGACTCTGGTTGCATGTCCAATATCAAACACATTTTGCTTCCCTCCTCTCAAATGTTGAAGAGAAAAGCAACGAGTGGTATTGCCAGTTCCAGAGGTGCCTCAATTGTGCTTTATATCAATCAAAGCTTCAACAAGATTACAGCAATATTTTACTCAGTTTTCCAATCAGATGGGTTAGCACAAAAGTTACATGGCAGCAGGAGACCACTGATAAGGAATCCAGAAGGAGGAGCAGGGAATGGAAGGGGATACTTTGTTTGCAAAGGTCATCAGTGTCCTAGAAGTAACTTCTCAGAGGAATGTAGCACAGTTTGAAACAGATGGAGTGACTTACAAAAACCTAAATTATTCAGGCAGCCCCAGCTTGTTCATGCACAGTAGCTGATTAGAATATAACATGGTGAGATAATCTTGTTTGAATTTCCCTCGTAGAGTTTTGCTCTTTTCCTTCTTTGGAACGAGAGAGGCTTTTTACGTACCTTGAATAGGCAAAGGAGAACCTAAAAAAAATCTCTGACATGAAAAGCTCAGTATATTACTCCTTCCAATAATAGTATTTTAAAATATATATGTAAATTTATTTATTTTTGAGACAGACTCTCAAATAGTCCAGGCTGAGTTTGAACTCCTGATTTTATTTCAAAGAGCTGGTTATTACAGATATATACTACCATTTCCATTGGGTCTTATTATTTTCAATAGAACTGTTTGTATGCCTTGTTTTCTCCAACATTGTAATTTAATGTAGGTGTTTAATTAGTTTTCAAAGAGTGATGACCTTAACTCAATATTAGGAATTTTCAAATTTGTATCAGTAGATATTTGGCTGTTAATAGCTTGGTGGACATAAGAACTTATTGTCTGAGCCCTCTGTTGAGCTCATCAGGTTTGAATGGATAAGAATCAAAGGCAATAGACATGAGTTCACAAGAGATTTTAAAGAGAATGGAGTTACGAAAAGGGTTTTAGAAAAGAAGAAGAAGGAAATAAATTGTTAGTATGAAAAGTATATATCGGTATAATTGAAACAACAACAAAAGTAAAATAAAGGAAATGCATGCCTTACAGAAAATTGACAGAAGCTGTCCAAGTACTGCAACTTAAAAAAAAAAGTTTGCAGGCCATTTGATATGAATTGGCCCCCAAACAATGCTCTATGTTTTCTCAGAACCTAATGTTTTATTTCAGTTTCCTTAATCTTATTTTCATTACCCTAAGTATGTTTCATATAGGCTGAGTGAGCCATTCACAGAATTAAAGTGTTCTCAGTCAATGTTTGTTTTGTCCAAATATAAATAAGTAAATTCCTTATTTGAGTATGAACTTCTAAAATAGCTGCTATTTTTCCATGATATGATCTGCTCTTAGACCAGTAGGTGGGATGAAGTCAACATTAAATTTACAATCAATTAACCCATGTGTTTTTATCTTAAGGGAACACCTACAGAACAAAAAAAAATCTTATTGTAAAAACTATAGATGAACAATATGAATAATAGTAGCAGCAAAGGTAAATATTAAATCAGTATAATCCAAATACCTCCAACTACACATATTCACACACAACATCCACAAAATGGCATATACTGTGGTACACATGCTTTTTGATTTTTAAATCACTGAATATGTAGCTATTATTTATTTTACACATCTGTAATTTCATAAACTCCTTCAGCACTGAGTTATACATGTATAGAGAGAATCTAGTTTGAGGTTACCCTATTTTCAAATGTTTCAAATTATGTGTGCTTGATGGCATAGATTGTTTTATTATGTTATGTGTTATAAAGAACAACGTCTAGCTTTGCATAAATCTCACTGATCTGAAATTGAGAAGAAAAAATGTATGAAATGCCTTAAATGTATATAAATGTCTTAAATGTATTTTAACACATGACTTAATTGCATGAGATTCATATGGATAAATTGTTTGCAGGACCTTAATGTTACAGAGTCTTTCAGAGCCTCCAGCCTTTGCAGATGAATGCATAGAGACATACATCCTGCCCAGGTTCTATCTCTCAACACTTGAGAACCCACAGAAAAGAGAGGTTTACACACATAACTGAGCCCAAAGAGGCATCTATGTTCAGTTTTCTTGCATGTACATCAGTGGCGTTTGACATCCAATGATATATGTAAAATATTGGTCCAAATACAAAAAGTCTAAGAAAATAAAGATTCCAAGCACCCACTTAGAAAACAATAAGTATCTTGTAAATTCGATGTCTTCAAAGAGGAAAGAGTAACTGCTTTTGTGAATTATAGAGTAAATATAAGGACAAATACACATTTTCAAAAATTTAATCAATGTCTGGTTAAATAATTCTAAAAGTTACAGACTCCAACGGAAAGAACAGGGGTACTTAAAGTAAATGAAAGTAAAGGCTTAAGCAACTTATTTCTCATTTATTCATCTAGTCATACAGTTAGAAGTTCAATGTATCTCTTGTCTATGATCTTATTTGTTTAGCTTGTGTCTTGCCCAGAACTCTTCTGGTTCCCCACCCATGAAATGTTCATAATCATCCATGCCACTCAGGATTAGTGCTGAGGGTTTTGGCAAACCGCCTAGGCATCTTAGGATGAAAAGCACCACATGGATATAGTACATTAATATTATACTCAGTAGTGTCCTTTTTCCTAATAGAGGACTGCTGATTTCTCAGTTACCTTCGAGTTTTGACGGGGGCTACAGTGAAGGCACGCGCTATTTTTCTGCTGTCTGGTAGTGTGTGATAACTGTTTACTTTGCAAATGAGGAAAAAAAATCACCAAATCCAAGACACAGTTTGATATCTCAGAGAGCTTCAAGAGTGGCAACACACATGACTGCTCAGTGCTGAGAAAGGGGGAGATCCATAGAGTATGTCATGAAAGCCAACAATAAACCAGTAATTTCCAAGGGAACCTTCGAGGCAATGAGAGTCCACAGTTTTTAATACAGGTTTAAGAAGTCAGTCCACTGGGGAAAGGACTCCAGCTGTTGTTCTATTCTCATATGGCCCATGCTGGTTTTCCTCAAGTTTGCCAATGTTTGAACATAATGGAGATCTGCATTCAGTCACGTGCAGTTAAAGAGAAAACTAAGTAAGTCCACTTTGACTGAAATATTGTGTTTAGCTTACCTAAATCTTTTCAAAGAAAATAAAAAACAACAACATTATTTTACTTTGCTTGATATTTAAGAATTTCAAGAAGAGATTATCAAGGAAGAACAATGATAAATTAATGAGGATTATTGTTTCATTTGAAATAGGACAGTATTTTAAAAGGAGTGTTAGGTGTCTTATTAATTGGCTACCACTTATTTTTGCAAGCTACTGAGAAAAAAATAATCAACATATTTCTTCCAAAGTCACAAGGGCGTTCTTTACTACCTTGCTGCCAGCTAAAACTGAGTATCAGGAGATCGAAACATCTGGGTGGGAGTAGGATAAAAATATCTGGGACGCCACCACCATATGTTCGAACAAAATGGCCAATGCCAGTCTTCCAGGCTTTGTTTCCGTTTTATACTAATGGGCTCAGTCAGGATAGCCAGGCAGCCCATGAGCAGCATATGCTGCTCAGGCTGTGACTGCCGAGGTTGCATTTTCAGAGGGAGTGCACAGCGGATATCCCAACTACTGTGCCCAGCCTCCTAAGCAATTGCAGCACCAGGTATTTGATCAGACTCAGATATCCTGTGGTTCTCAGTTTATGTGATTCACAGATAGGTAAAACTTGGAATTGCTATGGACGCCTTTTAAAGGAGTTCAAAGTAAAAGATGGGGGAGGAATCATGCAAGGATTAGAACTGCTGCTCCATCTGCATTAGGTTCTTAGAGATTCTTTCTCATTGGTTGCCCAATCATTTCAGAAGACAAAGAGTTCTATTTGATGAGGGCATAATGAGGAACTTAACATTCATTTCAAATGTAACTAAAAATGCTTAAAGTTTTCTTAGGAAAGAAAACAATCTGACTTAACGCTCACAAAGGCTGCTTTAGGCATCAGTGGAAAAAAAACAAACAAACATTTGGGTGGGCACACATGGTAAAAATAAATTGTTATTCACAATTATAACAAACCTATATGCAAGTATAAGCAAAACAATAGCCTAAACTGCCACAATTAACCCAAGACCATTCTGGTTCACATCATAAAAATGAAAAAGATGAGAATTGGAAGCATCAAGGGGACCACAGTTAGCCCTTTCACATGTATCCTTATCTCCTGTGTTCAACTGTGTTACTAATTCAGGTAAACCTGCCTTTCATTATAATTACTGTTGTGTTTTTAAACAATGTCCACCTTGACAGTGAGGGTCTCCTACTCTTCCCATCTGAAAATTGCTTCCCCATTTAAAGACTGGTCATTTTTATTTTTAATTTTCATCTCTCTCTTTTTCCATATCTCTCTTTCTTTCTGTGTGTGTTCCAAAACACAAGAACACATGTGTAGAGACCAGAGGACCACTTGTGGTTGTCTGTTTTTACCATCTACTATGTGAGTTCTGGGGATTGAGCTCATTGAGCTCAGATTGTAAATCTGATTACAAGCAGCCTTTTCTTTTTTTTATTTTTTATTAATTATACTTTATTCACTTTTTATCCCCCCAAATACCCCTCCCTCCTCCTTCCCAATCCCACCTTCCCTCCTCCTTCTCCACACATGCCCCTCCCCAAGTCTACTGATAGGGGAGGTCTTCCTCTTCTTCTTTCTGATCCTAGCTTATCAGCTCTCATCAGGAGTGGCTGCATTGTCTTCCTCTGTGGCCTGGTAAGGCTGTTCCGCCCTCTGGGGAGATGATCAAAGAGCAGGCCAATTGGTTCATGTCAGAGGCAGTCCCTCTTCCCATTACTATGGAACCCATTTGGACACTGAACTATTTCTACTGAGCCTCCTCATCAGCTCAAGCTGATCTCTCTTTAACTTCCTATGTCTGGCCATATTGCCCAACTATATCATCTTTTCACTTTAATCTTTACTTGTAGAGAGGCCATAATTAAATTCATACTTCTGTATTCAATGATTTTTCAGTATATGTTACCCACATTAAAAAAAAAGAGTATTCTTATTCAAGAGCTGAAAATGTTAACAATTAAGAACACTCCAAATAATTTAAAGCCTTTAAAGAAGGCCTTTCATATGGTTTGACATACTCATTCATTCAAGCTTTCAATGAAAATGAGTGTACACAGCAGTGACTATCATGCACAGGAAACATAAGTCCTACGAAAAGGGTCATTATTTTAAGGAGGTAGGAAAATTTGGCTAAATAGAACACAAAGCATCCTACAAAACCATCCATTTCCAGAACAAAGGGACAGCATGAGTTAGTGATATGGAATACGATTGATGGTTTCAAAGTCTTCTTTCAAAACATGTTATTTTTTGGTATGTGTCTAGTTCATAAACTGAAAGCAAGTAGAAGATGTGCCTTCAGAACTTTAATGAATAAAAGTCTGAAACCACCTGCTACAGGTGGCCCAGAGTTATAGCAGACCCAAAATGCTAGAAAGTGCACTGCTTGGAACAACCACTTTAGAGTGACTCCTGGCAAAACAGTGCCCTACATTACCAGTTTGACTCCCAAGTCTACAGTGAGTGCTTGCTGATTTAAAAACTCACCTACAAATAGATGAAATCATGATGGTGGGGGTTGGTTGGCTTAGGAATAGAGCGATCCAATGGATTGAAACCTAAATGAGTCTTCCTACTTTCACTGGGGAACACAAGAGATTAACAGATGCTGCGGATGGAAAGTAGTCTATGTTTCTCTACTGTTTCAATTTTGTTATAGTTAACTTTTTCTCAAAGCATTTTGTTTTTATTTTGTTTTGCTTGTTTTGTTTTTATTTTTGAGAACCATAACAAAGTATGTCATTCCATGTATTATTGGCAGTATGACTGCAAGTAAGTAAGAACACTTACTACACAGTGCTCCCCCTCCTTCTCCTCCTTTGCTTCTTTTCCATTAAATGAAGAACCACATTATCTATATTAACAATGATCAACATAAGTGCATCACATATTTACTTTGCAATTCTAGAGCTGGCTGCTTTTGATTATCTGCCTGTAGTTCATGTTTCATGGGAATTCTTAGTTTCCCTGAAGATGTCATGTAAGTCTGTCTTCCTTCCAATCAAACAAGGAAATCATGAAATTTGCAGGCAAATTGTGGGATCTAGAAAAGATCATCTTAAGGGAGGTATCCCAGAAGCAAAAAGACACACATGGGACATACTCACTTGTAAGTGGATACTAGACCTATAATACAGGATAAACACACTAAAATCTGTACATCTAAAGAAGCTAAGCAAGAAGGAGGAACATGGGTAAGACAATCAAGAAAGACACATGGGATGGACTTTGGAAGAAAAAGAAAATAGGAAGCAGGCCAGGAACCTACCACAGAGGCCCTTTGATACACTCTACCCAGCAGTGTATCAAAGCAGAGGCTGAGACTCATAACCGAACTTTGGGTAGAGGGCAGGGAATCTTATGAAAGAAGGGGGATACAGTAAGACCTGGAGATGGCAGGAACTCCACAAGGACAGCAACAGAATCTGAAAATCTGGGCACAGGGGTCCTTTCTGATACTGATTCTCTAACCAAGGACCATTCATGGATATAACCCAGAACCCCTGCTCAGATGTAGCCCATGGCAGCTCAGTATCCAAGTGGGTAACCTAGTAAGGAGAACAAGTATTATCTCTGACATGAACTCAGTGGCAGGCTCTTTGAACACCTGCCCCCCTCCTACCTGGGAGGATCAGCCTTGCTAGGCCACAGAGGAGGTCAGTGCAGCCAGTCCTGATGAGACCTGATAAGCTAGAGTCAGATGGAAGGGGAGGAGGACCTCCCCTATCAGTGGACTTGGAGAGGGGAATGGGAGGAGATGAGGGAGGGAAGGTGAGATTGGGAGGGAACGAAGGAGGGGGCTACAGCTAAGATACAAAGTCAATAAACTGAAATTTATATACAAATATTTTTCATGGTTTATAATTGGTTTATTTTTTTTTGTACTTTTGTTTCCCAGAATCATAATCTAAGATCACTCATTGCATTTTTTTTTACTTAAAAAATTTAATGTTAGTTTACTAATTTTTATACCAGCTGTATCCCCCTCTCTCATTCCCTCCCGATTCCACCCTTCTTCCCTCACCTCCTCCTTGCCCCTTTTCAAGGCCACTGATAGGGGAGAACTTCCTCCCCTTTCATCTGACCCTAGTTTACCAGGTATCTTCAGGACTGGCTTCAAAGTCCTCCTCTGTGGTCTAGCAGTGCTGCTCCTCCCTCCGAAGGGGGAGACAAAGAGCTAGCCATTGAGTTTATGTCAGAAATAGTCCCTGTTACCCTTACTAGGTTACTCACCTGGAAAAATAAAATTTTAATTAAAAAATGTTATGGTGGCTAACTATCTTGTAAAGGAGCAGAAGACACTAATCTACAGTGGCTCACAGAGAAGCACATTAGCTGGCTTTAATGAGTGCTGACTTTATCTCTGGATATCTTTCATATGACTCACTGCAGTACTCCTGTATTAACCTGAATCTCCACCTACTTGTGGTCATACTAGGTGCCGTTGCTTCAACTGATTTTCTGTTTCCACAGTTTTCCCTGAGGCTCCCCCACAATCCACCTTCTCAGTCATTCTTGACAAGCTTACAAAATAATATAAAACTACAAAAAAGTACACATACTCCTCCTGAAGGCTCTCTTAATTCCTTTTTTTGTCCTCTATTTTTCTCAAAGTGGATATTCCACATTAACTCACATATACTACTTTGTGAGTATCTGTGTGCTTCCAGTGGCATTCACACTCTACTATTTCTGGTTATTTATCTGTATTTTTTAATGTATTACTTCTAATGGCTAAAGATAAACATGGGTTGCTATGGATGCTCAGTAAATATATCAAATAACTGAATGTCTTGTCTACCTTTCGTGATGGGGAAACTGACAGTTAAAAGCCTAGTGTTAACTTTTTTAATGGTATACAATATTTCTAAGTAACAAATACAGAATCATCACAATTTCTTGATCATGTAAACTTACTATTTGCTAAAGTAGAACTTTTAATTTTTTAAATAAATTGTGTTAATTGAAGAATCTTAATTTATGCACACCACATGCATGCAGGAAAAAGGCATAAACATCCCTATAAATGGTGTTAGAAATAGGTGTGAATGGCTAAGAGGGTTTTCAAAGTTGAGCCCTGCTACTCTTGAAGATAAAATAGTATTCTGAATAACTTAGGTCTCTCTTTCTCTCTACAACTCTCAAAATATAGCTTTTATTAGTATATATTTATTTTTAGAAGATAGTAGAGTTGATTATGACTTTTTTGTTATACTAAAAATATATTTATCATATTTATGTCTCCCTCATTATCCACACTTATTTCACTACCTCTTTTTGCAGATGCTTTTTTTGTTCTATAAAAATTCTTTCTTCACAGTGATATTTATTTTCAGATTCTTTATAAGACAAAAAACATCTATTACTAATCTATATTACTCTGGTTTATTGAATTTAATGATATAATGATGATTTCTAGTTCAATTTATTTTTTTTCTAAAAATGCCAAACTTCTTAATGGCTAAATAACACTATATTGTGTATATTTGTAACATGAAGAACTTAAAGAGTCAAATGCAACAGATCAAAGAAGCCAATAAAAAATGGGAAAATAAGCTGAACAGACAAATTTCAAATAAAATAAATTCAAAAGACCAAGAAAAAAACGTCTTAAACAAGAAAACATCTTCAGTATCTTTATCCACAGGGGAATGTGAATCAAAGCTATATTGAAATTCCTTTTTGCCCACTCAGAATAATTACCACCAATCACATAAAAAAAGCAGGTATGGTGGCTTCTACATGTGATATTATCATAGGGAAGCAAGGGTATGTGGTGGGAAACCTTATAAAAGTCTCAAATAAATTAACGTTACCATTATTGAAATAAGTATGGAGGATCGTCAAAAGCTTAAGAATAGAACCAGAACGAAAATATCTGGGCACAGGGGTCTTTTCTGAGACTGATATACCAACCAAGGACCATCCATGGATATAACTTAGAACCCCTGCACAGATGTATCCCATAATAGCTCAGTATCCAAGTGGGTACCCTAGTAAGGGGAACAGGGACTGTCTCTGACATAAACTAAGTGGCTGGCTCTTTGCCCTCCCCCCACCCTAGAGGAGGACAATGCAGCCTGTTCTGATGAGACCTGTTCTAGGGTCAGATGGAAGGGGAGGAGGACCTCCCCATCAGTGGACTTGGAGAGAGTCAGGGAGGAAATGAAGGAGGGTGGTGGGATTGGGAGGGAGTAAGAGAGGGGGCTTCAGCTGGGATACAAAATGAATATACTATAATTAATATAAAAATAAAAATTTAAAAAAGAATAAAACTACTGTGTAATGCAGATCGTTGATCCTTGGGATGAAAAGGCAAAATTCACTGCATAAATTCTGCATATCTATGCTTAGCATGCATATTATGACAGAGTACAAGCGATAGTATCAGGTGAGGTGCCTATCAACAAATGACAGCAATAGGGTATTATTAAATACTTGCCTGTCTACACGCAGCTTGCTAGACAAAATATTAATTTTTTTATGTCAAGGCTCCTCTAATAATTTAATAAACACATATTTATAAAGTGAAAATCAATATGGGATCAAAGCGACCTTAGCTCCTGAAATATACCAGGTTTTGTTTTTAATTAACTCTGTGTTTATGGAACATAAAGTAACAGAGAACTGGAAACAATAAAGCAATGAAGAAGCTGTGTTGCCTGAGCTGACTGTTTTTCTTATATAAAAAAATACAAATAAAGTAAGAATTAAATTATTTTCCGTCAGTTCTCTTCAGGAAAATTAGGGTTATTGTATCAACTATTCATTTGTTTTCATGCAACACTTTTAGAAGTGGTAAGTACACAATACATGGAGACAAATATGAAGAACCTACAATTTAACCTATGTCCTGAAAATTAAGGCTATTGAACCACACACTACCTCATTTACTAGGTCTTAAAATTTTTAACCTACCCTCTTGCATGTGTTTATGTATAATCCATTGCTTCCAGTGCCACAATGACTAATATGAATACATACAAAGACAATCTGAACTGCAAAGTCAATATTATTTTCTATGTGGCTTTTTATAGAAAACATTCCATTAGTCATATGTTCGAGTGGAGTTTGTGTGAAAGAAGCACCTTTGTTTTATTTTTTTCTAAATTGGAACTGGCACCAAGGAAGAGTACTGGCACTGAGAAAACTATGTTTTAATAAATGAATTAATGACTCTAAATCTGGTATTTTTAAAGGACAGATTATTTACATCAAATCTTTAATTTCATTTACATATTTCACACTGTGTTACAAATTTGATTTCTAGAGTTCTCCTTAAACAAAAATCCAAGCACGCAATGGAACAATGTATAATCCCTAAATACTTCAAATTGAGCACATGCATAGGTGTTCCATCTTCAAAAATCAAACTTGGTAATGGTTACAGAAGGCCAGAATCATGTTCTGAGAAATTAATCAGATTCTCCCATGTTTTCAAAACTCTTTGTTCTTGGAAAAAGTGAAATGAAAGACAGGGAAAAGTTTCCATGATCACAACATATTGATCGTATCCTTGTCCACCAATTTTACTTTTCAATGATAGAAGGATTTTTCTATTTAGCAACATTACTTATTCATGCAGGGTCATAAAAATATTAATAAAAGATAATCGTATTAGATCTCTTTAGGAACACAGAATCCAGCTGTTTTCTCTCCACCTTATTCCTAATAGCAGTGAATACTCTACAGTTCAGCCTGAAGTTCTACTGAGGATGCACCAGTCTGAAGGGAATTGACTCCTCCTATGCACAGCTGCAATCTCTTCATAGTAGAGATGTTCTTTTTAATGGATGGGATTTTAAATCACTTAATTATTGAAGCAAATTGATGACTGGTTTTCTTTCTTTCTTTTGTTTGAATGTTCTACATTCAAAGTCATTATTTCTAAACAGTTATTGGAATAACTTTCCCATCAAAAGTAGGTCAAACATAATGAAGTTTCATTTTATAATTTCTAAAGCTATCAACAACACCACAGTGGAATCTGCTGTTTTCCATAAAATCAACTTCACTCTTGATTCTCCTTGAAATTAATCATTTTGTCTGATTTTTGTTTATGTTTTTTGTCTGCTTGCAAATGTACTTTTTCTGTACCCTTATATTTAGACCTGAAGTATCAGATGCTTTTAAGAATTAGTCAATAATCCTGTTCTTGCCAGTGCAGGATTCCACTCATAAGCACATAGACTCCTCAGTGTTGAATACATAATCTAGGTTAGGCCACGGATTTAAAGGTCTCCAAGCCTTAGTTACTGCATTCTTCAAATTATCAAATGTTGGTAATTGCAGCTATGCATAGTCATTTTGCAAATGTGGTTTATTTCTGCATTGACACCAAATTAATTAGGGGTAAATGGAAATACTAGGAAACAAAGAGGAAGTTTACTAGATATCTAGCTTAAACTGCTGTAACAAAGTATTCAGGGGTTCTTTCTCTAGGCTGTTTTTTTTTTTTTTTTTTTTTTTTTTTGCAACCCAGCAAAAGTGCATAGCATTGGTACTTCCAACAACAACAACAAAAGACTTGGCTGATACAGACACACATTCATTTCAGGATTTTTCTTTCTGAGGAGTCCAAATATTTAAATGCATTTTCATTAGGACAAAACAGCAACTGATTTGGGAGTTAAACTGCATTTCAAATTATATTCTTTCAGTTACCTAAAGGTTTTTGACCCTTCACTTGGAAGGATAATATCTGTGTCCTCCTAGTTACATGGAAATCAAGTTAGACAAACTCTGGACATTCCACAGCAGTTAAAAGTATTATATAACAGTATCTGTAGCTCTATCAGAGTTTCTAAAGATTAAAAAATGACAACTGTGTTTTATAAAAATAAACTTGCCTAGGATTCTTTACTGTAGGATATCATTGAAGTAAAAAATATATATTAGGGTTGCTTATTATTGAATTTATGAATTTGCTTAATGTCAAAAGTATTAGTGATTTTCTTCTACATAGAAGGAAAAGTTCAGGAGATTCTAAGAAAGAAGCCCAAAGAGAACATTATTTACCCATTCTTTCAGAAAAAATATAGAATATATGTATATATTCAATTGATATTGATATATGTCTCAATTTCCATGTCAGGCACTAAAAAGTTACCCATGTATTTAAGAACTGAAATGTTTAGGTACGACTAAGGATTTATTCCAATATGTAAACAATTGCTAAATGATCAGATAAAAACTGTAAGAGAGGTAAGAATCAAATATCACAGAAAACTGGGAGAATACACTATCAGTGCTTCGAAGTATTGGAGACACTTTCAATTCCAGAGATATTTAAGCTTTGTTTGAGGGCATAAAACCAGGTTGGAGGAGAGATAGGAAATATATTTCTGAATTTTTAGATTTTAAGGTAACACTGGAGATCAACCAAGCTTTGAGCAATAGATTAGTGTGGCTTTACTATGATTTTCCTATTTTTGAGGTCTCATATTTCTGTTTCAGAAGGTAGAATATTGTACAACCAACACTTTATAAAATTCTTCTAAAATGCCTACTTTCTATGTGAAATTAAGTTTTATATACGTTGATGAAATTGATCTTAATACAATTTTGTTGTTTTTGTTTCATTAAATAAAAAAATCTCCTAAAACATTGATTTACAAATATCAATCAGGGAGAGTCTAATAACTATCATTACCTAAAATTAATTTAGTATACTGGGTACCTTTATGATATTTTATGTCAGATAATATTTATGCTATAACAAAGCATATGATCAATATTTCATGAATGGGACATGATGAAACTGAAAAGCTTTTGTAAGGCAAACAGATACCATCAACAGGACAAAAATTGCAACCTAAAGAATGGGAAAATATTTTCACCAACTCTACATCTAACATAGGATTAATTTATAACAGATAAAGAACACAGAAAAGTAGACATCAACAAACCAAATAATCCATTTAAAAATGGGGTACAAATCTATCTCTTTTATTATTTTTTTTATTTAATCACAGGTCATTCACTTGTATCCCAGTGGTAGAGCCCCTCCTTCTTTCCCTCTCAATCCCACCTTCCCTCCTTCATTTCTTCCCTGCCCCCTTCCAAGTCCACCTCCTCCCCTTCCACCTGACCCTAGCTTATCAACTAACTTCAGGACTGGCTTACTGTGGCCTAGCAAAGATATTCCTCCCTCTTGGGGTGAGGGAGCTCAATGAGCCAGTCTTTGACTTCATGTCAGAAATAATCCATGTCTCACTTACCTGGGAAACCCACTTGGGTACTGAGCTACCATGGGCTACATCCGAGCAGAGATTTTAGGTTATATCCATGCATGGCCCTTGGTTGGTCTCATAGAAGACCCCTGTGCCCTGATATATGTGGTCCTTGTGGGGCACCTATCCCCTCTAGGTCATACTAACTCCTCCTTCTTTCATATGACTCCTTGCACTCTGCCGAAGGTTTGATTATAAGCCTCAGTATCTGCTTTGAAATACTGCTAGGTAGAGTCTTTCAGATGCCCTCTGCTGTAGGCTCCTGTCCTGTTACTTGTTTTCTCCTACTTCCGATATCTATCCCCTTTGTCTTTCTAGGTGAGGATTGATCATCTTACTCCTAATCCTCTTTCTTGTTTATCTTCTTTATGTGTACAGATTTTTGTATGTTTATCCTATGTTATAGGTCTAGTACCCACTTATAAGTGAGTATATACTGTGTTTGTCTTTCTGCTCCCAGGATACCTTACTCAAGATTATTTTTTCTAGATCCCATCACTTGCCTGCAAATTTCATCATTTCCTGGTTTTTAATTGCTCAGTAGTATTCCATTGTGCAAATGTACCACAATTTCTGTATCCGTTCCTCTGTTCTTGATGGACATCTAGGTTGTTTCCAGGTTCTGGCTATTACAAAACATGGTTGAGCAAATGTCCTTGTTGTGTAATTGAACACCTTTTGGGTATATGCCTAGGAGTGGTATAGCTTGACCTTGAGGAAGCAGTATTCCTGATTGTCTGAGAAAGCACCAGATTGATGTCCAAAGTGGTTGTACAAGTGTACATTCCCACCAACAATGGAGGAGGGGTCCCCTTTCTCCACAACCTCAACAGCATGTGTTGTCACTTGGCTATTCTGATGGGTGTCCAGTGAAATCTCCGGGTTGTTTTGGTTTGCATTTCTCTGATGGCTATAGATGTTGAGAATCTCTTTAAGTGTTTCTCTGCCATTCTATATTCCTCTACAGAGAATTCTCTGTTTATCTCCATACCCCGTTTTTAATTGGATTGCTTGAATTATTGCCTTTTAATTTCTTTAGTTCTTTATATATTCCAGATATCAGCCCTCTGTCAGATGTAGGTTTGGTGAAATCCTTTCCCAATCTGTAGTTTGTCATTTTGTTCTGACAACAGTGTCCTTTGCTTTACAGAAGCTTTTCCATTTCATGAGGTACCATTTATTGAGAGCCTGTGCTGATGGTGTTCTGTTCAGGAAGTAGTCTCCTGTGCCAATGAATTCCAGGCTCTTCCCCACTTTTTCTTCTAACCTATTTAGTGTATCTAGTTTTATACTGAGGTCTTTGATCCACTTGCACTTTAGCTTTGTGCAGGGTGATAAATACAGATCTATTTTCGTTTTTCTGCATTTAGACATCCACTTGGACCAGCACCATTTGTTGAAGATGCTGTCTTTTTTTCCATTGAATGGTTTTGGCTTCTTTGTCAAAAATCAAGTATTCATAGGTATATGGGTGTATTTCTGGGTCTTCTATTCAGTTCCATTGATCCAGTTTTATGTTTCTATGCCAATACTATGCAGTTTTTATTACTATTGCTCTGTAGTACAGGTTGAGATCAAGGATGGAGATACCTCCAGATGAACTGTTGTTGTACAGGATCATTTTGGAAATTCTGTTTTGTTTTTGTTTTTTGATACCTTTTTGTTTTGTTTTGCTTTGGTTGTTGTTGTTGTTTCTCCTTATGAAGTGGAGAATTTTTCTTTCAAGATCTGTAAAGAATTGTTTTGGTATTTTGATGGGAATTGCATTGAATCTGTAGATCTTTTTTGGCAGAATAGCCATTTTCACTATATTAAGCTTACTGATCCATGAGCACTGGAGATCTTTTCATCTTCTGATGTCTTCTTCGATTTCTTTCTTCAGAGACTTGAAGCTTTTTTTCAAATAGGTCTTTTACTTGCTTGGTTACAGTCACCCCAAGGTACTTGATGTTATTAGTAGCTATTGCGAATGGTATTGTTTCTTTGATTTCTTTTTTGGCCTTTTTATCTTGGGTATACAACAGGGCTTCTGATTTTTTTGAGTCAATTTTCTATCCAGCCACTTTGCTGAAGGTTAAACAGAAATCTCAACAGAGGAATTTCAAATGGCCAAGAGGCACTTGAAGAAATTCTGAACACTTTTAGCTATCAAGGAAATGCAAACTAAAACAACTCAGAGACTCCATCTTATACCCATCAGAATAGCTTAAGTCAAAAGCACAAGTTACAGCACATGCTGGTATGGATGTGGAGAAAGGGAAACACTTCTCCATTGCTGGTAGGATTACAAACTTTCACAGCCACCTTGGAAAACAATATGGCATTTTCTCAGTAAACTGGCAAATGCTCAGCCTCAAGACCCAGATATACCACTCTTTAGTACACACCCAAATGATACTCCACAAATTACTTATCCAACTATGTTTACAGCAGGTTTATTCTCAATAGTCAGAAACTGGAACCAACTAAGATGATCCTCAACCAAAGAATGGATAAAGAAAATGTGGTACATTTACACATTGGAGTATTATTTTTCAGCAGTTAAAAACAATGCCATCAGGGAAATGGATGGAACTAGAAAAAAAAATCTTGAATTAGGTAACCCAGATCCAAAAAGACAAACACCGTATGTATTCATTTATAAGTGGATATTAACTGCAACATAAACATAATGATTTTACAATCCCCAGACCCTTAGTGGCTAAATAACAAGAAGGACTCAAGGAGTTATGCATGAGTCTCCTTAGAAAGGGGGAATAGAATAGATATTGCAGGTGAAGTTGGGGCAGGTGAGGATGGGAAAAGAATGAATCAAGTGGGGAGAAGATAGACGGAGAGAGTACTGTAGAGAACAAGTAGAACGGTGATGGCATCTCTGGGACAAGCCAAAAACCTAGAACAATAGAAATTCCCAGGATTCATAAGGACATCTCTAGTAAGACTGTTAGTAATGACAGATACTCAACTGGCCATCTTCTATAACAAGGCAAGACTTCCAGTGGAGTGTTTGGGTCACCAGCACAGTCACAAAACCTTTGGCTTACAATTCATCCTGCCAGCAGGATATGTTGGGTTAATGGTGGCACAGAAACTGCAATCGTTGCTAACCAATAACTGGTCCACCTTGATATTTATGCCAAGAGAGGAAGCCCACCCCTAATACTCCATAGAGGACCAGAAATCAGAACTAGACAGACCAAAGATAAAAAATCAAGGGACAACACATGCTGGCAAGGTTGTAGAGAAAGGCAACACTCCTCCAATGCTGCTGGGAATGTAAACTTGAACAACCACTTTGGAAATCAATCTGGTGCACTCTCAGAAAATTAGCAATAGTGCTACCTCAAGATCCAGCTGTACCACTTCTAGTTACATATCCAAAAGATGCTCAACTATACAATAAGGACACTTGTTCATCTATGTTCACAGCAGCTTTATTTGCAATAGACAGAATATGGAAACCACCTACATGCCCCTCAACTAAAGAAAAGATACAGAGAGTGTGGTATATTTACATAATGGCCTACTACTGAGCAATTAAAAACAAGGAAATCATGAAATTTGCACGGTGGGACCTAGAAAAGATCATCCTGAGTGAAGTAACTCAAAAGGAGAAAGAACCACGGGATATCTGTACTCACTTAGAAGTTGATATTAGCCATGAAATATAGGATAACCTTTCTAAAATCTATAGTCCTGAAGAAACTAAACAACAAGAAGGACACTACAGAGGAGGCTTAGTCCTCATTCAGAAGGACAAAGTGGATAGACACAGGAAGTAGGAGAAGAAAGGGAGTTGGACAGGAGCCTTCCACACAGTGGGTCTCTGAAATACACCCCCTAGCAGGATATCAATGTAGATGCTCAGCCAACCTTTGGGCAGAGTGCAGGGTATCTTATGAAAGAAGGGGGAGATAGAAAAACTTGGAAGAGATGGGAGCTCCATAAAGAGACCAACAGAGCAAAAAATCCTGTGCCCAGAAGGGCCTGCAGAGACAGATACTCTAACCAAGGACCATGCACAGAGATAACCTAGAACTCCTGCTCAGAGGAAGCCCAGAGGCTTCAGTTTTCCGGGTGGTTTCCCTAGTAAGGACAGCAGGGGTTGTCTCTGACAGAGACTCTTTGGTGGGTTCTTTGAACACCTCCCCCTGGTGAGGTGCCTTAACTAGGCCACAATACAGAGAAAGGATTTCCTTGGATATTTCATTCCAATAACACAAATCTGAAAAGAGACCACGACTTAAGAAATAAACATTAGGTACAGATACATACTTTAAAAAAGAAAAGAAAAACAAACATTGGGAAAATGTATTGTCTTCAACTCAATGGAAAACTATAATTTTGGATAATTTTTTCCATATAAGAAAATCTTTTTCCTCCCAGCAAATATTCTGTTCAGGTTTTAACCTGATCAAATGGGGAAAAGCTGGATTCATCTCAGTAGCTTGACTGCCAATGATATGGGCAAACAGCGAGTGCATTCTAGATGCTATCGCCAAGTTACTCCAATTACAGTTCCAAAAGGACATGCTAAACAGTTAGAAACACTTCTGGCAATTCATGAGACATTTTGCTCAAACCTGGATAAATTTCAGGTTCTACCTGAAGTATTTAGATCCACTTATGCCAAACACTGAAACATCTTTTCGTTTTTGCTAAAAATCAATTGGGATAAACAGATTAACCTCTGGTGGCCATAGTGCAGAGAATAAGTGACTATGAAATGCTTATGAATAAATTACACATCTATACCATACCTGTTCTTTGGTCAGTAATCACTGGAGAGGGGTCAGAAAGATAATAGACAGAATCAGTAGGTTACTAAAGGGAAGTAGTGTTTTTTGAACACAGTAAAACATTCTCATTTATATAGACCTATAAGATAGGATAAACATACTGAAATTTATACACCTAAAAATGATAAACAAGAAAGAGGACCTGGGGTAAGCGGATTAATCCTCACTTAGAAAGTCAAATTGGATGGACATTGGATGTAGGAGAAAACAAGTAACAGGACAAGAGCCTACCACAGAGGGCCTCGGAAAGACTCTACCTAGCAGGGTTTCAAAGCAAATATTAAGAAACATAACCAACCCTTTGACAGAGTGCAGGGAATCATATGAAAGAAGGGTGAGTTAGTATGACCTGGAGAGGACAGGAGCTCTGCAAGGACCAAATATATCAGGGCACAGGGGTCTTTTATGAGACTGTCTCTCCAACCAAGGACCAAGTATGGTTATAACCTAGAACCCCTGCTTGTATGTAGCAAAGGGTAGCTCAACACCCAAGTGGGTATACTAGTAAGGGGAACAGGGACTATTTTGGACATGAACTCAATAGCTGGCTCTTCGACCTCCGTGCCCCCGAGGGAGGAGCAGCCTTGCTAGGCCACAGAAGAGGACATTGCAGCCATTCCAGAAGAGACCTGATAAGCTAGAGTTAGACAGAAGGGGAGGAGGTCCTCCCCCATCAGTGGACCTGGAAAGGGGCAGGGAGGAGATGAGGGAGGGAAGGATGGGATAGGGAGGGAATGGGGGAGGGGGCTAGGGATGGGATACAAAGTATATAACCTGTGATTAATATAAAATAAAAACGTTAAAAATAAATAAACAAATAAATAAATAAGTAAGCAAGTAAGGAAAGAAAGAAAGAAAGAAAGAAGAAAGAAAGAAAGAAAGAAAGAAAGAAAGAAAGAAAGAAAGAAAGAAAGAAAGAAAGAAAGAAAGAAAGAAAGAAAAAATAATTGCACATAAGAGCTCAGGGCATTTGTGACAACATCCACAAGACCTGCACAAACTTAATCCAGACCAAATCCCAGCACTGAGGAGGCAAGAAGGACATCCAAACCTTATCTAACATCTATGTGTGCTGATAGCTGTTAAGGGAATTTACCTTCTGTAAGAGTATAAATCCTGGTAGGTCTCACATAATCCATTAGATGCTTATATATGTAACAGCACATAGGCAATAATAATGGAACTTAATGAGCCTAAAAATTTTTAAACAAGG
This sequence comes from Pachyuromys duprasi, assembly GCA_028658305.1. Lineage (NCBI taxonomy): Eukaryota > Metazoa > Chordata > Mammalia > Rodentia > Muridae > Pachyuromys > Pachyuromys duprasi. Next base: position 34,250,513 of record CM053748.1, read on the forward strand.
TCTTATACTTGGGTAGTGTGGTGGTTTAACAAAGATTGGCCCTCAGTATGTTACATATTTGAGTGCTTAGTGATCAGGGAGTGATACTTGGATTAGGAGGTCTGGTTTTGTTGAGGAAAAGGTATCACTGTGATGTGGGAGTTAAGGTTTCAAAACCAAAGCCAGGTCCAAGCCAGGCTTTGTTTCTTTCCCTTTGTTCTGCCTACAGATATGGATGTACAACTCTCAGCCACTTCTCCTGTACCACGTTTGCCTGCATGTTGTCATAACCCCTGCCATGATGATAATGGACTAAAACTCTAATACTTTAAACAAGCCCTTATAAAATTCTTTCTTTTATAAGAGTTGCTGTTGTCCTGGTGTGTCTCCACAGTAATTGAAGATTGACTGAGTTTGGTGGGTGTAGAAATGGGAAAGTATCTGGAAAGAGATTTGAACTAAAAATTATCAAAATTATAATATATTAAAATTTCAAAGAATTAATAAAACTTTTTAAATGGAAAAGGGAAAGAAATGAAAGAAATCCTAAATACCTTGGCTTGTTTGAAGGCAAATATACATTATAGTAGATTACTGTTTATCCATGTAAGTACTTTTTAATAAGTAACTTAAAAATAATTCTTTGATGTTTTAGCAATTAATTGTTCCAAGCATTTTAGTCAAAAATGTAGAAAACTAAGCATCTTCCCTAAGGTCTTCCTTGTTGTGTAGCTTCTTTAAGATTACAGATTTTAGATTTAGTTTATCCTATATTGTATGACAAATATCAACTTATAAGTGAGTATATACCACATGCATCTTTCTACTTCTGGGTTACCTTACTCAGGATGTTTTCTAGTTCCCACCATTTGCCTGCAAATTTCATGAGATCTTTGTTTTTAGTTGCTGAGTGGTATTCCACTGTGTAAATGTACCTCACTTTCTGTATCCATTCTTCAGATGAGGGACATCTAGGTTGTTTCCAGGTTCTAGTTATAACAAATAAAGCTGTTATGAACATAGTTAAACAAATTTCCTTTTTGATGCTTAATCTTCATTCACAAGGGCAAACAAGATAGACATCGGAAGTAGAAGACAAGGAACAGGGCAGGAGTCTTCCACAGAGGACCTCTGAAAGACCCTACCCACCATGGTATCGAAGGAGATACTGAGACTCACAACCAAACTTTGGGTAGAGTACCAGAATTCTTATGGAGATAGGAAGACCTGGAGGAGTCAGAAACTCCACAAGGATACCAACAGAGCCAAAATACCTGGGCCAAGAAGGGGCTACAGAGACCGATACTCAAACCAAAGAACATGCATGAAGAGGATCCAGACATCCTGTTCAAAGGAAGCCTATAGGCTGTTCAGTTTCCAAGTGGGTTTCCTAGTAAGGGGTACAAGATCTGTCTCTGTCATGAACTCAGTGTCTGGTTGTTTGAGCACCTTCCCCTCGGAGGTGCAGCCTTGCCAGGCCTCAGAGAAAGATGAGGCAGTCAGCCTTCATGAGACCTGATAAGCTAGGGTCAGATAGAAGGGAGAAGGTCCTCCTCTATCATGGGGCCGGGAAAGGGGCATAAGGGTAGAAGAGTGAGCGCGGGTGGGACTGTGAGGAAACAAGGAAGGGTGCAAAAGTGAATAAAACACAATAAATAAATGGATAGATAAAGAAATAAATATAAATATTTTTTAAAAAGAAAAAATGTGAAAAATTAATGCCTCCGCAAATTAAAGAAATTGTTCTAGGTTACTTGTATATTTGACAGCAGAATCAAGTCTTGACAAATGATTTCTAATATCAGTGGTTCAATGAAGTGATGCCCTACACTATGCATAAATGTGGATGATGCTGAATATTTTACCATTTGCATGATGATATCCCTGAGAAAATGAAGCAGCAATATCTTGATATGACAGACTTGAAAATAAATGTAGCGGGAGCCCTTTGTACAAGAAAGAAAACGACAAAGCTTGGTATAAGGTTATTATCTGTATAAATATATTTTGATCTAAAGGGTATTCTCTGGTAACTCCTGGCAGAAAGAAAGAGTAAAATCCTAGCTTAATTTCCATTTTGGTAATTAACTTTGGTACCCAATGAAACCTAGCTATTTCTCTCTCAAATCATATTGTTTTTATATAGGACAACATTTTTATGTGTCTCCATAATAATATTTATCATGAGGAATAAAATAATGGCCAACAATATCTGATCATTATGCAGTCATTCATCATTGTATATGCAAATTGCAATAAAGACTAAGAGGACAACCATTTCATTAGCTATGTCCTACCTGCACCATTTTCTATCTATTGCTTCTCTTAGTTAATTTTCTTCATATACAGGAATGGAAATATACAAGCTACAGAATATAAACAAATTCAACAGTATAGCTTTTACATTTCTTATTTAAACTTTGAGTATTACTGATGTTTATTTAAAATATCCATCTCTTTTTTTCTAAAATACAAAGTAGAAGTGTGTGTGTGTGTGTATATACATACATAGTATTACTGGTGTTCATATACACATATCTTACCTGTATTATATAATTATGTAATAATATATTTACAGCTGTGAATGTGTCATTTTATTGCATTATTTATAAAGCTGTCTTTGTGTTCTGTCTATTGCTGTGAAGAGATACCATGATCATGACAACCCTCATAAAGCAATGCACTTAGCTCTGGTTTGCTTACAAATTTTAGGGGTTTAGTCCATTAGTCATGGATCCATAGGCAGGAGGAATAGAGAGACACTGGGTCTGTCTTGAGCCTTTAAAACCCCCAAATCCTCCTCAATGACTTCCTCCAAAAAGGCCACCCTCTCCAAACAAGCCACACCTCCTAATCCCTCTGAAGTAGTGACACAGCCTAATGATCAAGCATTGAGCCTATGAGGGCCATTGTCATTCAATCACCACAACAGCTAAAAGTAAACATAAAGATTATTTGGAAACAAATGCCTATTAATCTTCAAAACTTACTTAAAAATGGAATGTTGTAATGTTTATGCACATGTGGATATACTTATACTGCTTAGTATTCTGACTATTCCCTAATCCCAGATAATGAAGGTTATGAGAGGACTATAGATATAAGCAGCATTTCAAGGTATTACAGTTATAAGCCTTTGAGTTGAATCATGTTTCAGTCTAGAGCTGGAGGTACACATTGTCTTTAACATGGTCAGGGACCAGGTTGGCATTCCAGCACAAGAAACATAAAAGTACACATACAGTACGTGTATTTAAGAAAGTGGGATTGTGTGTAACCTTATCCTGTGTACAATGAAAAATACAAACTCACTAACAGAAGGAAACTTAGGACATTTACAAATATTGTGGGAGTGAAGCAATCAACTTCTAAATAACAGATGGACCAAAGAAAATAATGAACAAACTGGGCAATAGCTTAAGTTACCAGAAAATTAAAAAAAAAATCAATGTACCAAACTTTATGGATTGGGAAATAAACCGTTCATAGAATCAAGTTATGAACTGTAAATGGATCTATTTTACAAATCTCAAATTAATGGTCTGACTTAAACTAAAATATATAAAAAAGAACAATCTAAATTCAAAGTAAGTCTTTGGAACAGAATGCAGTTTGGAGCAGAAGTAAATAAAGTAGAGAACTGAAAATGTTAGGAAAAATACCAGAGAATCAAAGGGTGAATCATTAAAAATCTCAACAAAAATGAAAAAAAAAGTATACCTAAACAAGTAACACAGAAACAGAGAAAGTTTCATTGACAATGGCTCTTTGACCTCTCCCAATCCCTCCGAGGGAGGAGCAACCTTGCTAGGCCACAGAGGTGGACATTGCAGCCAGTCCTGAAGATACCTGATAAGCTAGGGTCAGATGGAAGGGGAGGAGACCTCCCCTATCAGTGGATTTGGAAAGGGGCAGAGAGGAGATGAGGGAGGGAGGATGGGATTGGGAGGGAATGAGGGAGGGTCTACATCTGGGATACAAAGGAAATAACCTGTGATTAATATTTTAAAAATTATTTTAAAAGAAACAAAAGAAAGACATTTAGCTTTGGAAAAATATTAGATTTTGAGGGAAAGTGTAATAAATGTATGTCAGTAACTTTAAATATATAGATGATACAGATAAAGTTGTAAAAACTCTCAACTAACAGACAAATTAAAAATAAATAGAAATCAGCTAGAGAAATGGCCCAGTAGTTAAGAGCATAGGGGATTCTTCCAAAAGACCACATTCCAGTACCCAGCACCTATATTCGGCAACTCAAAATCACCTGTCATATAGATTTAGGGTATCTGGAGACTTCTGTCTGTCATAGATATAAAATTACATGTACATACACACACACACACATACATAAACACATATATACATAATTAAAATGAAACAATAATAAATTAAAGTAAATAATATGCAAATAAATGAGAACTAAAAAATTGAAATAATAACTAAAAAATTCTCAACATGATAAAAATATACCAGTTACTGGAAAGAAAATTAATACCTTCTTTTATGTATTCATCTCCACATTTAATATAAAAGTATAGGAGAAAAACATTTCGTGCATATTCCATTACAGGTAATCTTAATGTCAAACCACATGGGAAAAAAATAAAGCCCTTCCGAAAATATTTTTTAAAAGGTATGCATTTTTTATGTACAAAGATGCAACAGTTTTCATGAAAAGTCTTTGAAACCATATTTAATAACAAATAAATAAGTTTTTTTAACCTACAAACACAATGAAAGATCAAGACTAGAAAATATATAGCAAAAGAGTAATGATTGCTTAGTGCTGGAGGGAACTGTAAATATAGACAAATGCTGAATAATTTGGGATGACAAAACATACCAAAACCAGAACTGAACACTTACAAAGTAAGTTTTATTATATGTAAGTTCTATCTCCCAAGAAATGTTTAGATTATCATTTTAGATTTCATGCTTCTCTGGATTTTGAGTTGTGTGTGTCTTTCTTTTTTTTTTCTCTCTTTTTGAAAACTATTATTCATTCCTGTTCATTTGTTTTCTAAGGAGGAGAAAAAGAAAGGGTATTGAGTTGGGTTGTTGGGAAGGTGGAAACATCAGTGGGAGACTTGGGAGAGCAAATTATGACAAGGATGTACTGTCTTTTTTTTTTTTTTCAGTGAAAAATAAATCTGAACAGTAAAAGCTTGTTTTTCATGGTTATTCTTAACAGTCAAAAGAGTCCATCACAGTTTTTTTTTTCAATTTTTTGTTGCTAACACTGCTGTCCTCTCTGGTCAGTGTTTTGTTCATTTAAAAAAGTAGAGACTCTCTTCCCCTCATTTTATTAGAATGATTGTGAAGTGATCTCTCAGCTGGAGTTACCTTTCCTTACAACAGTCACGCTTTGTTGTCTCCACACCTAGGTATATGATAGATGTATGGTCATGAGCAATTTACTAAGGATGAGCACTGCTTGATACTAAATTATAATGCCATCCTCATATCCCCTGCCCACCGCCTTTTCAAATATGCAACCCGAAAAATAGGATGGAGACTTAGCAGTTCTTGACATCTTGTTTCAGCACTTCTACTTCTCAGTTTTTACATATTGAAAGATCTGAGAAAATGTTTCTTTCCACCTTTCTCCCCAATTTCTTTTATCTTAAGGGACTGAGAGTCATCTGTTGGAAAGGTAACAATGGGGGAACAGATTGGTAAAATTAACCTCTTTACTTTTCCTGACTTCTCACTTTCAAGTTTACTTGCTTTTTACAATGTATGCATTTTTTATATTTATTCAATGTGCCGATTTTACAAGTTAAGGCTTCAATTGTTTTTTACTATACATGTAAATACTTATATTTTTAATATGGAAGTACCATGTAGTTAAACTGACCTAAATATCTGGATTGGACAGTTAAAGCAGGACAACTTAAAAAAAAAAAAGAATCAGATATTTTTTCCTATATTCTTATCTCTGTAATCACTCAATTTTTTTCTTTCTTTCAACCATAACTTTTAATGACTTCCTGGCATCTTCTCTGCCAGTTTCTTCTTTTAGCCTCTGTTTGCCTTATCTTTCTTAGTATAGCAGCCAATGGATAAAGCAAACTTTTCATCCAAATTATTTTCTGAGTAATCATTAATTTTTATGATCTACCAGAAGAATAGGAAATTCTAAATTACCAAATCACTCTGTCTATTTTGTTGAACAAACATTGTATCACACTATATTCACTTTAATGTATCTTGAAAGAATTCTTAATGAGAAGTGTTTGTATATTCTACAACAGTGTGTTTTGCTGATATTGGATAGAGCCAATCCACAATTTGTTTATAAATTTAAAGGTATGTATTGAAAAAGTATAGATAAGGATATGTGTGTTTGTATGTGAATGTTTGTACATTGTTTTTGCAAATATAAAATGAGTGTGTATGGGCTATATAATGTTTATTATTACCCCTAAGATTATCAGGATGGTATAATTTAACTTGCTATCACAACCAATAAGACATAGACACCTGTTAGATTTTATAATTGCCTTATTTACCTTGGGCTGAGCAGATATTTCACTTACACTACCTTAATAACCACACCATCTATCTTCCAACCCCCATCCAATGCCATCTGCCTCAACCATTCTCATCTCATCTACCTTCCATCCATAATCCCAATATTCTGATATTCTTCATCTGGGCCTTTTAATGACATTATTTGATTCCTTCCTCCTCCTTGCCACGTGGTTCCTTCTCTTTCTAACCCACCCTGGTGTCCGCCTTTCCCCTCTCTTCCCTTCTGTTTCCAGTGAATCTCTGAACCTGAAGCCCAGGAACCTCTTCCACGCCCACCCGATTCTGCCCTGCCCGGGTAGGCTGTTTAATCAACAGATTAGATACAATGTCTTAAGCAGGTTTACACAACAAGCAAGGTTTATATAATAAGGACACCTTTACGTGAGAATGTGCTCTTTTTTTTAACATTTTTATTTTATATTAATCTGAGGTTATGTACTTCGTATCCCAGCTGGAGCCCCCTCCCGCATTCCGTCCCTATCCCTCCCATCTCTCATCTCCTCCCTGCCCCTTTCCAAGTCCACTGATAGAAGAACTCTTCTTTACCATTAAAATATATAACAGCAGGCTAACCTCCCAACAATAGTATGTACTGATGAAAATGTGTACAAACAAGTAGGCAGGTACAATATAAATGTATACTGTATATTTTTAATGACAATTATCTCTAAATCTGAGAAAACAAACCACTGAATATTTTTGTGACACAACCATCTCCGTATATACAGACATAATCAATGATTCCTATTTTATAAGTATTCTTTAAGTCTGTATTTCAGTACTAACTTCCTGTACCTGTTGACCCTAAATTCAAAATTTGATGACTACATTTCAGTCGCATTCAATTTAGAAGCCTTGTCTTGCTCAGGGTTGTATTTATTTTTTAATCTATTTCTTTCATTGGTAGTTATTTGTGTCATGGTTATAGTGCATGTACTAAATCAATGATTGTCAAGCACTTAGGAATTTGTCAGTCTGCTTAAGAGTACCCATCTCAATCAGAAGAGATACATGACAAAGGGAAACATTATGCCTCATTAAATGAAATTACAGACACTGCTGCGCTTCAATCTGTAATTGAAAATAATTTCAAAGCCACATTAAAAAAATGGCCTCCTGTGAATTTTCTAACACCTTCAAATTTAGACTGGGTTTTAAGACACTTAATGATTTCATTCTACAGATAATCCATCCAGCCAGAAAAGCAGCCACACTCCATTCTTACAGCTGGAGCAGAAACATCACTGAGAAAGTGGAATTGGCAGGAAAGAAAACTAAAAAAAATGTAGGGGCTCTTGAAGCTCTCTTTGGGAGTCTCAACTCGAACTCGGGAAGCATTTTGCTGTGTCAAAGTGATATCTGTGGCCATAAAGCAACAACAGTCAAGAGTCCTTGTTGTTACTACAGACTGAGCACAATTACTTTATGTTCAGGCTTCCCTTTCACTTCTGGAGGTGTGTGTGTGTGTGTGTGTGTGTGTGTGTGTGTGTGTGTGTGTGTGTGTGTGTGGTGGTGGTGTGCCAGGTGAATTTGAATTACATCCAGGACATGGCAGGAAGATTGCAATATCCCTGCAGAGGAACATTGTAGGAATGGGAGAAAAGAGAATCACAGCCTCTGAGTTTCTAAGTTTGCTGGAAAACTGTGCAGGGTTATGGAGCTGAAACTCAGACCAGCCCGCACTGAAGGATGACTGTACCGTACAGGGGTTGATGGAATCTAGCACAATCCTTTGACAGAGTGTGCAGCTCTGCACTTCAATTCTTCTATTCCAGGCTGTGCCATCATGGGCAGGGTATGTTATTTCTCAATGTCATTGTTTATTAATTTATAAAATGGAGATAATAATTGTTTTTTTAGCAAACCACAATGAAGATAAAGTGAGTTAGTGCGAATAAAGTGTTGAGAGTGCAATGTCTAATATGCATAAGTGTTCAACAAATAACTAGACTTGTAAGATACCTCACCATTCTTAAGTTAATCATTTAACCAGCTTACTCCGAAGCTACAACATACACTTCTTCCAATTTTTACCCTGTAATGATGTCATTAAAAAATCCTCCTGTATTTCCTTTGTTTGTCATTTTACAAACACCATATTTGCACATATTTTTAAGACTTTGTAGCAAAACCCATCAATTAGGAAAGGATTCATAAAATAAAACAAGAGTTGTAAGTGAAAATAAACAGTAATTTTTAAAATAACCATGTAGGCAAATCACTAAAAAAATACAGGACAAAAATGAATGAGGAAATAAACAAGAAGTGATAGGAAAGGTGACATTGGATAGAAATGAGTGATTTCCCTCCATCGTGTAACTCTTTTTTTTAAATTTATTTATTTATTATGTATACAATATCTGCATGTATGCCTTCACATCAGAAGAGGCCACCAGATCTCATTATAGATGGTTGTGAGCCACCATATGGTTGCTGGGAATTGAACTCAGGACCTCTGGAAGAACAGCCAGTGCTCTTAACCTCTGAGCCATCTCTCCAGCCCCCAGCATGTAACTCTTGAGTTCATTATGTCACCTTAAGAAGAAGTAAGGAGTTTGCTAGAATTTTTTTAAAGTAATGTGTTTGTAAATGGCCCTGAATGAATTATACTTAGCATTGCATTTTATTGAGAAAGCAAGCACATGAATTCTAATGATAAAATATGCCTAATATCAATGCAGTATGAAGTTCAGATTTTACAGCAATATCTTCAGACCATATTAAAAATTTTGTCCAGAGATATTCTTATAAAATTGGGTAACAACAGGAAGGCATGAAATGAAGCACATTTTATTTGTCATTATTTCTTGGGGAAATTGAAAACACTTGCTTGCTTTTAAGTACTGTAAATGTCACAAAGTCCGGATTACCATATGTTAACCAGTTTAGTATAGGTTTCAGTATTAATTTTTGACATCTGATTTATTTTAGTTTTTAATTAACAGATAGAAATTACATAATTTTCATACAAGATATTCTGATCATACTTTTTCCTTCCCTGAACTCTTTAACATCTTCCCCATTTCCACCTTCAGACCTGTCAAAGAAAGAAAAAATGAAAGAAAGAGAGAAAGAAAGAAAATGAACACCTTATAAATAGAAATGACACTCAAAGTTTTATACACACTGACACACAAACAGACACACATGTACATCCCACAAGAAAATAAAAATGGAAACCAAAATGTATAAACAAGAGACAAAGAAGACAGAAACATTCTCAAATACTATTGAATTTGTTTTGTGTTGGCCAATAACTCTTGTGTACAGGGCCTACCCTGAAGCATGGGACACCATTGGAGAACACATTTTTTTTTTTCTTTCCCATAGGTATCAACTCCAGAAACTTTTTTAATTAACAGAAGGTGCCATGCTCGTTTCTCTGTCTTGGTGTTAGGACTCTATCTGGATTGTAGCTGATTTTGAAACAGTGTCCCACAATGTTAGCAAGGATAGCCTGGAAATTACTATGTCCCCAGACTGACCTTGAACTCATGCAGGCTTCCTGTTTCAGCAATTTTGGATGCTGAGATTATAAGCATGAGCCACCATATTCAGTATATAACACTTAGTTTTATAAGTATCATAGACCTGTAATAATGAGTAACTTAGAGATTATTAGCAAATTACATTCCATAAAAATTTGAAATCCTTGGTTTAATCCAGGTATTGTTCTTCATAAACAGTCAGAAATAATAATCATAACAGAATCATGTAAAAAATCCCAAAAATATACACACAAAGTATTTTGTAATAAAATTATTTCTGTTAGGAGAAACTATTCTAGCAATAATAAGAGTTAAACTGGATAGGGGACAAAATAATTACCAAGTTAAGCTTTCATAAAATCCAGACATGAAGACAGGCTCAGCTAGGAGTCATCGAATGGCAAGAATAACTGGTACCATCTACTTTATTATTGCATTACTCTGAGCTCTAGAAACCCCTTAAATTGTACATAAAAACTTGTTTGACATTAAAAAAAAACATGAAAGGAAAGGATGAAGGGCTTCTAGCAAGGATCACATATTCTTTATTCAAGACCACCTGGCAGAGTAAATTGTTCCATATTGTAGTTTTCAATATGGTGTAACTGTTCTTCCTGTATTGATTGACTCTTGGGTTCACTGATGATCAATGAATTGGTGATCAAAGACATTTTGATCAAGCTCTGGAGCTGTCTGTGAGTCTTCCCAGCTCTATAGAATATGATAGGTGTTCATACTTCCAGATAAGATTCACGAAGAGTCTTCCCAACTCTATATGTTATTGATGGTGGTGGCAGTGCATCTTCAAGTTGGGATGTGTGGAGATGAGTGTGGAGGGACAGACGCTTGTCTTTCTTAGCGGTTGTGTGTGTGTGCCTGCAGGTGGCAAGCTTGAAAGGAAGATATTACAGCATCTCATCAAGGCTAGCAAGGCAACTGACAAAGATGCATTTCAGATACTGACCTTAATTTTAAAGTATTCTAAAAAAGAGAAAAATGGTCTTTTCAAAAATTGATACTGATGGCAAAAGGTAAGAAAAATTTGATATTTAAAGGGAATTTTAAAGGACTTATTTGATTTTATACGTGATTATTAGCAAAGTGTTGCAAATAACTCAGAACCACAGGAATTGATAATACTCTGGCATTCGTTTCAAGAGTAACTGAAAATCTTCCTAACATGTATATGAAGGAACATAGACCTTCAAAGCATTCAGTATGTAGAATGTTACTTGAGAAAATTCATTGGAACCATTTTATCCCCACCTCTTTTTGGAGATTCACATTGGAAATTAGCCTATTAAAAGCTTTCGATACTCTTGTGTTAAAGAAATGGCCTTAATCCACCATCCCTAAACTTATTTAAGCACACAATCCACTTGAAGAGTATCTGTGACACTCCACGAAAGCGTCCCAGGCACTCCACTGAGTTCTATAATCTTTGCCTTAGAGTATTAACGTGCTTGGAGTAAAGTAAATGCAGACAGCTAATAATTACTGACTGCCTACTATATTACAGACCGTCATGTTGCCAGTGTTTTTGACCTCATTTTCATAGTAATTTTGTGCATTTATCTTATCACCTTCATGTTGCATATTACAGACAGAGATGTGACTTAAATAGAGGAAGGTCACACAAAAGTAAGGAAGATAACTATTATCTGAATGCATTGCTTAGTGATAAGGTATTTTCTGATATTCTATAACAGCACAGCAGCTGAGTATTAAACTAATGCAAAAACCCAAAGGAAAGATATTTTAATAATGCCTTCATCAAAATAGTCTAAATAATTTCTATTACATAGTCTACTCCTTATTTCTTTCCTTCTCTCCTAATCAAGTTTTCTTCATTTCAGCTTAAATCACAATACTTTGAAGTCATGGACCTGGATGTGTTTTGTTTAATTTACCAAATGAATATATGATCTTTATTAGTTTCATAAGCTGTCCTTTTGCTTGATGAAGCATAGAGGTTTTAATTGATTTGTATGAGCTTCAATTTTCTTAAAAGAAAAACATGCAGCCGTAGAGAAATTACTGAAGAAAAAATATCTACTTATAACTGGGATAGTAATTGAGAAATTCTTAAGTCTTTTCAAATTTCTTTGTTACTCATTGTGAACACTGATAAAAACTTAAGATTGGGTAAGGATAGAAGAGACATGTTCACATAAGAGGTGAAAATTCCCAAGGAAGCATTAAAGTCTTATATAATTTTCCTCTGTAATGTCTTAAATTCCTTTCAGCCTGTCCTTCTATTCTTTAGCAATTTTCTGTGTTTCCTTTAAACTCACTTTGTTTTACTTGCCGTTACCATCATTCTAAACTGCAATTCTAATTACTAGAAGTGCTGTGGGTCTGAAAGCTGTCCATCATCATTTCGTTTGTACTAGTAAAATGGCATTGTGAAGTAGAGGCTCATATCCCATTCCTAAAGGCTTCTGCTGTGAGACTAGAAAGGGAACCAGTTTTCAAACACTACAACTGAGGCACAGGAGCCTTTCATTCATTGTGTTTCACACCCCAGCAGAGAACATAGTCATACTAAGGCTCAGTGTATATCAAAAATTAAGAGAGCATTACATTTGACAACATGCCTTGAAACAGGATCTACTGGATTGATAGGGTAGAGTAAATATAAATGGACAGTGACATAACAATATATTTGTTATTTCATAATCTCTAGAAGGACTCTAAATGTGCCAAGAATATAATCTCTCAAGGAAATGTGAAAAATGAAAATCAGAGACTATCAAAATTTAGTGGCAATTTAGATGGAATTCCCTGAGGAAGTGCCACTCCTGAAATCATTTTTTTTCACCTGTGTGTATTGTTGTTTACTGCAACATGGAGTTGTAGGAATTTCAGGAATGAAACACATGATCTGGCTGTACACATGTACTGCTGACAGGTGTGTGAGTGGATATGTAATGCACAGAGGTTTTCAGGGTATAGTGACAGTCTGTAACCTGAAAGCTGAGGATAACTGGCAATGCAGTTGAAAGGGATAGCACTTGATCCTGCATTTCAACCATTTTTTCGAATACTTTTTTATTGGAATAAACAAGCAGATGCTGTGTCCATGCAAAATATGTACAAAGAGCAATATATTGAGAAGGTAAATACCATGATTATATTGGTCATTTTCATGGCTGGGTAGTAAGCTGGAAATTCTGTTCATTAATTTGCATTTTTATTAATAGGTATCCATTAAACATATTACTGTTTGCATAGGGATATTTTATTGAATACATCTTTCATGTCCTTTGATCAAATTCATACCTAACTCTCCCTTATCTGGTTCCTCTCTTTCATGAATCTCATTCATTCCTCTACATAACCTTGCTTCTGATTTTTTTTTAATTTTTAAAGTTTATATGTTTGTATGTATGTGTGAATCACATGTGTGTGATTGCCTTCAGAATTCAGAAAAGGGCATCAGTGTGAGCTACTGAACATGGGGGCTTGCAACCAAATCCTAGTGCTCTGGAAGAACAGCTGGCGTGCTTAACCACTAAGCCATCTCCCCCACCCTAGCTTCTACAATGTACTATTTTCTGTTTCTATTTAAAATCAAGATCCACAAATGACAGTGATCATGTAACATTTATCTTTCACAGTCAGGATTATTTTGCTCAAAATAATCATCTCTAGTTTTATCTACATTCTTACAAGAGATATTTCATTTTTACTTCTAGGTGAATAAAACTCCACATTGAATATATGTCACATTTTATTTATCCATTTACCTGGTGGTAAACACTTAAGATTATATTATTACTTGGCTGCTGTGGATACTGTTACAGTATTACAGATGTGTGTATCTCAATGGGATCTGTTGATTTAGTGACCTTCAGGTATACCCAGGAGAGTAAATATTTCAATCATATGATAGTTCTAATTCTAGTATTTTAAGGAGGAAGCCGATCTTCATAGTGTCTAGACTAATTTCTCTTGGCCAAAGCAGTATGTAGGATTACCCTTTAAATTTCAAAAGCATGTGTTGCTGTTATTTTCACCTTAATAATTATGAATCTAATTGTAATGAGCAGAAATATCATGGAATTTGTATTTTTTGATCATGCAATGCTAAACATTTTTCGTATTTACTAGAAAATTCTAGTTTATCCTTTGAGAATTCTTTGGTTTATTTTAACCTATAAATTAATTGGATGTGTGGTTTTGATATTTATTTTAAATTTTTATTTTATAGTCTACATTTTGTCAGTTTTGTCTGGTGATTGCTTTTTCAACTTCATAGGCTGTAACTTTACATGATGTATTTTTTATGTTAATTTTTTGTTAAAAATA
>CM053748.1:34264930-34323586 GCA_028658305.1 Pachyuromys duprasi
CATGTACGTGTGCAGGCGTGCACACGTGTGTTTGTGTGTGTGTGTGTGTGTGTGTGCGCGCGCGCGCCTGTTGTGTGTACATGCCTGCCTGCGTGTTTCAATGCCTGTTTTTTGCCGATATCATCCTGTTCTGTCACTACAGTCATTATAGCTCTTTATAATATCTTAAAATAAGGTGTGGTGAAGCCTGTAACATTGTTCTCTTTCCTCGGGGTTGCCTTGGGTATTCAGACTTCTCTGCTTCCAAATGAAGTTTACATTTTTTTTTCTGTTGATGGGAAGAATGTCATTGAGATTTTCATGAGGATATTATCACACCTGAAAAGAGTCTTCGGTAGTTTTACTATTTTATCATACTAATTCTTCAAATTTGTGATCATAGGAGGTCTTTTACATTCTGGTATCTTTTAACTTTCTTCTTTCATTGTTTTAAAGTTTACCTTTTATAGATACATTGTTTTCTTGGCTCAGTTCATTCCAAAGTATATTTTGAACATATTGTGAATGGGAATTATTTCCCTATTTTTTCAGAATATTTATTATATTTTTAAAGGCAGGTTATTGCATCTAGAAGTTTGATTTTATACACAGCTATTTTGATGAAAGAATATCAATTATAGTATTTTCTTGGTGGAACATGCAGGGCTTTCCCCCAGTAAGATCATATGGTCTGCAAAAAGAATGCTCTGCCCTCCATAGTTATTTGTGCCCTTTTACTTCTTTTTTGTTCATTTACACATATTCTTCATCTAAAAATACACTTTATATATTACCATTCCGTGTACCTGTCTAGTTCTGTGTATGTGTGTGTGTGCGCGCGTGCACGTGTCTGTAAGTGGGCATATTGGTGTGTTTTGTAAACATTTGGTTTGTGGGGGAGTGTGAATGTGTGTATACACATGTGGAGCCTTGAGAACGAACTCTGACTTCATTTTCAGGTGCCATCTGTCAAGCTATTATTCTTGTATTTTCTAGATAGTCTTTGCTGGCCGGGACCTGCCTATGGAGCTAGTCTAGCTGGTCAGAGAGGCCAGCACATATTTGTCTCTGCCTCCTCAGCATTGGGATTGCAGTCACACTCTGCGTTTTTTATTTATTGTTTTATAAATTGCATTTTATTCACTTGTATCTGAGCTGTAGCTCCCTCTTTAATCCCCTCCCAATCACACACTGCTTTTTACATGAATTCTAGGTTTGGAAACCGGAGCCTCTTTCTTGCTAAGGAAGGCAACAACTGTGCGATCTCACAGTCCTATTTTATCTCCTGAAAGGGACTGTTATATTATTACTAAATCCCAAACTGACAATAGGTTAAGCATTAAAAAGGGAACACACTGTTTTAGGCCAGAACAAACTGTGTCCTGAGAACCATTGCCAGCCCTCTGTTTCTAAGGACATCTGGCACTGAAGTGGAATGGAAATTCGGAGAGAAAAAGAAGGTGTGTAAAAGAGTAGCACAGTGTTTTCTGGCACACTCCCAGTTCAATTTGCATGAATCCACTTTTACAAAGCATTACTGATTCTTGAGCTATAATTTAATAATGGAACACTGAATTCAAGAATATAGATTTGAAAAAAAATAACCAGTTTCAAATCTCTTCTTTCTGATCTATAATCTTTTTTTTAGACTTAGAATAATGGTTAAAAGTCAAGTAGTCAATGCAGTCCTGATGATACCTGAGAGGCTATGGTCAGATAGAAGGGGAGGGGGACCTCCTCTATAATTGGACTTAGAAAGGGGCATAGGAGAAAAAGAGGGAAGGAGTGTGGGATTGGGAGGGGAAGAGAGAGGGAGGGGTCTACAGCTGAGATACAAAGTAAATAAACTGTAATAAATATTTAAAAAAATTAAAAATCCACAAAAACAAACAAAAAATTTAAGCACTCAAACTCACAAAGTAGTCAAATAAAAAAGAAAAATCAATAAAAACTTCTTTTGAGTAGGAAGAGTCCAAAAATTCTATAATTTATTTAAATATATTTTTTGAAATTAAATGTTCATTTTTTATGTTAATTACACTTTATTCACTTTGTATCCCAGCTGTAGGCCCTTCCCTCATTCTGCAACTATTCTGTTAGTGTCTTATTATTGGAGAATTGAGTCCATTAGAGTTAATAGATAATAGTATATAATGAATGTTAGTTCCATTTATTGTTGAGTTGGAAATGACAGTGTGTTTGTATGCTTGTTTTCTTTTGATTTTTTTCATAAAACATTTTTTTAAATTTTATTAGGAGGTGGTAGTAGTAATTGATGGATGGGTTACAGTAAAAACTCGTGACAGAACTTTCTTTGTCAGGAAAAATATAAGGATTGATTTTCAAGCTGTAAATTGAAGTTCTACCCTACTGACTCCTCAGTATGATCTAGGACAACCTCTCTTTTGCATCTGTCTAGTAAATGTGTTAAGATTTGCAAATATGACCTCTATAATTCCTTGTATCTAGTGGGTATTTGAGTTGAAATACAAAGAAATAGTTCTTATCTTTAAACTATTTTTTTCTTAAAGACATTTAATACTATATCAGAAAATCAATTAAGTCAAATGCAAAGACAGGAATAAAGAAAACTCAAAGAGCTTAAAGAAAAAACTTCCCATTCAAAAGTAAGAAAGAAAAAGAGTACAATGGAAAGTCCTTTCTTTAAAATTGTTTATTTCTGGGAGTGCCTGTCTTAGTCAGGGTTACTGATGCAGTGATAAAGCACGGTGACCAGAGCAACTTGGGGAGTAGAGGATTTATTCAGCTCTTCTTTTAAATTTTTATTTATTTTCATTAATTATAGTTTATTCACTTTGTATCCCAGCTGCAGCCCCCTCCTCCCTCCCCTCCTGTTCCCATCCTCCCTCCCTCTTCTTCTCCTATGCCCCTCCCCCAGCCCAATGATAGCAGAGGGCCTCCTCCAATCCCATTTGACCCTAGTCTATCAGGTCTCATCAGGACTGGCTTCATTATCTTCCATGTCATACTTTATCATTAATGGAATACAAAACAGAAACCAGGAACTCTAGCATGTCAGGAATCTAGAGACAGGAGCTGAGGCAGAGGCCATGGAGAAGTGCAGCTTACTGGATTGACAATCATGGCTTCCTCAGCCTGCTTTCTTATAGAACCCAAGACCACCAGTCCAGTGATGGCACCACCCATAATGGGATGGTCCCTACCACATCAATTACTAATCAAGCAAATTATCTACAGCCAGATCTTATGGAGACATTTTGTCAGTTGATTTTCCCTTCTTTCAGATAACTCTAGCTTATATCAAGTTGACATGAGACTAGCCAACATAGCTTAATACAAAAACATGTATTTGAGAATGGAGATGGATGTTCCCTATCAAGTACAATTGAATCAAAATTATGAAACTGTAACTTTCAAGAGATTTTATAAAACTGCCTTTGCTTTGTAAAGCTCCAATCCCCTTTATGTCTATGGAATAGCTTAGAAAGAGATGAGGTGATGTTTGCACTGCACAAAAGAGATCCTCTTATTAATGTGTTGCAGAGCTAGTTCGTGGAGTCAGGTGTGATATAGTGAATGTTCTTATTGCAATAGTCAGTCACCTTAGAGTTAGTTCTTATGAACACTATTATGTTTAAAGTTAGCTAGCTAGTTTCTCCCTTCTTATGAGCACATATACAAAGCACCTATATGTATGCAGCTCCATAGTTATCTGTCATTAATATATTTTCCTCTGGTTAATGGCCAAGAATATCAGCAAATACTTTGATGATTTTCCAGAGAATAAGCAAACTTAATATTACCTTACAAGTGAAAGTATATACTGCATATTAAACTTTATTCATTTTACTTTTACATACTCTAAAGCACCAGGCAAATGAAAATTTAGCTTACAGTTTAGGTGTCTACAAATAGGATTTTTTCAGCTTTCTTTATGGTTTGAGACTACCCTTTAACAGATGAGCCATCTCTCCAGCCCTTTTTGAGCTTTTTAATTTTAATTTTATGACTTTACAGCCTGATCCCAGCCCCTCCCTTCTCCCCTCCCAGCCTCACCATTAGACCCTCCCCCTCCAAATACTGCTCCCCTTTTCAGTGAAGAGGAGGTCCCTAAGTGGTTTCAACCCACCCTGACATCTCTACTTGCAGCAGTACTAAGGGATGATGCAGCTAAATCTGTATCTGTGACTGTCTAATACAAACACATTTTAAGTGATTACAAATATAGAAAGGGATTTTGTCAACAGAATCAAGTGCACTAGCCTGTCTTCTGGTTTCAATATTTAAGATTCTTGTTTAATACACTGTAAACAATTACAAGATGGCACTTTAATATGCTATCCATATTTCCAAATATCTTACTTCTCACCTAACTATATTTATAAGGTGACTGATAATTTTAAACAAATATCAGGTATTTCAATAGTAGCCTACTTGGTTTTAAATTTTTAAAGTATTTTTCTTTTATTATTATTATCATTATCATCATTATCATCATTATTATTTATAATTTATTGGTTTTGTATCCCAGTTGTAGCCTCCTCCTTCATACCTCATGGTCCCACCCATCCTCCCTCTTCCTCCCCTATTCCTCTTCCTTAGTCTACTGATAAAGTCCTCTTCTCCTTCTGCCTGTCCCATCAGGACTGCCTGGATCCTCTTCCAGGAGATTAATTTTAAGAATGCTCCAAAGATCCCAGGAAGCAAACATCTTCTCATTTCTGCTGAATATGTAATAATCCATTTTTCATAGGGATTATTTTTTACAGGCTTCATAGAATAAGATTTTATTCAACAGTTTCATTTGCAGGAAAATATCCCTGAGGAGAATGAAGCCGAATGCTTACACTTATTTTTAAGTGGCTGCTTCTCTTTGATATAGAACATTTTTGGTGGGTGTTCATTTGTTTGTAATATGCTCTCTAATTTGCCTATTTTGAGAGAGTTAAAATAACAGATGAATCAAACTGGCAATAATTCTGAATAAGATTTGAGAACTCCCCCTTTCAGTGGACTAGGGAAAGGGGATGAGAAGAAGAGAGGGAGGGTAGGACTGAGGAAGTTGAGGGATGGTGCTACAATTGGGTTATATAATGAATAAAATGTGGGAAAAAAATGAAAATTTAAAAAGTGGTAACAATTATGAGACCATGGCTATTAGATGCTCATAAAAGGTAACTAGTAGGTTAGGCATGTGACTTGGCAAGCATCATCTGCATCAGTTTGCTGGATGAGGGACTAGGTTATTTGGCAAGAATCACAAGCATCATTGCCTGCTTCAGTTTGTGGGATGAGGTTTACTACTTCCAACTGGAAGGAACGCTGTGGAGGTGCAGTAACATGATATTTACAGAAGTGCTTATAAATTGGGAAGCATCACTGAAAAGAATACCTATCCTTGCCCCTTCTGTTTTTCATCTGAGATAGATAATGATGCAAGGTTTCTCAATAAAACACCTTGTACAGGTTCATCACAGAAGTAAATTCCACTTGTTAGCTGTGTGATAATTGTACTTGATGTTTGTTCTTTTTAATTTTTTTTGTATTTATTTGTGTGTGTGTGTGTGAGTGACATGGTCTGACTGAATAGACTTGGATGGCCTTGAACTCTTCACTGAAACCAGAAAAGCCTTGAACACAGAAAACAACCTTCCCCTGCCTCCCCAGAGACACCACCACATCCAGCTTCCACAACTTGTACGTGGGCTTTTATTCAGAATAAAGTCTTCTGTTACTCACAGACTCCTATTGTATTGCCAGAGGAGTACATCTAGGCATCTTCACATGAATTCATCTTAACAAAGAACAAACAGCACCTGACAGTCAAACCAGATTGGCCAAAGACCATAGGCCAGTAATCCAATCAAAACATTTAAAGGTGAATGGGTACTTTTAAGTCAATTTCACATTTTTGCTAGAGGTGGTTTCAGTTTTTTAAAAGTTCTTTGGGCTTTCAGATTAGGTATAATAATTTATAGGACATAGTTTCCCTCTCTACAAGTTGGAAAACAAATTTACTGGAAAACTCACCATGGTTATTTAAAATCCATCAGGAAAAAAATCAGGTTCTAAAAAAATTAAATAACTAAATTCTGCAAAGGGATAAGAAATAAAAACCCATTTGAGATTTTGTTCCTAATATAATAGCAGACAAGGAAACACAAGAAGTCAAAGACTGATGCATCATATCAAGGGTCCACTAACAGAGAAAATGGCCACTCCTCTACATCTTATTCCACAGGCCCATCAATGAGTGCAGAGTGGGACAGGTTCAAGTTGTGTGTAAGGGTGGCAGTTGCTAAAGGTACCAGACTTTCAGGTACACAGACCTTGGTCCACCTCTGATTGGGTTAGGATAAAAAGGCTGTGGCCTGCTGGCAGGAAATCCTGAGGGTCTCAAAGTATCAAAGTGCAGTTAGGTTGAAAAGAGTTGCAACAAGAACAGTGTTAACTTGAGGAATGAAATGCAGAGTATGAAGAAGAGAATTTCTAAGTATTACAAATACCCAGCAGTATGTGATGCACTTGGGGTGGGAATGAGGGTAGCTGGGGTTGGAAGTTGGGGTATAGAGGTGGGAGTGGGAAGGTATTTAAGAATAGAGGTGACAGAGAGCTCTTCCTAGGTTGGGAATCCTGATGGATCAGTCAAAATTACCAGCAAAGTTTCCCCAGCCATTCTGTAAGATAATCTGTATCTTTGAGAATCAAAACAAATAAAACTAGCATTTAGAAATGAATCAATCTAATGCAGTTGTGCACAAAAGAACTCAAATTTGTGACTCACAAAGTCTTAACACTAATGGCCAGAATTAGGGAAGGCTGCAAGACTGGCTGGCTGCAAAACAAAGATCATAAGAAAAGACAAAATTACTTTTAAAATAAATTATAGGCAGCTAAGGAAAAGAACAGTTCATGAAAAGACGTATCTAGACATAATTAGCTAAAAGTCATTTTAAAGTAACATAATAAAGAAGATGAACAATGAATCTCAAATTTACAAACAACTTTATTTCTTAGAGACAAAACTAGCACATAATATGGGAGCTAGTTATTTAAACTAACACCTTGAAAAGTGATTATTCATTAAAGAGCTAGTGATTCTAAAAATCCCATGAAAGGAGGTTCAATTCAATAAATATATGTAAATTAAGATAAAACTCAAATGCCACATAAAATATAAGAAAGTAAAATCCTACACTGTAAACAAACAAACAAACAAACAGAAAATCCCTCCAATGTCTTAGAAAGATACTTCTGCTCTTTGATTCCATAGTGACACTTTCAGAAATCTAACTTCAAGGTAAATCATTAAAGATATAAAACTGTGTGCACATCTAATTATTCACCACAACACTAACACATGCCATATCCACTCCCTCCCCATAACTTCAACCATATACATTCTTCATGCTATATCCATCTAAGTTTGTGTCCATTTAAAAAAAAAATATATATATATATCCATGGAGTCCAGTTATATTGCCAAAATACTCTTAGCTGTATGGTAATTGACTAGGATATACTAAACCCATTAAGAGCAACAGCCCTAAAAATTAACTTTCATTTAGCTAATGATTATAAAACATTTTCACAGTTAGGAAAGGAACTTTATGTCAGTCTCCATCCTCCATGCTAAGACTTTCGTATGACTTGAGTTTGTACAAATAAAAAATCTGGAATACCCATCAAGATGTATAGAAAAACAATGCTACATTATTGTATCTTGTTAAAATCAAAATAAAATAAGCAAAAAAGTTTTTTTTTCAGTTTGCCCTTTTGGGGTGTTTTCTAATGAAATATAATTAAAAGGGCAAAATAGCCATGGAAAAAGGATTTTCCACATATAACAAAGCTAATATCCATACAGAGACTATGACAGCGTTCATAAGACTTTCATAAACACAAGCTAGACAAAATCTGAGCATGAATGACGGGAAGTGGGCATAAATCTTCACCCTTAACGAGGAAGCTATTTGCAATTACTCTCTGCTGGGAAAAGGGATTTGGGGGCAGATCAATTTTCTTCACTGGAGTGACACTGAGTGTCTACACTGCAGGGAGTCCCTATGTTCAGGAGTAGTTTCCAAAACATATTTAACTCTGTATTTGTGTGTGTGTGTGCGTGTGTGTGTGTGTGCGTGTGTGTGTGCGTGTGTGTGTGTGTGTGTGTGTGTGTGTTTGGTTTATTTGGTTTTGATTTTTTTTTTACAAAGAGGAAGAAGGTTGGGAAGAGCTAGAGAAGGGGAAGAATATAAGCAAAATATATTATAAAAGTTTTTGGAAAAAAATGATTTCTTAAAAAGAAAAAAAAAGTGGTACATCTACAAAATGGAATATTACTTAGCGATTAAAAACAACAAGGAAATCATGAAATTTGCAGATAAATGGTGGAAACTGTAAAAGATCATCCTGAGTGAGGTATTCCAGAAGCAGAAAGACACACAGGGTAGACACTCACTCATAAGTGAATATTAAACATATAATATAGGATAAACATACTAAAATCTGTACACCTAAGGCAGCTAATCAGGAAGGAGGACTCTGACCAAGATGCTCAATCCCCATTCATAAAGGCAAAGAGGATGGACATCAGAGCAGTAAAAAAAACAGGGAACAGGACAGGAGCCTACTACAGAGGGCCTCTGAAATACTCTACCCTGCAGGGTAACGAGGCAGATGCTGAGCCAGACTTTGGGCAGAGTGCAGGGAATTTTATGAAAGAAATGGGAGATAGTAAGATCTGGAGAGGACAGGAGCACCACAAGAAGGGCAAGATTGAAAAAGTCTGAGCACAGGGGTCTTTTCTGAAACTGGTATTCCAGCCAAGGACTACTCAAGGAGATGGCCTGAAACCCCTGCACAGAAGTAGCCTATGGCAGTTCAGTATCCAAGTGTGTTCCATAGTAATGGGGACAGGGACTGTCTCTGACAGGAACTGATTTGCCTGCTCTTTGATCACCTCCCCCAGAGAGGGGAGCAGCCTTGCCAGGCCACAGAGGAAGACAATGCAGCCACTCCTGATGATACCTGATAGACTAGGATCAGAGGGAAGGGGAGGAGGACCTCCCTTTTCAGTAGACTGGGAGAGGGACACGGGTGGGGAAGAGAGATGGTGGGACTGGGAGGGGAAGAGAGAGGATGGTACAGGTGGGATACAAAGTGAATAAACTGTAATTAAGAAAAATAAAAATTAAGGAAAAGAATATTAAGAAAACACAGTATGGTGTTGGTTTTAAACACACACAAAGAAAAAAAAAAGAAAGAAAAGAAAAGATGAATGTGAGGATTTAATACTGTGCCTGGGATCAGAAGAGGAACTGTGTTAATCAGTCTTTTGTATTCATGGCAAAAGACCTGTTGGGTATATAGAAGGAGGAAAGTTTTACTTAACTTCAGGGTCTCAGAGGTTGTGGTCGCTGGTGAACTGTGTCCATTGTTATCAGTGAGCAGAATGCCATGATGGCAGGAACATTTTTTCCTTTGTTTTTAAAGTAATTTATTTATTTTTATATTAATCACAGGTTATATACTCTCTATCCCGGCCATAGCCCCTTCCCTCATTCCCTCCCACTCTCCCCATCCCTCCCTCATCTTCTCCCTGCCCTCCTCCAAGTCCTCTGATAGGGGAGGACCTACCCCCTTCCATCTGACCCTAACTTATCATGTCTCTTCAGGGCTGGCTGCAATGTCCTGTTCTGGAATGTAGCTAGGCTTCTCTTCCCTCTGGGGGGCGGGGGGGATGGTCGACAAGCCAGTCTTTGAGTTCATGACAGAAATAGTCCCTGTTCCTCTTACTAGGGTACCCAGTTGGATACTGAACATTTTTTTTTTTTTTAAGACAGCAAAGAGAACTAAAGGAAGGAACCAGGTTCAAGGTATGCCATTCAAATGCATGCCTTCAATGACCTACTTCTTTTTGTTGTTTTTGTTTTTATTTTATTTTTATTAATTACAGTTTGTTCAGTTTGTAACCCAGCTGTAGCCCCCTCTGCCAACCTTTCCCAATCCCACCCTCCCTCCCTCTTCTTCTCCTATGCCCCGCCCTCAGTCCAATGATAAGGGACGTCCTCCTCCCCTTCTGACCCTAGTCTATCAGGTCTCAACAGGACTGGCTGTGTCTTCATCTGTGGGCTGGTGAGGCTGCTTCCCACTCAGGTCCCATTATTGGGGAACCATCTTGTAAACTGAGCTGCTATGGGCTACTTCTGTGCAGGGGTTCTAAGTTATCTCTCTGCATGGTCCTTGTTTGGAGTATCAGTCTCAGAAAAGACCTCTGTGCCCACATTTTTGGTTCTGTTGCTCTCCTAGTGGAGCTCCTGTTCCTTCCAGGTCTTTCTATCCCCCTTCTTTCATAAGAATACCTACCCTCTGCATATGTTTTGATACCCTGCTGGTTAGAATCTTTCAGAGGCCCTCTGTGGTAGGCTCCTGTCCTGTTCCCTGTTTTCTCCCTCTTCTGATGTCCTTCTTGTTTGTCTTTCTGAACAGAAATTGTGGTACATTTACACAATGGAATACTACTCAGCAATTAAAAACAAGGAAATCATGAAAATTTCAGGCACATGGTGGGATCTAGAAAGGATCATCCTGAGTGAGGTATCCCAGAAGCAGAAAGACAAACATGGTATATACTCTCTTATAAGTAGATATTAGACATATAATATAGGATAAGCAGACTAAAATCTGTACACCTAAGGAAGCTAATCAAGAAGGAGGATCCTGGTAAGATGCTCAATGACCTACTTCTTATTCTCAGGTCCTTCTATGTTTTCTCCACCTTCCAATCTTGCTGGGAGTTTGTGAATCCCTCTAAAGATTCTCTACTGATCATGCAGAGCCAGCATGATCCAATCTCTTTCTCCAAACACCTTTGAACAAGAACTGAAGATCAAACCATAAATATGCTAGCCTCTGGAATAGCATTTCACACTCTGAAGATAGTAGAAAATATTTTTATATGATGTAGAAACCAATTTGTAAGGGCATTTCCTGGATAAATTTGATATAATTTAGCAGAAAAAAAGGAAAGGCTAAAGTGTAGGTTTAGTTTTCAAAAATGGAATAAAGAGAGGTGATAATTAAAACAGAAGAGAAAAACACAAACACACCCACATATATGCCACAGTGGGCTGTTTCAACAAGCCTTTATGACAAAAATTAGTATAAATAAGGGAATAAAGTATGTTCTTCCTACTCCTTATGTGTCTCATTTTAACAATGCATTTTTATGCTTAGGTTGTGTAATATAACTCTTTTCCCAGAAGAAACTCAGCCTATATATGGAAAGAATATTTAAAAAAAAACAATACTATTTCAAATCCCCACATGAACTTATAGTTTCAGAAAGAAATGGATGCTCAAGACTTTGATAATAACCAGTCTTTCATTACTAAAAGTTCAGCATACATACCGTCCTAAAGTGAAAGAGCTTACTTGAACAAAATACTCAAGCTTGCAACCATGAATGTGGGTAAAACCCGCCACTGCAACTCCTGATAGGATGCAAACAAAGCTGCATATGGCATTTTGACGTCTGTTGTGCAAAGGATGAAAACAAATATAAATTATAGTTCATGACGTAGAAACAGCCCTCAAATAACATCCATGCCCTACTTTGTATGTGAATAAAAACTTCATGGAAATAGAAACTTTGAAGATGCAATAAAGTCAATGGCATTTTGAAATGGGGCTATAGTCAGTGATGTCAGGGATTTCCTGTAGTCTTGTGTATTTTAAGAGGATGGCAGAGAGTGATCAGGATATCAATGTTCATATTGACTATGGAGATAGAGTATAGGCGTGTTCCACCAAGTAAAGAATTCTGACAGCTACTGGATGCTAATATAGACCTAGAATGGCTCTCTTACTAAAACTGGTAATTGGTTATTGATAGACCTTTGGGCGGGGGAATGATATATTACACACATTTCTGTATTTTTCCATTATTTTAAGCCATAAATATTGTGGGTTTTTTTCTGGTTGCCTTTTGCTTGCGCTTTATGTTTCAATTGTTTTTTTTTTGGGGGGGGTGTACGAGTGTGTATGCATGTGTTCATTTGTGTGTGTGTGTGTGTGTATTTTAGCAACCACAAGATTGTAGTATACTTATTTCCATATGTAAAAGAAAAATAAAACTAATGGCAATCATTGCTTTATATTTGTTTTGTGTTTAAAACTTCCCAGCAGGAATGCGGTCCTCCATACTTAGATAGCAGTTCAACTTTATACTAGTCAGACATTAAGATCTCAAACCAAACTAAAGCGCCCTTTTATTTTTGCACATATCAAAGCTGCAACAACAGCCAGCACCCTTAGATTGTTCCATGCAGAAACTTGCTTACATATCTCCAATAATCAGAATAACAAAGAATGTGAAGAATTCTTTACTTAATAATGAAAAAACACATTTATTCTTACAGTTCAGCAATGCAGGACCACAGGAGTGATAGAACCCATTTTAGAAATTTCTGGCCCTATGTTTTTTCTATTCTTAATTAAATGTGTTAGTAATTCCATAAATGTATACAATGCATTTCAGTTCATCTCACCTCTATCAAAACTTCAATTCCTTAGTCACCTTTTTTCTCAAACTCATGACTTTTAATTTAGCTTTGTGACCCTCATTATGGCATCTCCATACATATGTGTTGGTTATGCCTTTTCCTCATGTCTGCTTCTCATACACTATTCTCAGCACACATTTCCACAAGCAACAGTTTCCTGCCAGAGCTTGCAACCATAATATAAACCATTTCTAGAATCGACCCCTCCCCCTGAGGGAGGAGCAGCTTTGTTAGATCCCAGAAGATGACATTGCTGTCAGCCCTGAAGAGACATGATAAGCTAGGGTCAGATGAAAAGGGAGAAGGTCCTCCCCTATCAGTGGACTTGGAGGGGGGCAGGGAGGAGATGAAAGAGGGATGGGGAGAGTGGGGCTAATGAGGGAGGGGGCTATGGCTTGGATACAAAGTATATAACCTGTGATTAATATAAAAATAAATAAATGATGAAAAAAAAAGAAATGACAAATGGCCTTAGGCTCCAATCTCCCTAGCATGTATTATAGATTCTAATTCTTTTTAAAAAATTCTTTGGCATGCATAAAACATTAAAGAAATAATTAGTTATAACATAGTCTTAATATGTGACACGTTTCTTCTCCAAATATTCCAAGTTCTACATAATGATCAAATATGGACAATTTGAATAATTTCTTAAGCACAGATTACATAGTTTTTATAATACATAAAGACATATCTTGTGCCAAGTTAAGAAAAGATTTTCTAGGGTTTCATACCTGAAGAGTCAGAGAATAAAATTATTGAGATGTCACAAAATGCAATTTATAGCCATAAAGTGAATTTTGGAATGCTTATCAACTAGGGCATGATTATAAAACCTGCTTCCTCTATTGAGAGGGATTGAAATTCATTAGGAAAGAAAAATATTAACAGAACCCATTAAAAAGACAAGAAGAATACATTGAATGATCAATTTATCTTTAACAATATTCATTATAGTAAAATTGCATATTTTGTTTCAATTTGACTTGTGTATCTGATGGCAAACATGTCTTCATCATCATTATTATGGAGATCATATGTGTGTATATATGAATATATAATGCAAACAACCTAGAATACATATAAACAAACAAGAAATGTGTATGTTTGTTTGTATATATAAAGAATATATATACATATATGTTCTTGGTTTTTTACATTACGCTAAGCATTTTCACAGATTTCATTATCTCCAAGTCACAATGCTGTAAGATGTGAATATTATTATCACCACCCATGTTAGTGATGTGGAAAGTGAATTTCTAAATTTTAAGTAGCTATCCACAGTCAAGTGGTCCTTCAATTGAGCTTTGTTCACATTCCAAAATCCCACATCCCACATTTTAGGATTGAAGGAAACTCCTTGAGGTTGGAAAAATATAATATGAAGAAAATGACAAACAGAATTAGCACATGATTAAACACTCGGGAAAGGTAATTTCAATGTTTCTGCTTTATCTCAAGAAATTTCAAGTAATGCAAAGAAGAGAGCTTTCTGGAACCGTTTAAAATTCCTAATTAGTAGAAAAAGTAAACCTGATCAAGACTTCCAGATGTTCTCAAGACCCAGGTATTGCACTACTGAGCATATATCCAGAAGATGCTCTACCATTCAGTAAAGACAGTTGCTAAACTATGTTTACATCTGTTTTATTTATATTAGTCAGAAACTGGAAACAACCCTGATATCCCTCAACCGAGAATGGAGAGAGAAGCTGTGGTACATTTACACACTTGAATACTGAACAGTTATTATAAACAAGGAAAACATGAAAAATTTAAGCAAATGTATAGAGCTAGGAAAGGTCATCCTGAGTAAGGTAACCCACACCAAGAAAGACACAAATGGTTTGTATTCACTTATAAGTGGATATTAGCCATATAATGCAGGATAACCATACTACAACCCACAGCCCCAAAGAAGCAAGTAATAAGGAGGGCCGAAGGAAAGGTATTTGAATCCCACTCAGAAGGGGAAAAAGAATGGATGTTGAAAGTTGATGAAGAAAGGGAACTGGGTGGTAGAGGGTGTGGAGAGGAGAACAAGGGTGGGGATCAGATGTGGGAGAGTGTGTGGGGGAGGTGAGAGAGGGCAGGGAGAAAGGTGAGAATCCCAAGAGGAGAACATCTCTGAGACAATCTGAAATCCTATGACAGAGCAAGCTCCTGGGTGGATATGGGGGAGAATCTAGCTTTGGAGCATATGGAGCCTGAAGGAGCCACCTACTAGTCAGGTTTGACTTCCAGTGGAGGGATGGAGACACAATCTAACCCACAAAACTTTTGACCCAAAATCTACACTGCCTATAGGATGTGCAGGGATAAAAATGGAGCAGAGAAAGAGGAATGGACAACAAATGACTGGCCCAACCTCAGACCTACTCCA
Source organism: Pachyuromys duprasi (assembly GCA_028658305.1). Lineage (NCBI taxonomy): Eukaryota > Metazoa > Chordata > Mammalia > Rodentia > Muridae > Pachyuromys > Pachyuromys duprasi. Next base: position 34,279,841 of record CM053748.1, read on the forward strand.
TAGGAGAAAGCTGACCCCTAACAGTATTAATGATACTCTTCTATGCTTATAGATTGGATACTAACATGATGATCGTCTGAGAGGCTCCACCCAGCAACAGATTGAAATAGAACCTGAGACACAGATCCAAACAATAGGCGGACCTAGGGGAGTCATGTAGAGGAGTGTGGGGAAAGATAGAAAGTTGAGGAAGGGACAAGAACCCCTCAACAAGACCAACAGTGGCCACTAACCTAGGTCCATGGGGCCTTACTGAGACTGAAGCACCAAACGAAAAGCATTTATGGGCTGGACAGATTACAGATAACTCAAGCGCAACTGCAACTTGTTCATGTGTGTACTCTAGCGACGAAGGGAGCATGGGTCATATTTGACATGAACTTCGTTTCCTGCTTTTGGATCATTTTCCCCTAGCTGGGCTTGCCTAGCTTCCTTCCCTGACCTCAGTAGAAGAAAATTTACTAAGTCCTGTAGAAGAAAATTTACTAAGTCCTGATGACACTTAATGGGCTGGAGTGAGTTTCTAAGGGAGTGGAATGCTCTAGTTTTCTGAGGAGAAGGGGAGGAGGGAAAGGGGAAAGAAGGTGAGAGGGTAGGACCAGGAGGAGAGGAGGGAACGGGCTGCGATTAGAATGTGATCAAGAAGTTGTAGCAGGATGAGATCACGGAATTGATCCATAACTCTTCTTTTGAAGAATTATGGTTTAGTTGTGTCATGCTAGTGAAGGTTAAGTCTTGTTCTGGGCAGCCTTTTTCATAAGCGACTCTTTCTGGGTTTTAGCAAATGTTCTTGTATTCCCTCCAGACCCAGGGATAGATAAGCTGTTTATTTCTAATATAGGGCATCTAGGAAACTTTTGAATTGCTTCAAACCTTGCTAAATCACTTGGATTGACAATGATAGCTCTTTGCTGGAAATAGGTAAATTAATATTGAAAGTTATTTTTATATCTTTCTACCCCATAATTTTCAAATTCTTGATAAAATGCATATATTTTCCTGAAAATAAAAATGTAACATTTTTTTTCAAAATGCATTTTTTAGGAACAGCTTTGGGAACATTTGAGAAATTTGCAATTTAAAACAGAATAGCAATGATATCTAAAGGAAAGAAATTTATGCATGTTGATATTTATACACTCCGTATACCATTGGGGGCTTTGTGTAAATTATCTCATTTATGCAAAGGTAATTTTCTATTTCCCTGTTTTACAGGTGACATAAATCAGACTTTGTTATACACCGAGCAAGCAGATGCAGCAATTCAAGATTGATCCACATAAATATAATCAGCTGGCAAATTACATGCATCAATAAAGAAGATAAATTTATACTATGTAAAGTAGGAATCTCTGCTTCCTATGGAAAAGGTATACTGTTCTTTGTCATTTTAAAGTAGTGAAGAATTACTGAGTAGGTATTACACATCTCACCATCCAGCAAAGTACTACATGAAGCAGTTTAGTGGCAGTAATAATTGCAGCTTATTTTCAAATGGGCTCTACAATTAAATCTCTCTCTCTTTTTCATATGAGCAAACTGTTAGATTAAACTTCCTATACACCATCTATATAGTATAGAAAATAATATCTCTATCTTATCAGGGTAATGGAGATGATTAAAATATATACATAAAATTCAAATACCTAGAAGTCCCCGTCCTTAAAATCATATCCCACTAAATAACATTTGGATGCTTTAACTATGTCAAACATTGTCCAAATTCTCCAGGGCAAATACAGCGAAGTAATCGTGGGAGTCTAAAGTAATTCCTCATGTGTTAATGTAGTGTGTGTTAAAAACTGTGCATGAAGGGGTGCTCCAGGCTGAAGAAGGTGTGGCTATAGTACACCTAGAAAAAGTTGAGGCGAGAAAGCTGATAGGGTGACAACAGCATGTGCACAGGACCACACCCAGCCAGGTTCTTCCTGCCTGTCATCTTCCTAGTAGAACTACTTGTCCGGTTTCAGTTGAGCAATAAAATCTCTTAGACTCATGAAATCTCAAAGTAATTAAGACAACTTTTGACTATCACCCAAATAGGTAATTGAATGAGCATGTAACTGTGGGCTGATTTTATTCTAGATTATGTGGTATTTCTCACATGCCACCATAGCAAACACTGTGTACTCAGGGGTAGGCATTTTGATAAATGCATAGTTCTTAAGAATAACTCTAGAAGACAGATATTATGACTCCTCAGACAATAGTGTGCAATGCTATTAAGAGTGATTCCTCAAGACCCAGCTATACCACTCTTAGGCATATATCCAAAAGATGCTCAAGTACACAACAAGGACATTTGCTCAACTATGTTGGTAGCTGCTTTATTCGTAATAGGCAGAACCTGGAAACAACCCAGATGTCCCTCAGTTGAAGAATGGATACAGAAATTGTGGTACTTTTACACAATGGAATACTACTCGGCAATTATAAACAAGGATATCATGAAATTTGCAGGCAAATGGTGGGACCTGGAAACAATCATCCTGAGTGAGGTATCCCAAAAGCAGAAAGAAACACATGGTATATACTCATTTATATAGACCTATAAGATAGAATAAACGTACTGAAGTCTATATACCTAAAGAAGATACACAAGAAAGAGGATCTGGGGTAAGAGGATTAATCCTCACTTAGAAAGACAAATGGGATGGACATTGGATGTAGGAGAAAACAAGTAGCAGGACAGGAGCCTACCACAGAGGGCCTCAGAAGGAGTCTGCCTAGCAGTGTATCAAAGCAAATATTAAGACACATAACCAAACCTTTGGCAGGGAATCATATGAAAGAAGGGGGAGTTGGTGTGACCTGGAGAGGACGGGAGCTCTGGAAGGACCAAATATAGCAGGGCACAGGGGTCTTTTATGAGACTGTTTCTCCAACCAGGGACCATGTATGGATATAGCCTAGAACCCCTGCTTGAATGTGGCAAACAGTAGCTCAATATCCAAGTGAGTTTCCCTAATGGGGGGAACAGGGACTGTTTCGGACATGAACACAATGGCTGGCTCTCAACCCCCTCGCCCACGAGGGAGGAGCGGCTTTGCTGGGCCACAGAGGAGGACATTGCAGCCAGTCCAGAAGAGACCTGATAAGCTAGAGTTAGAAGGAAGGGGAGCAGGACCTCCCCTATCAGCAGACTTGGAAAGGGGCAGGGAAGAGATGCGGGAGGGATGGAAGGGAAAGGGAGGGAATGCGGGAGGGGGCTACGGCTGGGATACAAAATACATAACCTGTGATTAATATAAAACAAAAATGTAAAAAAATAATTAAAAAAAAGATACAGAACAAGAAAAAAATCTCTTAGACTCTCTGCCAGGTAGACATCCAATACCTTCAAATGAAAATCATATTACATTGGAAAAAGAAAGGTATTGTCATATGACTTGAATTAAAATTACCAATATATACATTTATAAACATGCGGTGTCAGAAATAAAGGAAAATGAGGACTGTTTTTTTTAACTCTTTGGCATCAATAAGATGATTAACTTTGGTCAGGAAGATCTTCAGACATGAGTAACCCCTCTTCTCATTAGATGTCTTTGATCATAAGCTAAATTCCAAAGCTCCATCTTTGTGAAGGCAAAATTGCCAAATAAAAGTGTTATATACTAAGGCAAGTGAGAAGGATCAGAATGCAAAAGTACTTGGCATGCAACCCTAAGAACTAGATTTCAGTCTCTAGAACCTATGGGAGAGCAATTTAATTGCCTTCAAAAAACTGTCCTCTGACTTCCATGCCTGACTCATGGCACATGAACACACTCTGTCACACACACACACACACACAAACACACTCACAATATTTATACATATATATGCATATATGTACAAATATGTATATATAGTTATATACAAATTAATAAATAAAATAACAACTTAAAAGAGTACCAAAATATACAAGTCACTTAAAATGTATTGTTTTTTGTTTGTTTGTTTGTTTAGGTTTTACCAATAAGGGTCTCACCATGTGGCCCTGGCTGGCCTAGAAATTGCTTTGTAGACTACAATGACCTCAAATTCACAAACATTCACCTTTGTATGCCCGAATGCTTTGGAATCAATTATAAAATAATTAATGAAGCCAATTAACACCTCTTACATTTTCTTTATGAATCATCACATACATTATTTTTTAAACCTCACATTAAATTTGCCAGATTTCTTTTGTATTCCCATTTTCTCTCATCATACACTCATGTTCACAATGATGTAAATGTGGTATTCTGTAAATGTACACAGTGTGTGTGTGTGTTGGTGTACATAAAAATGTTTTTTATATATGTTTGCGTATGTGTGAGGTGAGGAGCACCACAGACCTTCTGCAGACACTGTGATGGCTGTTCTTTTTTTGTGAACCTGACTATATGTGAAATTAATTAAAAGCCAAACCTTGAGAAGCATCTGTGTGAGAGATTTTTGATTAATTTGAAGTATGAAGATCTATTTCATATCCATATTATTGAAGTAGGAAAACATAGCTTTAATCTAGATCTTTTGAGGTGGGAAATCTCACTTCTAATCTGGGCCACCCCTTTTGCTGGAAGCCTATACAATGACATCCAAGAAGGAAAGAAGCTCTCTCTTTTTCTCAGTTATCATTAGCAAATCTGATCTTTCAGTCTTATTAAGGTCTTCTGTAATTTGTAGTATACTAAAGACCAGTTTAGACACCAAGCCTCATGGAATGAACAACTACTTTATTCTCGGACCTCCCATTCATATGTAAATATTGTTGAATTAGCTGGATGACAGCCTGTAAGTCATTCTGATAAACTCCCTTTCTATATACATAGAGAAATCCATTCTATATATTCACTTACACTAGAGAATCCTGATACAGACACTCTATATTATTTAATTGATATAGGATTTATTAAAATCTTGGAACTCACCAAGAAGTTTAGGCTGTCTGTGCAATGAACTCTAGAGACTTTTAATAGTATGTAATGCATTTCAAAGTAACAACAGATATAAAAATTCACCAATTGTGTAAGTAATTCAGAGAATGGTGGAATTCCCCAGTATAGAGTTTAAAGTCAGGGTGTTTTTGCGCTGCTACTTTGTGCCATGAACAGAATGACTGGCTTCCAGGTCTACAGTTGCTACTTAAATAAGATGGAGAAACCTTCAGGGGGATTAACCTCCTTCTACTTCAACTTGAATTTTCAATATCATGGAATTGAACTAGAACAATTCTCAAGCACTTTCCAAATGAAGTATACAAAGTTAAGACTGTGTAGCCATACTTCCGTACTGCTCCACTGCCGAGGAGTGATAGAAAAAGTAAAAAGAAATTATTAGATGATTTTCCTGAGCATAAAACTTTGTTTGTCAAAAAAAATTAGTTCCATGGTTTTTGGTTCAACATTAAAACTAAATATGAGTATTAAAATGAAAGTATTTATGGTCACAAAAGAAAAATCAATTCATTTTGTTCTTGTTTTTCCATTATTAAAATGGTGATAATAAGCACTTAGCCATAATGTGGTGAAAACTTATTCAGAATAAATGAAAAGTAATCTCTGTTGAAAAGGTGCTTCACATTTTCACCTTCAAATGACAGTAATGTTAAATGATGAATCCACACTTTAATTAAATGTTCATGGATGTATATAATTTAATAATTTAATAATAATATTAATCCTCTGTGAGTGCTTATATATGCATGTTAAGACCTTGGTCATGGTGACATTTAAGGGAAACTCACTTTTAAATGACCCCAGCTATTATAGGTCAGGCCAAGCACCACATAGCATGTACTGAAACAACTACTATTGATTTGCAATGACAGGTTTATGTCCCTCTTCCTGTCTGCACATGTTTTTACTAGATTTTTCTGTTTTTCAGTTGATTTCTACAGTATTTGTTATTGTAAAGTCATCATAACTGAAGATCAAGAAATTTTTGCCTGCCTCAAAAGAGTTAATTAGTAGTAGGCACAACTGAAGGTGCTATTTTAAGTGGCCTTGGCAGAGGAACTTCCTTACTGCAGTGCAGAAAATGGTATGTCGGTCTTGGCAGAAGCTGTATGTATTGATGCCAAAACTGACAGCACTTAGGTGAACAGCGTGTCCTGCTTCTACCATCTAGTGAAATGCCCTGTCAAACCTTGAAACTGGGCATGCACAAACTCCATATGGCCACCACAAAAACAAGATGCAAAAATATCCTGAGACAGACCACAGGAAAACACATCAGCATCATCAAGAACTCTGTGTGACAAGTGTCATGTGAAGAGCAAACCCACATGTGATGTCTGGAGTAAAGCTTCTCTAGGTAATTATTGAAATGGACAAAGTCTGCACATTCTGGCAGTCCTTCCACAAGCAAACAAAAGACAATAGCCTTGCTTTTTAAATTATTTATGTTCACATGCTCTCACCTACTGACATCAGAAAAAGATCCACAAAATGTGTTCTTAGTACCTATCTAAAATACGATGATAATGATGGAGATGAGTTCCTGATTCTGATGGTTACTGATGCTAACACATTGGACAGAAAATTTTAAATCTTAGATAAAATAAAATATTATGCCATTATCCTGTGAAATGTACAATAATGAGCCATACAAAGAACAGATTCACATTTATGAGGAAAAAAATACCAAAAACATAAAAAATAAAAAAAACTGAGGCAGGTTAATATTTTTTTTTACATAATCTAGAGTCAACAGATGAAGGACTTAACAGGCACTCCATATTTCATTGTTGACCCCTGATGGCCCTCTGACTCTTCAATACTTTCCAATAGATGAGAGCTCCATTGTAGGGATTATGACAGCAAAGAAGTAGTCAAATAGTGAGCAGTGTTTTTCAGTAAATAACGTTATAGATTTGAGAATCAGAGTACAGAGGGAGGAATTATTTGGTGTCTGTTGCCAGTATACCTAACTAACTTGAATCCTAAACAGTATCAAAAGAGCACAGCACCATGGTACCGTGATAGTTTTTAAAGACAGACTAGGTAGGATAAAGAATCTCAATGACGTATCCTTTTGTCTTAGATGTACATATTTAAATCCTGCAATTATGATTTTTGACAACATTGCATATTCTGCCTGTGGAGTCTTTTATTATTTTACTTTTTCTGCTTTCATAAGGATTTCCTTCATCAATATTATTTGTGATTAATTTTGACACACATAATGAAAAATAGTCTTCTGTTAGTTTTCGGTATTACTGTACTCACTTTTCCTTACTAATTCATCAATGTGATGACTAAAGACAACAGAACAGCATCTACCACTTTGACACATTCAGACACATTAGACAGTGTGACAGCAGTGATCTTATAATTGAGGAAGCAGTGGCTTAACACCAGGTAAATTATGTTTTATCCATAAACCTTGCTACTCAAAAGGAATCTAAGAGGTTTGGAAATGTATACACACAAGCTAACACAACTATCTTCATAGTATGTGTGTCTTTCTGTTTGCAAGTTACCTCACTCAGACTGATCTTTTCTAGTTCAATCCATTCGTCTGCAAATGTCATGAATTCCTTGTTTTTAATAGCTGAGTACTATTCCATGTGTAAATGAATCCAATTTCTGTATCCGTTCTTCGGTTGAGGGACATCTAGGCTATTTCCGTATTCTGGCTATTATGAATAAAGCTTCTATGAACATAGTTGAGCAAATGTCCTTGTATGGTAGAACATCTTTTTTTTTTAATTGCCTTCTTTTTTAAAACATTTTTATTTTATATTAATCCACAGGTTATGTACTTTGCATCCCAGCCATAGCCCCCTCCTGCATTCCTTCCCTATCCCCCCATCCCTCCCCAATCTCCTCCCTGTCCCTTTCCAAGTCCACTGATAGGGGAGGACCTCCCCCCCCCACCCTCTTCCATCTAACTCTAGCTTATCAGGTCTTTTCAGGAATGGCTGCAATGTCCTCTTCTGTGGTCTAGAAAGGCTGCTACTCCTTCGGGGAGCAAGGAGGGTCGAAGAGCCAGCCATTGAGTTCATGTCTGAAATAGTCCCTGTTCCCCTACTAGGGTACCCACTTGGATATTGAGCTACTTTTTGCCACATTCAAGCAGGGGTTCTAGGTTATGTCTGTACATGGTCATTGGTTGGAGAATCAGTCTCATAAAAGACCCCTGTGCCCTGATATATTTGGTGCTTGCGGAGCTCCTGTCCTCTCCAAGACTAACTCCCCCTTCTTTCATATGATTCCCTGCACTCTGCCAAAGGGTTGGTTATGTGTCTTAATATTTGCTTTGATCCACTTCTAGGTAGAGTCTTTCCGAGGCCCTGAGCATCTCTTGAATATATGCCCAGGAGTGGTATAGCTGGGTCTTGAGGTAATAGCATTTCCAGTTTTCTGAGAAAGCGCCAGATTGTTTTCTAAAGTGATTGTATAAGTTTACATTCCCTGCAACAACAAAGGAGGGTTCTTTTTCCACATACTCTCAAGTGACTTTGTTATCCTTTGAGTTTTGATCTTAGCCATTGTGCTGTGCATAAGATGGAATCTCAGAGTAAATTTGATTTGCCTTTCCATGATGACTAAGGAAGTTGAGCATTTCTTTAAGTGTTTCTCTGCCATTCGATATTCCTCTGTTGAAAATTCTCTTTTTAGCTCTGCACAGCATTTTTAATTTGATTTTTTGGTTTGTTGTTATTTAATTTTTTGAGTTGTTTGTATATTATGGATACTAGCTCTCTGTCATATGTAGAGCTGGTGAAGATCTTTTCCCAGTCAATAGGCTGTCATTTTGTTACAAACAAAAATCCCAGAATAGCTAACAGCATTGTGTACAATAAATGATCTTCTGGAGGTATCTCCATCCCTGATCTCAAGTTGTACTAAGGAGCAACAATACTAAAAACTGAATCATACTGGCATAGAAACAGATATGACAAGCAATGGAATTGAATCAAAGACCCAGAAATAAACCCACACACCTATGGACACCTACATTTTGACGAAGAAGACAAAACCATACAATGGAAAAATAAATCTTTAACAAATGGTGTTGGTCTAACTGGATGTTTACATGTAGAAAAATGCAAATAAACCATAGTGGATTACATTGATGGATTTTTGTATATTGAACCCTGCCCCGACCCCTGAATGCCTGGGACAAAGTCTCCTTGGGTATGGTGGATGATATCTTTGAAGTGTTCTATGATTTGGTTTGCAAGTGTTTTATTGATTATTTTGTGTCAATGTTCATAAGAGGCTTGTCTGAGATTTTCTTTGTTAGGTCTTTGTGTGGTTTAGGAATCAAGATGACTGTGGCCTTATAGAATGAGGTTGGTAATGATTCTTTTTATTTTTTATTTTATTTTTAATTTTTATTTTTTAATATTAATGACAAGTTATTTACTTTGTATCCCAGACATAGCCCACTCCCTCATTACCTCCCAATACTACCCTCCCTCCCTCATCTCCTCCCTATCCCTTTCCAAGTCCACTGCTAGGGGAGGTCCTTCTCCCCTTCCATCTGATTCTTTTTCTATGTTGTGAAATAGTTTGAAGAGGATTTGAATTAGCTCTTCTTTGAAGGTCTGGTAGAATTCTGCACTGAACCCATCTGGTCCTGGGCTTTTTCGGGATGGGAGAGTTTTGATGACAGCTTCTATTTCCTTAGGGGATATAGTACTATTTAATTTATTTCCCTGGTCTTAATTCGGTTTTGGTAAATGGAATCTAACAAGAAAATTGACCATTTCATTTATATTTTCAAAGACTGTTACACATAGGCTTTTGAAACAGGAATTAATGATTCTTTAGTTCTAAACAATTCTAAAGAGTTGTTTAGTTTCCATGCATGTGTAGGCTTTTTGCTATTTCTGTTGTTGTTGAAGTCTAGTTTTATATCATCATAGTCTGAAAGGGATTATTTCAATCTTATTGTATCTTTTGAGTCTTGCTTTGTGCCTGACTATATGGTCAATTTTCATAAAGGTTCTTTGAGTTGCTAAGAAGAAGGTATACTCTTGTGTTTGCATGAAAATTTCTGTAGACATTTATTGGATCCATTTGATTTAGGACCTCTATAAGTGTTATTATTTCTCTATTTAGGTTCTGTCTCAATAATCTGTCCCTTGGTGAGAGCGGAGTATTGAAGTCTCCCAATATTATGATGTTCAGATCCATGTGTGATTTAAGCTCCAAAAGTGTTTCTTTTAAAAATGCAGGAGCGTTTGTATTTGGAGCATAGTTGTTCAGGATTATGATTTCTCCTGGTGGGTTCTTCCTTTGATGAGAATGAGGTGTCACTTTCCATCTCTTTGGATTAATATTGGTCAAAAGTACTTTTTGTTAGAGATTAGGATGGCTACTCCAGTTTGCCTCTTGATTCCATTTGTTTTGAAAACCTTTAATTATGAGCACTTTATTCTGAGATGATTTTCTTGAATTCATCAGAATGCTGGATCCTGTTTCAGCAACCATTCTGTTAGTCTGTGTCCTTTTTACCAGAGACTTGAGTCCCTTGATGCTGACAGATATTTGTTACCTTTGATTGTGAATACCTGTTATGAGTTGGTGGTGATTGTGTGTTGGTGTGATTGTTTTCCTTTGCTTTTTTGTTGTGATAGTATCTCTTTTTTTAATTTTCAAGTTTATTATTATTATTATTAATTACATTTTATTCATTTTGTATCCCACTCTCCTCCTCTCCCAATCCCACCCCCCTTCCCTCTTCTCCAAGCATGCCCCTACCCCAGTCCACTGAAAGGGGAGGTCTTCCTCCCCTTCCTTCTGATCCCTAGTATATCAGATCTCATCAGGATCCTGTGTTTTCTTGGGTGTAGTTGACCGTGTTGGGTTGGAGTTTTTCTTCTAATATCTCCTGTACGGCCGTGTTGCTGCTTATCTGTTGTTTATAATTAGTTAGATCATGGGCTATTTTGTTTTCTCCATCTATGTTGATTCAAAGTTTTGCTGGGTATATCATTCCGGGTTGGCATCTGTGCTTTCTTAGTGTCTGAATGATATCTACCCAGGTCCTTCATATTTTAATACTCTCTGTTGAAAAGTCTGCTGTGATTCTCATAGGTCTGCCTATATATGTTACTTGGCCTTTTATTCTTACGGCTTTTAATATTGTTTCTTTGTTCTATAGATTTAGTGTTTTGATTATTATGTGACAGGAGGAATTTCTTTTCTGGTCTAGTCTATGTGATGTTTTGTAAGCCTCTTCTATGTTTAAGAGCATCTCTTACTTAAGGTTGGAGAAATTTTCTTCTCTAATTTCCTTCGAAATAGTTTCTGGATATTGGGGCCTGGAATCTTCATTTTTTTTCTATTCCTACTATTCTTATGTTTTATCTTTGCATGATGTCCTTGAATTCTTGGATGTTTTGTGTCAGGAAATTTTCCATTTTTATGTTTTCTTTGAGAGATGTATTGATTTCTGCAATTTTATCTTCAGCGCCTGAGACCCTCTCTTCCATCTCTTACTGCTGTGGTTCCTGATCTCTTTTCTAAGTTCTCCATTTCCAGGGTTTTCTCAGTTTGTGTTTTCTTAGTTTGTGTTTTGTTTTTTGATTCTAATTCCATTTTCAAAATTTTATTCAGTTTTTTTCACGTTTGATTGTGGATTCCTGTTTGTCCATGATGGCCTCTATTTGTTCATTTCCTCTTTATGTGCCTCTAATAATTGCATAATCATAAATTTAAAATCATTTTCCTATGTTTCAGCTACATTAGAATATCCATTGATTTGCCGTGAGGAGGGGTTTCTGGTGAAAACATGGTGTCTTGGTTTTTGTTCACTGTATACTTACTCCGGCCTCTTTCCATCTGGTTGTCTGTAGCCTTGACTGTTTTTTCCTGGAGCTTGTACTGCAGACTAAGTACTCCCTGTCTCTGGAGTCTGGAGTAGCCTACAGGAATATGAGACGTGTCCAGGAGCTCATGAAAGGGTGCTGGAGATTCTGATGCAGCTAAGGAATGGAGGCTGTTCTGCTGAGTTTACTGTTTCTGCTGGCTCACTGTGTGTGACCCAGTTAGGGCAGGCAGGTGGGTGTGTAGGCACAGAGCTCTCAGAAGCTAGAGCTGCTTCACTGCTCCACAGGTGTCCTTAGGATGGAGGACCCTTTTAAGAAACTGAATAGAATGCTTTTCCTTGTTCACACTCTTACTTTTTATTTAAAGGCAGTAAAATGTAACTTTTCTTGCTCAAACTTTGGCAAGATACAGGATTTCTTTTTCCTCTTAAGGAACAACAACCCTATGGTCATTTCGAGTGATATACATTTTAGCATGGTTTCTGCAATATAATATTCAGAACCTCACATTTTACTTTGCTTAATTGCTACTGTTTGTCTAGTCTTTTTTTGCATGGAGGACAACATTGAGCTCAGAGGCCTGTAATGGGGTTGGGGGGCAGATGTTTGTTTTACTTTCCCAATCTTATTTTAACTCTGATTCCTAACTGCTTGCTAAATTCTATGAGTTCCAATCAGACTACTTGAAGAATTTAACAAAGCAGACAATACTGGGCTGATCATGAAAACCATGTGACTGGTCAGTTGTTATTCCTGATTTGTGTCTATTTGTTTGTTTGTTTTTAAAATAGACGATATGGTGTACCGATTCAGGGTGGCATGCCACTCTTGGTGCAGTAGCTCATTTGCCTTCTGAATTTGGGCCTCCCAATTCCAAATTTGTCTCATCTTGGAGATTTTCTGGGAACAAATTTTCTCTCTTCCTTCTCTTCTTCCTCCTCTTCTATCTCCTTTCTCTTCCCTTCCCTTATTATAAACATTTATTTGTTGAGACAGATTCCCAAACTCTCAAATGATGGCTCTCCGTAAAGTTTGCAACCTCGTGTCTCAGCCTCTCAAAAGCTGACATTGCATAATTGTGACAATATTCTCTGCTAAAAACTTTTAACGTTTGATTATAACTAGGCTTCTACTGAATTATAGGCTTTAATCTGTTCATCAAGTAGCAATGCTCATTTTAATACAGGTTGGAATCTGTTCCTTAGTTTTCAAGTGTTTGCTTGCTTCTAGATGTTATAATTTTAAGAGCAATCTCTGGATTTAGTAATACAAAATACTTCACAAAATTCATATGAATTAAACTCACTATGATGAGATGGAATGGTGAGCCCTATGTTCTCTAGTTCTAGTCTTATTGCAGGTTATCTACCTACCTATCTCTCTGTATACCTATCTCTCTGTCTATCTATTTTAGGATTTATTTTTTCTTTGAACATCCCAATTCTAGGAAACTGTAGCAGATGTACAGTTGTTCATATCAGCAAGCCTTCAAAGTACCAAATGAAATCTGTCTTTTAACTCCCTCCATAGAATTATAGTAAACCAAATTAGCTTATTCACTACAGGAACATTCCCCCTGATCAAAGAAAGAGCTGCTAATGAATAAAACTGTAAACAATTAGCAAAAACAAGTTGTTGAAAATCTAAACTATTTATCTACTTCAGCAGCCAATGGGCATGTGGCCAAAGGAAACAGTATTGCTCTCTTCCCCTGTCGTCCCAAGATTTCATTTGAAACATTTTAATTTAACTGCTGCTTTTTGAAATAAAGCATTACTCTTTGTATAAAAAATACCATGAGAGTAGCCATGAATATGGAGAGGAAATTAGAATAATTTCTTTCTTCTAGGTATAAAATACAAGAATAAAAGTTATTAATGGCAGTACCGTAATAATTATGAGGGTAGGTATAAGAATATACCAGCAGATAAAACAAACAAACAAACAAACAAAACCTTTCAGATGCCCTCTGTGGTAGGCTCCTGTCTTCTTCCTAATTTTCACCTTCTTCTGATGTCTATCCCATTTGCCTTTCTGAATGAAGTTTGAATATCATACCTGAGGGGGAGCAGCCTGACCAGGCCACAGAGGAAATCTATGAACAATAGTTTTAAAGAGACCTGATAGGCTAGGGTCAGATGGAAGGGGAGGAGGCCCTCAACTGTCAGTGGACTGAGGAAGGGGCAAGGGAGTAGAAGAGGAAGGGAGGAAGGCTGGGATTGGGAGAGGAAGAAGGTGGACTAAGGCTGGGATACAAAGTGAATAAATTATAATACATTAAAATATATTTAAAAACATAAAGACACTTAAAATAGACACATTTTAAAAATGAGTACATAATAAAGTGTCATTTCTACAACTGAAAATTTAAAGTTTTTTATTGTTTCATGACTAATCCTAGAACAAGTGTGCATTAATTTGCTAAAATATATGCAAACCGTATGTAGTAGATCCAACTCAATGTTCATTCACAGCATTTTTCATGACAATAAATTATACTTTAAATTAAAATTGAAGATAAAATAGTGAAAAAATACTATAAAATACCACATGAATAAAACTGGACCAGCGAGAAGGTCAACAGGTAAAAATGCCAAACCCTATGACTTGAATTCTATCACTTGAGACCACAGGAGAAATATCTCTCACAAGTTCTCATTCACTCTTCATGCAAGCACACATGAGTGAGAGCACAAAATAATACTACTGAAAAGGGGGCTTTTTCATAGGTTTGACAGAAAAAAATACTCTAAAAGTAAATATATATATATATCTAAATTAAAGCTTCTCAAAATAAAAAACTACTTATACACTTTAAAACTTTGAAGACAGTAGTGACAGACACATGTACAATGTATAGCTGAACTTTGCCTAACTTGTTAGAATACTCAACAACTTGCAAATTTAGAAGGGAACTCGAATAGAAAAAGATGAAAACCCCATATTAATTGAGAAAAAATAAAGAGGTTTCTTTTTAATTTTGAAGAGAAGCTAATAGTGAAAAATGAAGATATTTATTGTTGGTAAGAGAAGGATCTTCTGACGGTCCAGTTATCCCTCCAGGAAAGGAGACAGAAACAGTGTAAGAGCCAAAGGAGACAGATGAGCCAAAGTTAAAAAGGTCCTCTATGTCAACATGAATAAAGCTCCTATGAACTCATGGAGACTGAGGCAGTGTGAACAGGGTCTGCACAGGTTTGCCTCAGATGGCTTCCAGGTCCCTGTGTCTATGGAATTGCTGAGTGTATAAACACATTAGTCTTTCTGCCTTGTGCTTTCTCTTGAGCTCTTTTTCTTCTTTTGTTTCTTTCCAGTTTCAATGTGTTAGTTCTTGTTTTATCTTATCTCATATTTATCATAGTTCTTTATTACATATCGTATTTCATTTTATGTTGTGATTCATTTAAAGCCTGTTTGTTTTCTAATGAGAAACAGAAAGGGGGTGGTTCTGGCTGGGAATGGAAGTGGTAAGAGACTAGGTGGAATAGAAGAAGGATAATCATCATCAGGATATATTATGTGAGACAAAAATCAATTATCAATAAACGAAAAAAATTAAAACAAGAGTGGTATTTCCATGCTGATCAGTCATGCAAAAATTAGCTGGAAATAAATACCCTCAAATAATATGTTCATAAATATCAGCATTATAAATATATCACCTTTAATTAAATGTATCCATTTCATTTTTTAAATGACAGTACATCAAAGAATTTTGATTTTATTGGCAGGAACTATAGTGGGGAAATACATCAGGCCCATCAGAACCCCAAATTGTCAGCATCACACCCTTTCTCTGGAACCTTCTCTCAAACAAGGAACACTGCAAGATTTTAAATGACCAAAATATTTTAAAAAGTGTTAAGTATAGCATATTTTTATAAAAAATGTGTAACAAATATGTAATTAAAATACTTTTCCAGGGAAAGCTCAGTTTGTAGGGACAGCTGAAGGCAAAAGAAAGGAAAATAGCTGTTTTATTTTATGAATGCCCATAACTTAATTGTATTTTTTAAGGAAAATGTGGTGCTATTATAGTAATTACATGCAACATGAAAAACAGGTGTACTGAAGACTTCACAAAAACAGTGCTTGTATTTAAAGGGCATACTGCATTTATAATATCACACTAAAAATGCTACATGAATTGAAATTATAGAAGTCTGGCCAGCAAACTTAGCCTGAAAATAAACATATGCATGGTAAGCAATTGGTTTATGTCCTCATCTGGTTATAATAAAATAATGCCTATTCTGTTTTATTTTTTTAAAAAAAGATTAGCTCAAGAAATAAATCCCTCCTTTCAAAGTCTCAGCTTTGAGAAGGCAAGGCACTACTGAAGTAATGAAGAAATCCACTTTCAATATGACAATGGAAGAATATTTGTGAATACTAATTGCTACTCATTGTGACATATTTTAACAATCACTGGCTCCACTGTTTGTCTTACACAGTGGCTAAGGATTTGTAGGAAATAATAAATGTGAAAATGTTGTCAAAGTGTGTTTTTGAGGTGATTAGTATTGTTCAAGTGTTGGCTTAGGTACAAAAGCATCAACACAAATAATCTTTTTGACTTCTGAAAATTGTAGCTGTTAAGTTGAAATAAGAAATAAAGGTTGTGGCCTATCAATGTGACTAAGCTTTAAAAATATCGTTGATAAATGCAGAGTGAGGAGGAGGAAAATTGGTTCTTTCTTGCAGGCAGCTCAGAAATGTCTGTTAAAACATCACCAAATAAGTATGTTCATTGAATTAGTAACTCTGTTTCTAAGAAATTATCTCAAGGAGACAATATCTCACTCCTCCAAACCAGCATAACTACAAGATCAGAGGTGAGAAGCAATAGAACTTGTGATGCTTAAGTAATTATGGGTTCTGTCATCAAAGTGATTCTATAGGAAATGAGATAAATTGTGTGATATATTATTAAATAAAATGATTAAACCGTGTGCAAACCACCTGGATTAATATTGAGTTGTTCATACTTAGACCTATTCCATAGTCTGAGAAGTAGTTTAAAAAGACGTTAACTTACTACAGATCTCCTCTAAAAGAGTCCACCCAGGAGGGGATGGAAGCAGATGCAGATACAGCCCAACTGGACAGAGAACAGGGAGTCTTATGAAGAAGGGGGAGATGGAAGGGCCCAGAGGGAACAGGAACTCCACAATGAGACCAACAAAGCCCAAAAAATCTGGGTCCAGTAGGGACAACAGCCTTATTTGTCAAACAAAGACCATGCATAGAGAAGGCATAGACCCCCTGCTCAGATGTAGCACATAGGCAGCTCAGTCTCCATGTGTGTTCTTTAGAAAGAGGAGAAGAGACAGTCTCTCGACATGAACTCAGTTGCCTGCTCCTTGATCACTTCTCCCTGGTGGAGAAACCCAGCCAGTTCACAGAGGAAGAGGACCAAGACAGTACTGATGGGACCTGATAGGTCAGAGTCAGACAGTTGGGGAGGAAGACTTCCCCTATCAGTGGACTAGCAGAGAAGGATAAGAGAGGAAGAGGAAAGGAGGATGTGACCAGGAGGAGATGAGGGAGGGGGCTAAAACTGGGATACAAGGTGAATAAAATGTAAAAAATAATAGTAATTGTAAAAAGACAAAAATAAAAGTTAACGTTGTAAAATCAAGGTGCATTTTATTCCTCTCAGAATTCTCTTTACTCCACAATGTTTAAATGTATTTTTTAAGTGAAGAAATTGTGATAAATGCCTGACAATTTTACAGCCCCTTGTTTTCTTGAGAAAATCAGAACAATGAAAGAAAATGTAGTCACATGGGGTGGAACCAAGTAAAACATAATTTTTTTTGTCTTCCCTCTTGGCATGCTAACTATAGCAAATTAAATAGGATATAGACTAAAGATAATATTTTGATTTATAATGTTTACAGGTAAACTTTTTCTTGAAATTGTGTGGAGATATGACTATGAATGCCCCCCCCCCATGCTTGTGTTTTGAATGCTTAGACATCAGGAAGCAACACTATTTGGGACACAATGTGCCCTTGTTAGTGTGTGCTTCAGTTCTGAGGTTTCAAAAGCCCAAGCCAGGTCCAGTGCCTCTCTTCCTGCTGCCCAAGGACCCAGACGCAGACCTCTCAGCTACCTCTCCAGCACCACACCTGCATCTGTGCTGCTATGCTCGCCTGCTCTGATGATAATGGAGAAAACTGAAACTGTGAGCAAGCACGAATTAAATGCTTTCTTTTATAAGGGTTGCTCTTCTCATGGTGTCTCTTTACAATGATAGGATAGTGATCGAGACAAAAAACAAACAAACAAACAAAAAACACAACTCTGATTTAAGAAGATCATTTTAGATTTCAAGTTATTGTATAAACCTGAACGGCACAATATTTTACCACAAATGGTGAAGAAGTTTCTATGTAGCTAGTATGCTATACAGTTTGTAGATATTCATTACACTTTTGTTAGCTGGATAAAAATGCAATCATTTAGCACTTACTGATTAGATGCCATTAACTGCCTAAATGAAGGGCCATACTCTTGCACTTTGTAGTACAGCCAGTACAAAAGAAGTGAAGGAAGCCTCTCTATTCTGAGTATTTATAACCCAGCATATGGTTTTTCCCGTTGGCCATTGTAAACATATAAAAAAGTTCCATTCTGAATTTTCAATGACTGTATCCCTAAACTTAAGTGAGTTCATGGAGAATGAAAACATCACTATTGGATGCAAAAATCAATATTAAAATACAAATCCTCAAATAGCTCTGCATTCAAACCAATTATGCTTGTCAAAACAATTAATGCTTATTCATTGAAGGTAAAATAATGTCAGTGATTATATATATATGTATATATATATATATATATATATATATATATAATCCAAACAATGTCATGAAGCAATGGCATTTATCTCATTGACTCTTAATAAGCACCTGTGTGCATGAGCACAGCATGTAAGAGATCTAGGATATGAATTATTTAGATCAACATTTAATAAACAGGAGATTTCCATAATTACATCAAAGTAAATATAATATTAATAGTGGAAACTAATCACGTGACTCTAAGGAAGGATGCATTGATGATTAGCTGGGCTAAAAATGTTATCATTTGTAAACTATAATAAAGGAAAACAAAATGACCATTATGACTTTTTTTCTTAATATGAAGTTTCTTTCAGTAGAGGGATGACGTTACATGAGATTATAAGGAAAAATCATTAGTTTTAAAAGCTAAGAGTATGACAATTTTATAGGGAACGTGGAGATTTTAGGGAGATAGAATACGGAGAGTAAGGCAGCCACCTAGACTATGATGACCTTTAATATTCAAGGGATGAGAATCTATAGAAATAAAAGCTAAAATTTTCAGAAGTGTCTATGAATCTAGTAGCTGATTAGTTAAGGAGAAATTGTAAACAATTTTCTAGATGTGAATATTTGAGTCCAAACTCCAACGGGGCTTCACAGCAAAGATAATATATATGCATATATGCAGAGTGTGTAAAATTCTCTAGTAAGTTGTATTACTGTCTTTTGGTATGCCTCTTAGACATTATCTCTTTTTCTTCAATCAAGTTAGTCAGATTTTTATTTCTTTGTAGGAAAATAGATTTTTTCTGTGTATAAACATACAATATTTAAAATTTTTATCATGGTGGTTAGACATTTTTTGCAACAGTGCTTGCATCTATTATTTTGCAGCTGATTTTCTGGAAATGAGGTGCTTATCAACATAATTGGATTTCTGTTTTTCCCCCTTCTGGAGGAAGGTTCTTTTCAAATTTTATTTTTATTAATTACACTTTATTCACTTTGTATCCCCCCATCAATCCCTCCCTCCTCCCCTTCCAATCCCACATTCCCTCCCCCTTCTCCACACCTGCCCCTCCCCAAGTCCACTGATAGGGGATGTCTTCCTTTCCTTCCTTCTGATCCTAGTCTATTAGGTCTCATCAGGAGTTGTTGCATTGTCTTCCTCTGTGGCCTGGTAAGGCTGCTTCCCCCCTCAGGGGGAGGTGATCAAAGAGCAGGCCAATCAGTTCATGTCAGAGGCAGTTGTCCCTCTTCCCATTATTATGGAACCCTCTTGGATACTGAACTGCCATGGGCTACATCGTGTAGGAGTTCTAGGTTTTCTCCATGCATGGTACTTGGTTGGAGTATCATTCTCAGGAAAGACCCCTGTGATCAAATTTTTTGGTTCTGTTGCTTTCCTTGTGGAACTCCTGTCTTCTCCCTGTCTTACTATTTCCCACATCTTTCGTAAGATTCCATGCACTCTACCCAACAGTTGACAATAAGTCTTAGCATCTGCTTTGACATTCTGCAGGGCAGAGTAGACACTATCTCTTTAATCATAAAGGGTTTAAGATTTTCAAGGACATTTCACCATGGCAACCAGTAGAACACACAGTACAGTAAACTGTGTCCAAGAAAGAAGTAGTGCTTGATGTACAGAAAGCTCACACAGTTTGTATATAAATGGCATTATTTCCTGCTTTAATATGACAGAGATAGCACAAAATGAAAGGAAGGTTTGGTGCTAAAGTTCATAAGTGAGCATTCAATCCCATTTAGGAACAAAACTGGAATACATCTTATAGGGAGTGAAGGACGATCCAGAGAAAGAAACCAAGCACTCATGAACCATGAACTGCAGAAAGTTGAGTACTAGAGGCATGCCAGAACTCTAATTGAGGAATCAAAATTGGTACAAACTAGCACCTTTACGTTGCAATGTGAGAAGAAAGAATTTCCCCCACATCTGTAAACAAAATATGTGTGATTCCAGTGCAGTAAGCATGATGCTTTTCACCTCTAAAATTCTCAACTAAATGCAATTTCTGAGCAGAGCAAAGGGATCCCAGTCACCTGACTGTCAATAGCTGGTTAAGGATAATATACAGGAGGGGCTGGGTTGACAGGATTAAAAGGTTGCTCTTTAATTCTGAAGACCATTGTTTCATAATGTCTTAGCATTACTATTTCTGTGAGGAAACACCCATCTTCAAATAAACTTGGGGAAACTTAAATTAGAAGCTATAGTTTTTTCACATTGTGGAAACAAAAAAACATCTCAAAGGACAAAGCTTAGTAATTAAGAGAGCATACACAGTATTTCAGAAATTTTAGCCTGTGACTGACATGTCTAAATCATCTTCAACACAACAATCATGGTTTCAGGATAAAAGGCAAGCTCATTGTTTTCTACATCGTCATGATCACAATTTTTTATATATTCATTCATTTTTGACAATGCGTTTTTACTGTACGTGTCACATTGAAAGGCTTATAAATGAGATCAATGTATATAAATTTAAAGAGTATGAATTTTTCTAATAAATTTATTTTGTTAATTTTACTATCATGTATTTCATTGTTTTGAACAATAATTGTTTATCATTGTATCTTAACATTCTGATTATGGCCTTTTATTTTAGAAATAAAATTTGTATATTAAGTAAACTTCGTTGAATGCAACCTGTATTCTAGGCATTCCTAATAATACTGGTTTCATAATGAGTCACATAATATGAGTGATTCCAAGACCTCATCAAAAGTCTCCAAAAAATAACTTTGTTTAAATTTGCTTCTATTCGAATCAGGCTTTTTACACAACTCAGGCTAACCACTAATTTACTATCTACCTGCTGCAGGCCCTCAATACAGTACTTAATACTTAAGACATGTTAGGAAGTAGAAGAGAAAAACGAAAAGTTCTAGTAAGATGTATATAATTTTAGACAAAGTAAGGCAAGGTATTTTCAAATGTGTGAGTCGTGTTAGTGAAATAATAGACATCTATGGTTGTTAAATATGAGAAGAGTATTAGGACTGCTATGCTTTGTGGTAGATGGCACTGTTTTATTCATTCTTGCAATTTCATTATTTTTGTGTGATTCTTTGCACCCAAATAAAATAAAATTTTAAAAATGAAACAAAGAAAGTTGGGGAGGAAAGGTCATGTTTCACTCAGAGTTCCATATAACATTTTATCATCAAAATCAATGAGAACAGGAAATATAACTGGCCAGAAACCAGGAGGCAGGAACTAACGCAGAGGCCATGAAGGAACGCTGTTTACTGGCTTGTTCATCATGGCTTACTAAACCTGCTTCCTCATATAACCTAGGACCACCATCCCAAGAATAATACCACCCACAATGGGCTGGGCCCGCCTGCATTGATTCCTAACTGAGACAATGCACTATAGCTGGATCTCACGGAGGTGCTTTCTCAATTGAGGTTTCCTCCTTTCAGACAACTCTAGTATGTGCCAAGCTGATGTAAAGTTCTCTGGCACACATACCCTGAATGTGTGCCAAGAGATGAACGGCTGTGATATCTTTCAGGGATGGAGAGGTCAAAACAGGGGATTCCCAGGGCTAGCTGTGTAGCCAGAACAGCACAATTGGGGTGTTCCAGTCAGTGAAAACCCTGCCTCAGAAAGTAAAGTGAAGAATGATCTTGAGCACTTTGGAATCCAATCTGGCACTTTCTCAGAAAATTAAGAATAGTGTTACCTCAAGATACAGCTATCACACTCCTAGGCATATATATGAAATATGCTCAACTATACAACAAGGACATTTGTTCAACCATGCTCATAGCAGCTTTATTCATAATAGCCAGAATTTGGGGAAAAAAAAAACCTACTTGTGTTTCAAGTAGGAAATGGATACAGAAAGTGTGGTACATTTACACAACGGAATACTACTGGGAATAAATTGTGAAGAAAACATGAAAAAAATTTAAAAACAAGGAAATCCTTAACTTTGAAGGCAAATTAATGGAACTAGAAAAAGATCACCTCCTGAGTGAGGTAACCCAGAAGCAGAAAAACACATATGGTATATGCTCAC
Organism: Pachyuromys duprasi; assembly: GCA_028658305.1. Lineage (NCBI taxonomy): Eukaryota > Metazoa > Chordata > Mammalia > Rodentia > Muridae > Pachyuromys > Pachyuromys duprasi. Next base: position 34,302,445 of record CM053748.1, read on the forward strand.
TTACAAGTGGATATTAAATATAATACAGGATAAATATATTTAAATCTACAGTCTAAAGAAGCTAAACAACAAGGCAGACCCTAGGCAAGATGTTGAATCCTCATTCAGGAGGGCAAATGGGATAGACATCAGAAGCAGGAGAAGACAGGGAACAAGACAAAGGCCTAACAAGAGGGCCTCTGAAAGACTCCACCCAGCAAGGTATTAAAGCAGATACTGAGATTCATAGCCATACTTTGGGCAGAGTGCAGGGAATCTTATGCAAAATGGTGAGACAGAAAGACCTGAAGGGGTCAGTAGCTCCACAAGGAGATCAATGGAGCCAAAAAACCTGGCCCAGGGGTCCTACAGATACTGATTAATCAACCAAGGACCATGCATGGAGAGGACCTAGATCCCCTGTTCAAATATAGCCCATGACAGCTCAGTCTTCAGGTGGGTTTTCTAGTAAGGGGAGCAGGAGGTGTCTCTGACATGAACTCAGTGGCTGGCTTTTTGATCACCTCTCCCTCATGGGTACAGCCTTGCCAGGCCACAGAGGAAGAGGATGCAGCCAGTCCTGATAAGACCTAATAGGCTAGGGTCGGATAGAGGAGGAAGAGGACCTCCACTATCAGTGGACTAGGGGAGGTGCATAGGGGGGGACAGGGAGGGAAGGTAGGAATGGGAGGAGGGGGGCTAAATCCAGGAATCAAAGTGAATAAATTGTAATAAATAATAAATGAATTAAGAAAAAGATATCTGACAGTGACCACTGGCCTCCACATGCATGAATCCAGCCCCAAGTGTGAACTGACATACTTCTAAGTACACATGTATACATGCATGCACGTCATACTCACATTCACATGCAGAATAACATATTAAACAGAATAATTTGTGTGAGAATCGGGATGGGATAGGCACAGGAGCAAGCAGACAGTGTACAGATGGATACAGCAAGAGCAAGCACCCACTAGAGGAAAGCACAAAAGCACATTGTGTCTATATCCAATTAGTGCAGGGCGGGGCAGCAGGTTGCAATGACAGGCCCTCTGCTTTGTTCAAATCTCAGCAACACAAAGCCAACTCCAACTGTCAAAGGGGGGAAGAGTAGATTTGATTTTTTTTTTTTAGATCCTTCCAGGTGCAGTGGGAAATCAACTAGAAGGAGTTTACAGAGTGCATTTATTCTACCTCTTCTACAAGAGACTAGGCTTCTTCATTCTCCAGAGTCTTAAAAGTGTTGGACTTTTGATAGACAGGCTCTTAGAATTGCTTTCATTTTTTTTCTAATCATTTTGCCGTTGTAATTTATTTTTCTTGTACAGATACAAGAGGTTATAGACCTCAAACAGCTTTGGAAAAGATGACCCAAACCAATCTTGTGATGTAAAGAATATCTCAAAGGGTTGAGAAGACACAGAGACCACTTGTCTTGCTTTAAATTCTCAAGACCTTTCAAAAGCAACATTTATACAACACATCTCCTTGGAATTCCCAAAGAGGAGCACAGTGAACTCTAACTTTCCCTTTTTTGTTTTTGATTTTTTTTTTTTGGTGTTGTTGCTGTTGTTACATTGAAATTTAAGCCCTGCAAACCCTTGTCAATTTATGTATTCCAGTAAATTGAACTTTTCATTAATGAAGAGTGACATAGACAGAGATTCAAACTTACTTACTGGTACTTATTGGTGAGCTGACATAATTCCATGGACCCCTTTGAACTTCTAACTTTTTTTACTTAATAAAATATAGAGGTTAAGAACTCATGACTAAAGAGCTACAATAAGTCAATTGAATGATACATGGAAAGGGTTTGCTTGGTGCAATTCACCCTGGTGGTTAAAGGAGATAATTTGGAGCTCAATCAATCTTGGCTCAATTCCCAGCACTGCCATTTATCAGATGTATGGCCTTCAGCAAGTTATTCGCTGTGTTTGAAGCATCATTTTTTTGTGGTTATTTGTGAAATGCATACAAACATATCTTGTTATGGTAGTTTTGTGAGGATTACTAGACAAAAACCGTACAGCATGTTCTTAGTAGAGTATCTGTAGCATATAACAAATATTTAATAAATGGTAACTGCCATTATTACCATAATTAATAGTCCCTAATTTATTTAAATCATTATTTCTTTTATCCTCCATTAGGCATTTGGAGGATACTGTCTTCTTATAACTGCACTCAGCTCTTTTGTATTCTACAGTCTTCTTCTTCCCTCCCTCTTTCCCTTTCTCCCAATTTTCTCAATGTTCTCTCTCTCTCTCTCTCTCTCTCTCTCTCTCTCTCTCTCTCTCTCTCTCTCTCTCTCTCTCTCACACACACACACACACACACACACACACAAACACTCACACACAGACACACACACACACACACACATTTCACTTCAGCCTTTGTAACTGTCCACATTTTTCTCTCAAACTTAACTCTACAAACTAAAAGAAATAATATTGACAGTAAGATCACTTACAATTTAGAAAGTAGATTATTGATTACTTGGAACAGAAATATTGACAAAATATTATGAAGCTGATTTAAATCTTGACAAGTCTATGAGCTTATAAATTCCCTTATCACTTATCTCTGAGATGAACACACAAAAACTTAGTATGACAATACCCCCACACCCATAAACAGTCTATTGAGGACTAATCATCTATAAAGTAGAAATTATTGCGAAGTTGGTAATATCTTTGAACTTAATCTGAATTCATATTCACTATTTTATATTCTATAAAAAACACCTTTCATATCTCTGTCCTATTTTGGTTTCAGAGACAAGTCCTTCAGTGAATAAAACTGTCATGTGAACTTTAATTAACATGTAAGAATAAATCATGCTTCCCTTCACCTTTCCCCAACACTGCAAATAGATGAGACACTTTGCAATGCTAAGCATATTTTTCCTTAGTTATGGTAAATCATCTGTTCTAATACACAGTTGCCAGAAGAAAACCCTCAAGGGACTTTAGTTTAGTGGTAAAATTGTTAAAATCTCTAAGAAAAGTATTAGCATATCTTAAATGCATGGTCAGGAAATGATGACGTTCTATTCTATCTTTAAATGTAATTGCATTGTGATAGAATGAGCTGTGAAATCTTGTCAGCTCAGGTCTGAAATGACACAGTACTGCTGTGTGCCTGTTATTTGTTTTTACCTTAAGGAAGATGCTGATTTAGCAGATGTTTTGCATATTTGACTTTTTGAAATAAACTTGCTTGTTCTGCTGAAGAGCAGAACTGTAATCCAGGCATGGTGGAGCATGCCTGTAATCCCAGTACTCACGGAGGCAGAGGCAAGATAGAATACTTTTGGACCAGCTAGCATGCATCTCTACAAAGCAGTCACAAAAGGCAAGAGTATGTATAACTGACTGTCAGAAAATACAATATTTTCTTGTGTCTCTGAAATCTCTAGCAATAGATAACATGATACTATATTATTTTGATATCAAATAGAAATGAAGATGCTGTCATATTTGCGGTATTTAGAAAACTGGACATTTTATATGGTCACCTACAGGCATTGGAGCAGCAGAGGACAGAAAGTGTTTTCCCAAGTTCTCCGTAACTAGATGCATATGTTTCTCACTTTCTACAATAACAACACATCATTGATGGAATGAACTATGATGTATGTAATTCACCTAATCCATAAACAGTAAAAAAAAATGATTGTGGTAATTAGTTTCTTTCTGTATTCTCTGATAACTGTCTTTACTAGATTAAAGCACATGGTATTAGGCTTTACACCTCATTGGTACTTCCAATCATGCATCATAACATATAGAACTTCACAAGATCAAGCCAGTCAGCTGTCTAGAAGGAAGCAAGAAAGGGTTCATGGACATCTATCTCTATCTTTTTTTTAATGTTAGCATTTTTATTTTATATTAATCACAGGTTATGTACTTTGTATCCCAGCTGTAGCTCCCTCCCACATTCCCTCCCTATCCTCCTCTTCCCTCCCTCATCTCCTCCCTGCCCCTTTCCAAGTACACTGATAGGGGACAACCTCTATCTCTTAGGAACTATGACAAATTAATGGACTTTGGAGGAAGGAAGAGCTAGGTTTCTTTAAGAGTGTGCCTCATGAGGAGATGATCATACTGCAGTAAATCGTCCCATGCCCAGAACTTTATGAAATGTTGACAAGTTTAAAAAACAAAAAAAGATGTGGTATTTAAACGGTATGGAGGTAGAGGCAGATCTAGAAGGATAAAAGAGAAGAGCCAAGGAGAATATGGTCAAAATACACTGTATGAAATTCTAAAAAACTTTAAATTAAAAATGAAATTTTCAAGAAGGAGGGAGGGCAGCATGGGAGGGGCTGAGAGAGGAGGCTACAGCTGGGATACAAAATGAATAAACTGTAATAATGGGCATTGGATATAGGGGAAAACAAGTAACAAGACAGGAGCCTACCACAGAGGGCCTAGGAAAGACTCTACCTACCAGTGTATCAAAGCAGATACTAAGACTCATAACCAAACCTTCGGCAAAGTGCAGGGAATCACATGAAAGAAGGGGAAGTTAATATGACCTGGAGAGGATAGAAGCTCCACAAGGACCAAATATATCAGGGCATACGGGTCTTTTATGAGACTGTTTCTCCAACCAAGAACCATGTATGGATATAATCTAGAACCTCTGCTAGGATGTAGACCATGGTACCTCAGTATCCAAGTGGGTACCCTAGTAAGGGGAATAGGGACTATTTCTGACATGAACTCAATGGCAGGCTCTTTGACATGCCCCCTGCCCCCCCCTTGCCCCCTTGAGGGAGCAGCAGCCCTGCGATGCCACAGAGGAAGACTTTGCAGCCAGTTTTGAAGATATGTGATAAACCAGGGTCAGATGAAAGGGGAGGAGGTCCTCCCCTGTTAGTGGACTTGGAAAGGGGCAGGGAGGAGATGAGGGAGGGTGGGATTGGGAGGGAATGAAGGAGTGGGATACAGCTAGGATACAAAGTAAATAAAATGTAACTAATAATAAATAATAAATTAAAAAAAGAAAACTAGGAAGGCAACTAGAAGTTAAACAAAAAATGCAACAAAATATAAAATTCATTGTTATTGACATAACTTACTGTTTAAAACCAATAAGTACTCAAAGAAATTCCATTGTTTATACAATATATTATTAATCAGAAAAGACAAACATGACCAAAAATGTTCAAAAAATCTTCAAGAATTTGTGTAGTGTAAAATACATTTTCACTGTTGGAGAAAAATGTAACTTTGGCTCAGTTTAGGACTAATGGAAGCGTCAATGTCCAAAACCAATTATGCTTACTCTGATAAAAAAAAAACAAAACACAAAAATTTGTCAAAATATCTACACAGTATGCACATCAGATAAAATTTAATTTCAAGTGAAGGATCTATGATATGGGAAATGGCGTATAATAGTGAAAACAATGAGTCATTTAATATTTTAATGAAAATCAAGATATAAAAATGTCCGTTTGGTACAATCGGCTTTTTTGAGTATTATAATCCTGGAATTGGTGGCTATTCAAGCCTGCTCATTCTGAAATTCACCATATGCATTAGATTTATTTTTTATTCACCACTTATTGTCCTTGACATAAAACCTCAGCTATGCACATAAACAATGTAAGAACTGTTATGATGTCAGTACTTAAACAACGCACGGTATAAAAGAAGAAGACAATACATAAACCAAACAATATAGTTACATGACATTTTCAACTCATGCTCAACTTTTTGTGGAAAATAATAAAAATAATTTTATAGTTAATAATGGAAAATTTAAGCTGAACATGAAAAAGTGGTTCTTCTTAAAATGTTTGCTTGTGTATATTTCTTAAGGATAGACAGTAGCAATACATGTAAAATATGTATGTTAGGTCTCAGTTGGAAGTGGGGAAGTCATTGTGTAAGTTAACACTGTCAGAAAAAAAAAGTAGTACTACATTAAGGACTGAGGTGGGGAATTTGATGTGCTTTCGAAGACATAAGATACTCTTTGGAGAGTCATGGAAATATAATTTTGACAGGATCCTGGAACAGGGAAGAGGAAGTATTTCATGTGTTCAAGAAACAGATGATGGTGAGGTAAACTGGGGTAGAGCAGTGGAGGTATACTTGCTGAACTTTGAATATCTGCTACTATTTAAAATATTTTGGCATGTTTAAGCTGTGATTGTATTATAAATACAAATAAAAGGAATTATTTTTAATTTTTTTCTGAAATCTTAGAATATATATATATATATATTAATAATTGGTAAGAATGCCAAAAAATCTTAATTATGTTTCATTAAGTTATTTATGAACACAATTAAGCAGACACAGAAAACTTATCTGCCTGGCATAAGAGAATACTCATAATAAAGCCAGAGACACTATTCCTGTTGGCAACAATAGAAGTTGCTGAATACTGAAAAATAAATTACTAGATTAAAAGAAAAACATTTGAAAAAAATTAAAAGAAAAAGAAAAACATTTGGATTGAATTCACGGTTCATCAGTTAGGAGGTCTTCAATTGTTCATCTGTGGTGTGTTTGTCTTCCAAACAATGTTCGTTTATACTTTGCCAGTTTGCTGTGATGGTAGAAAGACGCAATGCTGTGCAAACATATATCATGTTAAAATATAAATACATCTAAGACAATGCACTGTAGCCACTCACCACTGGGATTGTGTTACCTTTCCATGTGGCCATAAAAAGACAAAGCATGTGTCTGCAGAGTCTTCTTAATTTTCTTTGCAATGTGATCTTGATCCCCTGTTTGTGGTTGCAAAGCAAATACTGAACCACAGATCTCTCTTTCTATTCTGAACTGTACTTATTTCAATGTTCTGGTAAAATGGGAGTTATTCTACATAAGCAGTTATTTATTAAACTGTGTATGTTCCTCAATGAAAGTTTCCAAGGAAAAGCAAATTCTTGGGATATTACCTGGGGCATAGCGTGAAGAAGGATGATCTATGCTGACTGTTCATATCTCCATCATAATAGTTTCAGCCCTTTCATATGAACTCATGATGACATCATCACAGCCATCAAAAATAAGACAGTGTCAGTGTATACTCTGAGTGCTTGTTTTATACATATGGTCCATAGCATAAAGGACCTACTACTTCTAATTTGCTGGGGGTACTAACCAATCTTGGCTGTCAACAGGACTATGTTTAGAATATCAATTAAAACACATCTCTGGGGGTGACTACAAAGATGTTTCTAGAAATTTTTAAGTGCTAACTCTGACTTTGGGAAGCACCTTTCCATGGAATAAAAAAAGAGCAAATGAATTGAGCACTGACTTGCATCTCCCGGCTTTTTGATTGGAGACATTATATAACAAGCTGCCCATGTCTCCTGATATCATACCTTCAGCACCACGATGGGCTGTATTTTCAAACCATACACTCAAATAAACACTACCTTCTTTCAGTTGATTTTGAGAGGTATTTTGCCACAACAATGGGAAAAGTAACTAATACACCTGATGTTTTTGCAGGTGCTTTGCCTGCATACCTCAAACTTACCTTTCTCACACTGGCTCTTCAGTGTAATAACCACTCCAAGTTCCCTCTCACTTGAGTCTTACACAAAACTAATTTCTATGCATTAGAATCATTTTTATTGCTTTTGGACTTAAAACCTCCATAATTACTTACTTGATCACCCTTTCTGAAGTAGGTTTCCCTCTTTGGGTCTCGTTCATCATTGTATGAAACAGTTACTTATTTGTCCACTTGCTTTGTCCTTGCATTTCTTCTTCAGATCCAGGCAATTAGCTCTTTTCCTTTTCTTTTTCTTTTGTTCTTTCTTTTGTTTTTTCTTGTTGTTGTTTTGTTTTTTGTTGTTGTTGCTTTTCATTTTATATCCTTGTCGCAGCTCTCAGTTTACATCCTAGTCATAGCTCCTTCTCTCCTTTCCTCCTGGGACCATCCTCCTTCCCTCCCTGTTTTCCCTATCTTCCCCTCCCCCACTCCTCAGGGAAGGAGAAAGGGAAATATCCAAAGGGGAATCCTCCTATCCCCAACCCCAGCATATCAATTTGCATCAGGACTGAGTGCATTCTCTTTGCCTGTGGCCTGGCAAGGTAGCAACCCCAGTGGAAAGTGATCGAAAAGTAGGCAATAGGGTCCATGTCTGAGTCAGCCCAGATTCCCTTACTAGGGCGTTTATATGAGGACCAAACTGCCTATCTGCTCTATCTGTGTAGAGGGCTTAGGTCTAGTCCTTGGTTGGTGCTTCAGTCTCTAAAGGACCCCATGGGCCTGAATAACTGGCAGTGGGTCTTACTGTGGAGCTTCTGGCCTCTCCAGGTCCTTCCATTTATCCTTCACCCCACTATTCCTCAAGATTCCTTTCGCTCCACTCAAGGTTTGTTTTGGGGTCTCTGTATTTTTTTCCATCAGCTGTTGGATAGAGGCACTCAGATGAAAGCTATGCTAGGCTGCCATCCTGCCTTAAATTCACCTTATTCAGCACTTTATTCTCCCCAAACTTACAGAGTTCCTAATGCATAAGGAAACATTCCATAAATGTCTGGCTGGACAGGAAAGGAGTTGGTAGGACTCCACAAAGAATTTAGTCAGTCTTACTCTAATAATATTTGTAAGTTTATGTAAATCATATTTTATACACTTAGAGATTCTTGACACATAAATATTTCCAGTATACTCATATTAATAAGTACTCATTTAGACCAATAGAAAAAATAATAGTGACATTATTTTATTTATAGTCATTATCAGTTATCCTTTAAACTAGATTTTAAAACCTTAAAAACAAAAACAAAAACAAAAAAAACCTTACATCATTTTAAGGACTGCATGTTGGAATTTCCTTCAGTTTGTCTTGTTTGTAAATAAAACATAAGCTTTATATTTATAAGATACTACTGAGATATACAATTAAGCAACATTGACTATATTCACATTGTTTATGCAGAACCACCATACCTCATCTCAAGCATGTTTCTATCTTTTCTATTTGGAAGGGCACCCACTGAACACGAATTTCTCTTTCCTTGTGTTCTAAGACCCCAGAAAAATAACCCTCAACTTTCTACCTATACCAGTTTGACATTCTAACAACCTCACATAAAAATAATTTATATTATAAAATTTCCTAGTAGGAATGCCATCATTTCATCGAGTTGTAGTACTTCCTAAATTTCCTTAATTTTAAATATTGAATAATATATCCTATGTCTACAAGAGTCTGTCTTCATATGTTCACATGTATGTTACTTCCATTTTCTGCATATTGTGATTACTGAGAACTCAGGCATATAAATATATCTTCCAAAACATACTTTTAATTATTTAAGCTTTATATCAAAGTTGAGGATTGTGGGTTTAAAGTTAATAGTGCACTTAATTCTTGAAGACTCACTGTAGTGTTTTTCACATGGTACAAATTACATATCAACTATCCATTGAGGATTGCTCTGATTTTTATGTATTATCACCTATGTATTTTATTACCTGTTTCTTTTTCTTCCTTGGAAACAAGCATCTTAATAGATATGAAATTAGTGTTTCATCTTATTTTTTATTTTCCATTTCATAAATAACCTGTCCTATTAAAAGTACTTTTCAATAACAAATTTTTATTCGTTATTGGTCTATTTTCTTTGTAGAGTTGACTATTAAAGTCATTTGAATATATTTTTAAATTAGGCTGATTGTCATACAATTTTGTTGTTGAATATTCTGAACTCTTTTGTATGAGAGATGTTAATGTCTTATCAGACACATAATTTCCAAATCCCTCTATCTTTTAATGGTCTTAGCATTTAAAATGTATTTTTCATTTATTCTTTGAGAATTTCATACTTGTGTTTTAATCAATCAAATACAATTCTTGTTCACTTCCCTCCAACTCCTACCAAAAACAAACAAAACAAACACCTTCCATGTCATCCTTCTAACCTAATGTACTCTTATTTTTCCTAGAAACTTCAAATAGTGTTGTCAGTATGTGTGTTGGTTCAGAGATGTCCACTTACTCATGACAGCATAGGAGAGAACACATGCCTGAAGAAAACTGACTATCTTTCCCACAAATAAATGAGGAGAAATACATTGATAGCTGCACTCTGCATAAAAGTTTTATATATATATATATAACTATAAATATATAGTTGTATATATTTAATATATAATATATATTAAAATATATAATTAATATATAAATATATATATGCTACAGAACTGCACTGGAGTTTGTATATAAAAGTGATCACATGAGAACCTTCCATGTGTTCACAACACCAATCTGGGCATCCTTTTCTCATGTTTTATTTCTTCCTTTGGAAAAAGGACTGATAGTTTGATTAATGGGGTTGTATGGAACACTCATTGCTTGTTTTGAATGAATAATTAACAAACCTTATGGACTTGAATCCTTCCTCTGTTCCCATATTCAGTGACTCTCAAATCAGAGGAAGCAAAGTTCTTAATATTTTATCTTTATGTGGGTTTAGTCTTGGGGGGAAGTTCTGAGAAGAGTTATTTTTCATTACATACAAAACAAGTTTTGCACCTAGCTTTAATGGCAGTAAAGTTGGTATTTTGATTCCTAACTCATGATGCTTTTTGTTTCTTGTTTGATTCAAAATCCAGATGGGAACAGGATGTGATTAATTATCTCTCTCAAAAGCTCAGCAAGTAGCACTGAAGTAAGGGGTTTTTCCTGTACTTTTCCATTATCCTTGTTTCATTGTTGCTGATGCTTTTGTTATAAATCTTTGCTCATTCAACTTCAACTTCAAGGTCATACTCTGTTGAAGTCATAGTAGATGATTCTTGCTATAGTAAATGTGTAATGTCAGTCTTTATGATTTTATTCCATGGAACTTACAAGCATAATTACAAGAAGCATTGACCAACAGACTGATTAAAGAAAAAAGTTCAGAATAGATTCAAACATACAACCTCTCTATTTATGGGGAAAAAAAACCTCACTTCTAAACACAAAGTTTTGTTTTACCCAAATGGGATATGTAACCTCCATTTCCTGTGAAAACATTAGCTGGACTCTTATATATTTCCTACATAAATATCACTTTTTAAATTAGTTTGGGTATGGTGTTTAAAAGGAAAACAATATAAATTTTAGAAGAACATATGTCTTGCTTAATTTGGGATAATCACATGTTTCCCAAAGACAAAATATCACCATTTATAAAATATCATAAATCAGATTATAATTTAAAAAATGACTTGTTCCTACAAGAGAGCTCAGCATCTAAGATGACTTGTTGTCAAGTCTGATGGCCAGAGTCCAATTCCCAATATCACATAGCAGTAGAAAAAGAGCCCTGTAAGTTGCCCTGTAACCTCCACAGGAATGCCGTGATGCTTATGCACCCTGAATATACACATTATATAAATGATTACATGTAGAAACATAATAAAATCAACCTGTGTTTATCTAAATACAGCAAGAGTAGATCAAAGATGAAAAGTGAAAATTAAGTAATATAGTTTTTAATACATAATTCCAATAAAGGATTCCAAACTATGATGTGTTAGTCACACATATATACACACAGACCTACCGTTCAATACAGTTGAAGTTACCAGTTCTGGATTATCATCATCACCATGTCGGTACCACATTTTCCAAAGATAGCCATACTTTGTTCTACAAACAGGCAAAAGACTCTCCACTCCATTCATTAATACTATTTAAAACTCAGGGTGATATATTTACTTAAGCAATAAAATAAGTAGGAAAATATCAAGTGTTGGAACAAAGAAAGATGTATAAAATACTATTACATTGAAGTACTGAAAATATCCACAAAGCAGAAAAATATAGATATTTGCTAGGTACAAACAGCATAAATTAGTACCAAAGTGGGTATCCAAAGACACGTGAAGGGTTATTCATTGAAACATTTCCTAAATGACTAAAACAAAGAAATTTCTCAAATATTCACTGCCAATAAAGATAAATTTAAGTAAAGGTGTTGTACTTATGAAAATGATATAATACAGCAAGTGACTGCTAAGGATAGCAGTGTGTGTTGTTGGAACAGTAATAAATAACTGAGTGGAGCAGAAATGTTAGTACAGATATCATTTTACATATATGTGTGTTTGTGTATATATATATATATATATATATATTGATGTACATAAAGGTTCATGTATGAAAAATGGGATATTTCTGGATGAATGTATTAGCAAACCCTGTACAATTGCCATATTTCCTAGAAGAAATTATGTTTATCCTTGAAAAAGATAAAGGATCTTTAAGATGAGTATTAAATAGAGTAATATATGAATCCAAAGGATAAAAATCATGTTAATGCTCGAAATATAAATCTTAAAAGTATCTGTAGAGATAAATGGAATTGCACATGAGGAGTACAAGCAACATAAAGAAGGTAGAGGGCTAGTTTCCTGGATGTGCCAAGAAAGTCATAAGCAACAAAGCAAAGGAAAATAGGTGACTGTTTATTCAAGTAAAAAGCTTCTGCACAGTTGAGTATGCAGTTAACAAAATGGAAAGGAAATATGTTCTCCGATTTTGAGAACATATTTACAAACGATGTCAGAAAAGGGATTGATGGCAAAATGCATGAAAGAATATTACTAATGAAGAGCAAACAAGTAGCGTGGACTTCAGATGACACTATGGTGTATGACAATGCCCTGGGTGCTTGAATGTCAAAGACTATGTTTTAATATTTAATTTAGTATTTTAAATTGTATGTGTATGAGTGTGCTTGTTTGTTTCAGTGTGTAGGCATGCACACATGAATGAGCAGGTATCAACAGAGCCCAAAAGAATGTGTCAGAATCTCTGGAACTTGAGATATGGCAGTTACAAGTTGTCTTGTGTGGGTTTTGGAAGCTGAATTTGTGTCTTTTGCAAGAGTCATAGGAGATTTTTAAGAACTAGGCTGGTTTTTTTAGCTCCCATAAGAGAATATATTTTAAGTGTCTCCTTGAATAAAAATAAAGTGTGTAAAGTAATATCCCATGACATATGCTTATTTTAAAACACTATGTCGTGCATAATTACATGCTTAATATTTAGTTAAATATTAAGATAAGCATTAAACAGGAGTAAACAAAAAGGCAAAAAAAATTGAATATATATTGCTTATAAAAAGTCATTTTAATCCCCAACCCCGTCCTAGAGGGAGTTCCTATTGTATGATGCAACACCATGATAAAAACTAATTGGAGAGGAAAGAGTTTATTTGGCTTATACTTCCACATAACTGTTCGACATTGAAGGAGCCAGGACCAAAACACAAGTAGGCAGGACCTTGGAGGCAGGAACTGATATAGAATGCTGCTTTCTGGCTTGATCCTTGTATGGTTTGTTCAGCCTGATTTTTCATAGAAACCAGGACCACCACCAGAGCTATGGAACCTCAGAGTGGTCTGGGTCATCTTCCACTAGTCATGAACTCAATTGACTGCTCTGGGATCACTCGCCCCCGATGATGCAGCTCTCCCAGGCATGGTGGAAGAGGGGCCAAGCAATCTTGATGAGACTTAATGAGCTATGGACGGATGGCAATAGCAGAGAACTCCCAGTCTCAATGGACAAGCAGCGGAAGATGATGAGAGGAGGAGAGAGGAAGGGTGGGACTGGGGGAGTTTAGGGAAGGGACTTCAATTAGGATATATAATGAATAAATTGTGAGGAAAAAAACATAAATACTAAGAAAAAAGAAAAGGAATTTGCCCTAAGGCTCGTTTACAGCCCAGTCTTATGGAGGCATTTTCTCAGGTGTTCCCTCCTCTCTTATGACTGTAACATGTGTCACACTGTCATAAAATGAGTCACCCCAATAATCAACACTATTAATCATGAAAGTGGAACTCACAAACAAAAATGTGGTATACTACCCACCAGGCTAGATGACCACTGCTAAAAAAAAAAAAAAAATACATCAAGGTTGAAAATCTTGTTAAGGATGTAAAAAGGACAATATATTTATACAAAGTTGGTAGGAAGGTAAAAAAAAAAAAAAGGAAGAGCTATGGGAAATAGCATTCAACTCCCTCAAAAATTGTGTGTGTGTGTGTGTGTGTGTGTATGATGTACTTCCTTATCCTATGATCTTAATTCAAATCTGTATGTGTCTCTATGGTATTGAAATTAGGATTATGAAGAGCTCTACTCCATTTCCATTGTATCAACATTCACAACAGAAAAGTGCTGGAAACAATCTAAATCTCTGTGGGAACACTAAAGAAAATGTTTTGTTAAACAAATATGTTTTTTATATAACATTAATCTTAAAATGGAGAACTTTGGCCTTTTATAGAGATCTCTAAAAATGTCAGTATGTTTGAAGTGTAACAAATCAGTACAAGACAAAAACCAAATCATTCTTATTGGGTGAAGTGCCCAAAATAGACAGAATCAGAGAAGCAGAGAAGACTTAGTTCTAGAAGTCAGTCTCATAGTCTAGTGCCCACAGTTTCTTGACATCATTATCTACATAAGGGAATTAGAGAGTAAGTCACATGATCTGGGTTTGAGTGGAATGTTTTTTGTTGTTGTTGTTGTTTGTTTTGTTTTGTCTTGTTTTGTCTGTCCCCACTACCCTATCTAGAATGAATAGATGTTTGTTCATGTCTCTTCAGAAAAAGTTACCAACAATCATTTTACACATGAATAAGCTACAGCAAATGTAGGTTTGTCTCTTTAACAATAAGGATTCTTTTTTCTTTTTTTAAAGATGGCATTCATTAAGAGTGAAAACCTGAAAATGGTGTCTTATAAGTAAAATAACATCATGGGTCCCCAAGCTCATAAAAAGTTAGAATGCTTATCATTGTGATTAGCAACAAAGAATTACTAACAAGAAAGCTAAGTATTCCATGCATTTAAAACTTGTTTCTAAAGAATAAGCTAATCTTAGTACCCTTCAGTGGGTGCTATGACAAATAAAGTCACAAGTAATAAAGTGGCACACACAGCGGAATGTGTTTTAGGACAAATACTGTGAGAAAGAGCAGTAAAGAAACTGCCAAGTGCTAGTAGCCTTGGACTCTGAAGGCTCAAAGAATCTTTGGGTCTACGGAACATGCAGGCAAGTGGAAGGCAGGTCATTAAATTTCAGAGACAACCATTCTTTAGTTGCATAATGTTAAACAAGATACTTTATCTTTCTGTAATTCAGTGTTACTGTCTGCAGTAAAGGGAATGTAACAGAATGCATGGACACTTGAGTTGGGATATTTAAGCATTTACAAATGAACTTGCATATTGCATGGAAGAGCAACATTTCCATGATTCTATTCTATACAATATGATTTTTTCTTAAGTATCACTTATTTTCCTTTAATTCGATTATATTTTACTTTTTATATTCATTTATCCATTTATTTTGCATATATTGTATTTAAGTGTTAGACAAGTCTTTGCTTGACAAAAGAATTGAGATCAGTATGTGCAAGTACCCTGAAAGCGGTACTCAGATATTTCCATGTACTGTTCTGTTATCCACTGATTGTATGATTGAAGATGGTCCAACCTGCTTCACCTCTAGCATGGCCCAAACCTGAACTAGGCTGAGAAGGTTGGAGATTCTAAACAGTGTAATTATGATCAAGAGAGAGCACAGGCACCATCTTAAGGTACAAAATGGCTATATCTTCTAGACCTTAGGGCTGTAGAAAGAATATCATGTCAATCTATTTAAGTAGCACATTAAAAAGTCAGAGAACAATCAGAACCAAGTGGATTTGAAATGTCCACAAGTCAGAAAAAATCTCACAGTTGATTCAGCTTGAGATATAGTCCTTTTCTTACTCAGCCTCACTTTTTCAATTAAAAATTGTTTCCATCTCGTCAGAGATGCCCTTGCCCATGGTTTTTCTTCTGTTTGAAAGCCTTCTGTCCTCTCCCAACCCCTGCTATTCCCAGGTGTGATTTTCACCCTCATTTCTCTCTTCAGCCTCTTCTGCTGTGTATTCTATTTTTCTTCCCGAGTGAGATTTAAGCATACCCCTCCTTGGGACTTGTTATTACTTATTTTCTTTGTATCTGTGAATTGTAGTATGGTTATCCTGTACTATATGGCTAAAATCTAGTTATAAGCCAATGCAAACAATGATACCACAGGATGACAATCAACCACCAGGATAATCTTTTCTAGTTCCATCTACCTACAAATTTCATTATATTCTTCTTTTTAATAGCTGTATAATAGTAGTTAGTATTCCATTGTGTAAATGTCGGTAGGTTTCTGGGAGGATATAGGCGTAACTCTACCTGGAACTATTAGTAGCATGGGTAATGGGGACTGAAGTGGCCACCCTCTAAGTAGGCATAACTCCTAGTGGAAGGGGGGGAAACACCAGCATACCCACAAAAACTTCAATCCCAAATGTACCCTGCCTACAAGATGTACAGGGATAAGGATTGAGCAGAGATTGAAGGAATCTCTAACCAAGGCCTGGCCCAACCTTATACTCACCCCAGAGTAGAGACAGCCAGTTCCTGACATTATTAATACTCCGCTATGATTTCAGACAGGAGCCTAGCATAACTGGCTTCTGGGAGGCTCCACCCAACAGTGGCTCAAAACAGATGCAGAGACTCACAGCCAAACATTGGTTGGAGTTCTGGGAGTCTTGTGGAAATTAAGGTGAAGGATAGAAGGACCCAGAGGGAAAAGGAGCCCCACAAGTACTCCAACAGAGCCAAGTAAGAGTCTAGAGGGGCTTTCAGATACTGAAGCACCAAACAAGGAACATGCATGAACTGGCCTAGGACCCCTGCACTGTTGTAGCTGATAGGCAGCCTGGGCTTCATGTGGGTAGCCTAGTAAGGGGAACAGAAACTGTCTCTGACATGGACTCTGTTGCCTTCTAATTACATACTTTCCTCTGCCAGGGCTGTGGGTCCAGGTCACAGGGGAAAATGATGTGTTCATTCATGATATGACTTGATGTGCTTGAGTGGATTTTCTGAGGAGTAGGGGAGAGGAGATGGGGAATAGCCAGGGAGGAGGGGACAGGGAAGAGAAGAGGGAAGGGCTATAATCAAGACCTAAAGTGAATAAATAAATGTAAAAATAATCTATTTTTTCTTCTTTTCCAAAGATTTATTTTTTACTAGTAACAACCAGTGAGAAAACAAATGTAAAACAACATATGAACTGCTTGTGGAATGGGACGGTACACAGTATTGAGATTAAGTAATGATAGGGAAGGACACTTAAACATTTAACAGCTCAATCATCTTGATCAAAGAAACTCCTTATATATAACTCATTTTAGTTTGGCTTTAGAATATGGTAAGAAAAAGAAGGATAGTGGGTGAAAAGAAATTACAAAAGTCGTTAGCTTACAAAGAATCTGAAATAGCAGGGTTAAGCTTTTGCTTTGACAAGAAGGGATTAAATGATGGGATTTGTATTGTATGCTGACTGCGGAGAATAGACAGTACTTAGAGAGTAGCTAGCAGGTTCCTGGACTATACTGACTTTCTTCTGTGTGTTAAGCCTCTTAGTTATCCCCAAGTCCACGAACTGTATACAAAGCACCAGAAGCTTTGAGCTCACACTGGTTTGTTCAGATGTCACAGTGTTTATCGGAATTAATGCTAGTAACTGGTCTCCAGATTATAACACTGAATCCTTAATGCGGAACTGAGGAGCCCTGCTACAGGGCAAGCCAGCTTAGAACAAGAGTGAGGTTGAGACTTGTCCAAATGCCAAAAATCTCATCTAAAGACTGCCAGGAGTAGGATTGATTCTTCCTTCCCCTTGGGCTTAAAATGACCCTGTGAACATAGACTTATGGCCCCTACTTCTGCCATCTTTGAGGTGATCACAAAGCATAGTGGCCAGATTAAATTTCCTTTCTCCTTATGAGGTCATGTCGAGCAAGAATCTGGAATTCTTCTTCATGCCAATAAGTCATTCACAGCAACTTGTTCCCCGCCAATGATGTACACTCACCCCAAAACTTCTACCTATTCCCAAAAAGCTTAAATAGCATTTGTTTCCCCCAAATTAAATGGTCTGTCTAACTGAAGCCTACCTCTCAAGAAGTTTGTTTCTTATGCACTCATTGCAGCCTTAAGACTCCATCCCCTGGGCTGTTCCTGCCTTCCCCCACTGCCAAGATCCACAGGTTGTGATCACACCCAGTATTTCAGCAGTTATGAGCAGGGAAGCAGGCCAGAAATAGCACTTCAAAGTCTCCTAAATTAGTGTGCTATATGGAAAGAATTAAGAAAATATATAGCATCTACAGGAGTCAGATGTGTAGTAAAAAGGAGAGAAAGCAATTAGATATAAAATGTCAATTGATTGGGACTGTTTAAATTTGAGATAGGTTAACTACTAAAAAGATTTCAATTCTAGTTGTTTGTTTGTGCCTGAAGTTATTGGTCTAATGCCACCTGGGTACCAGGGTGAACTATTTAAGAGTAGAGTCTGGGGGTAGAAAGACAAATTACATGATTACTATTGATGAGGATGAAAATAAAATAAGATGTGAGATTGAAACAGGAAGAGTAGTGAACAGTAAGAACGAGTAAAATTCAAAGGCTCAGAGAGTCTCAAAGTTATATAAAGATCACAGGTTGTTACTCTTCTAAGTTCTTACCTTATGAAATCTGTATTTTTGAACAAAAACAATTTGAACAAAATCTGTCACAGAGTCCTTTTTATTAAATAATTTATTCAATTTACCTCTCCCTCAAAGCTCCCCCTCACTCCTTTCCTTCAAGTCCTTCCCTTTCACCTTCCCTTCCTATATACCCCTCTCCTCCGCTTCTCCTCAAAAAAGCAGAGGCTGTCATTAGATATTAACCAGCTTTGGCATATCAAGTTGCAGTAAGACTAGGCACTTCTATAGAGGCTAGACAATATATCTCACTTAGGGAAAATGGATCCAAAGGCAGGCAGCAGAGTCAGAGACAGCAGTAGATCCTGCTGTTAAATGTCCCAAGCTACACAACTATTACAATGTCACAGATTTCTGAGACCCACTAAAATAGTGTTTAAAGTCTTTATAACAGTGTTTTAAAAACTGAGAGTAGATTCCGCTGTGGTAGTTTTCATTCCGTGTGACTTTACCATTGGTTGATACACTAAAAGAACTGAAATGCCAAGGGGACTAGGGAATGAAAGGAGGAGTAAAAGAAAACACATAGGCATGGGACCATCCAGTTTTCAAATTAAAGTACTGACTGGTGTCACTTCAGGACAATTTCTCAAACGATTCAAATTGGAGACACAAAAAGGTAATTTACTTCTTCACTGTGATGACTAAGACTAAGATATTTATTTGGGGTATATTTTTAACTTTTTCTAGGTCAAAAAGCTCTAGCTGTTCCTCCAAACAAGGACTGTGTATGGATATAACCTAGAACCCCTGCTCAGATGTGGCCATGGTAGCTCAGTATCCAACTGGGTACCCTAGTAAGGGGAACAGGGACTATATCTGTCATGAACTCAATGGCTGGATCTTCGACCCTCCTCCGCCTCCCCCCCCACACACACACCTGGGAGGAACAGCCTAGCTAGATCCCAGAAAAGGACATTGCAGCCAGCCCTGAAGAAACAAGATAAGCTAGGGTCAGATTGAAGGGGAGGAGATCCTCCCTCATCAGTGGACTTGGAGGGGGCCAGAGAGGAGATAAGGGAGGGATGGGGAGAGTGGGAGAGAATGAGGGAGGTGGCTAAGACTAGGATACAAAGTACCTAACCTGTGAGTAATATAAAAATAAATAAATAAATAAATAAATAAATAAATAAATAAATTACATTTAAAAAACTCTAGATTGATACACAAATTCAGTAGTATTATGCTGCATGTATGGGTTTTGAAGATTTAGATAAACTCATTCCAGAAGTTTCCAGCAAGTTCATAACGGTCTTTCAGTAGCAGAAACAAACAAAGAAACAAAAAACCAAATGACCATATGATTATTTCTCTTGGAATGGTCCATTCTCCTATCTCCCCAACCATGTGGTTCTCATTCTAGGCTGATCTCTCACTTCTGCAGAGTCACCACAGTGTTAACTTGCTATCACCCTTCCCAGGAATCCTAAAATGCTGTCTTCCTGTTCTCCTCTATCTTGCTTTCTAGCTTTTGCATCAGGAAACAGATCTCCCTTGGGCTATAACAGTGTTTTGTTGTTGTTTTTGTTGTTGTTTATGTGTTTGTTTGTTTGGGGGTTTTTATTATTTTTGCTTACACAAAGAGAGAAGACATTATAACCTAAGAGTCATAGCTGTAAGAAATATTTCAATGTTAATCACTTGTGACCATTTTTGTGCATAACACCTTACAAAATACTATAAATGTAACCATGAAAAATAGTCTTTGAGTAGTTAGTTCCATATGAGAAGACATTTTTAAAGGGGCCAAGGTTCTGAATGTATATTGAATCCTAATGTGCAGTTATTTTTCCGAAGATATATAAGGATACTCCTGAGACTTGAATGTCTTAAATTTGAAATGGTGATGGTAAGCATATTCTCCTCCTAAATTGATCACAAACATTAAATGGGTATGTATGTGTGCAGTATTCTTCACAGTCCAACATTATATAAAATGATACAAGTCTTTGAAAAATTTGTGTTAGAGGATCCAAGATGGCTGCCCCAGGAGGACATTGTGTCTGAACAGCAGGACAGTAGTGTAGGCACAGGGACCGGGAGACTGAGATCTCAGACCTAAAACACCAGCATTTGCGACTGCCAGGTGAGCAGAATTCCTACAGTGGGGAAATCAAGTGGAAAAGTCCAAGGGACACCCAGCTATTCCCAGGAAAAACTCAGGAGGGAGACAGGCTGCGCTCAGCTGGGCTGGGCGCCTAAGCTGCCATTTTGGGCTGGGGCACACATTACCACGAATGGACTGAGTTTCACCCAGATACCACAGACTGCACTGCACAGGCGCACAACCCTCTGTGCCAGCGGCCGCCACTTTGGGCTGGGGCACACGGTACTCTGGATGGACTGAGTTTCACCCAGATACTGCCAGCTACACCTGCCAGACCCACACCCTTAGGCACACCCAGCCACCACCCCGGATTGGGACTCATAATATCAGGTCCAGACCGAGGTGTCCCAAATACCATCTCAGACCTTGGTGCACAGCCCCCGACCCAGAAGGAGGTGCCAAGGCTCCAGTCCAGAAGAGAGCCTTTAGCAGCAAGCTCAG
>CM053748.1:34324086-34362734 GCA_028658305.1 Pachyuromys duprasi
TTAATCATCCTCCATAAGGTCCTCCTTAGTATTTAGCTTCTTTAGGTCTGTAGATGGCTGTCCTATATTATATGTCTAATATCCACTATTAGCGAATGTATAACATGCCTGTCTTTCTGTTTCTGTCTTTCTCACTCAGGATGATCTCTTCTAGTTGGATCCATTTGTCTGCAAATTTCATGATTTCCTTGTTTTTAATAGCTGGGTAGTATTCCACTGTAGATATACCACAATTTCTGCATCCATTCCTCCATTGAGGGACATCTATGTTGTTTCCAGATTCTGTCTAGGACTATGCATGGAGAGGACCTAGACTCCATGCTCAGATGTGGCAGATTGGCAGCTCAGTCTCCATGTGTCTCTCTGTGTGAGGGGAGAAGGGGTTAGCTCTATCATAAACTCAGCTGATTTCTCTCTAATCACTTGCCCCTGATGATTCAGCTTTACCAGACCATGGAGGAAGAGGATCCAAGCAGTCCTGATAAGACTTAAAAGCTATGGGCAGATGGAAATAGTGGAGGACTCCACTTTTCAGTGGACTAGGGAAAGGGGATAAGAGGAAGAGAGAGGGAGGGTGAGACTGGGGGAGTTGATGGAGAGGGCTTCATTTGGGATATATGATGAATAATTCGTAAAGAAAAAATAAATATTAAAAAAAGAACACTAAAACAAACAAAAAATAGTGACTGGATTAGATACATGAAAAGCTATTATAAATTGCTACAGCCACAGATCACATGATAATACTTTATGCAACAACTTCGCCTAATTGTGGATAGCATTTTGCAACTAATAAAGTGCTTTTTTCATACAAAAATATCCCCTAAGATCTCAGAACCTCTCTCTGTTAGATTATTTCTCCAGTATAGTGGTGTCAGTCCTATAGCTTGCTAACAAAGAGGCTCTGTTGGTCAACGAAGGGAACCAACAAAAAGTCCAGTGAAGAGAGCACATGATCTAAAATTCACAGCCCAGTGAAGTATCCCTAGCCAGAAATATGAAAAACTAGAATGAAATCCATCCGTAGTATACAAAAGAGTGGGTGGCTTGATTCTATGATAGCTTAATATTCATGAATCATTAAAAAAAATGTTGTTCTCAGCAAAGCTATGCAGATGACTCCACATAATTTCTATGGAAGGCAAACATCTCAAATCAAAAAAAAAAAAAAAGAAATCATTGACAAAACTACTTTTATGTATTTAGTTGTCTTGCCCTTACAATGATCTCCATTTCTCAATGTGTGCTACACTAAGGTATAGCACACTGACAGTAATAATAAGATTCATCTACATTATGGGAAGGTAATGTTTTAGAGATGAAGAAAGCAATTCACTGAACCTCTTCATAGTAACAATACCATTATATGGTAGAAACCTAAAAACATAATTTCAAAATAGATATAGACCTAAGTCAGCTAAGCAACCTCAGTATCCTCTGAGTGTGTACTACAATCTCTACTTTGCTTTTTTAAAAATTTTATTACATTTATTTGCATGTGTATGTTACTGTGTTTGTTTACACAAATGTGTGTGGTCATGGAAGTGCTACAGTGTGTGCATAGAATTGAGACTGTTCTTTTCTTCCACCACATGGGTCCTGCACATCAGCTCGGGGTCTCTGGCTTGTCAGTATGCACATGTACTAGCAAAACTGCCTCACCATCCCTGGACTGCAAACCCTTGAAGTTGGGAAAAGTTTTTCTGCTTGACTCTTGTACTCACTGAGGTTCATTGAGACTTGGCAGGCGACATTATTAAAAAAAAAAAAAGGAAAAAAATGTCTCTTCAGCATCAACTCCACTATTCATTGCTTTGAACACCACAATAAATAGAAAGAACAAGAATCGAGCCTTTCTTTTCCCTCTTAGCTTTTTCTAAGTGCTGAAGTGAATAGGTGTCAACTTTCTGTTGTAGCCCTGGCAGTTCTCACTTTAAAAGGAACAATCAGAAGGCAACCCTTTCAGAAAATTGATCCACTGAAGTCTGAAACGCTTAAAATAAACTGTCAGGTCTGTCTGTTTCCTCCCTATGATGCCTGTCAACCTCACCTCTGGCTTCTTATTTTCCCAACCCTAACAGCTTGGTATTCTATTTCAAAAGCTTCTATGAGCATCCTTCTTTGTAAGGAGTATTGTAAACCCTGACCAAATATTTCACAAACTGTACTAATATCTGAATGGAGATAAAAGTTGACCAGTGCCCCTGCAGCCAGGGCACCCCCAGCCCACAGAGGTGCCCAGGCATCCCATCCACAGAACTTCCCTGGCACTTTCCATACAAATCTGACTTGGTACCCCTACCCACTGAGCTTGCCTGGCACCCACACCCACAGACATACCCTGGTACCCCTACACACAGAGCTTCCCTGGCACCCTACCCACAGTATTCTGAGATTTAGGTTAGGGAAAAAATCATTCTATATTCAGTTATGCAATTTCAAATCTCTACCCTTGGAAGGAAATGGTATCCAATATGTAGAGAGTTTTACTCTGTTTTTGTTTTTGTTTTTTTTTCTAATTTGCCACTCAAAAGTCCCGTACTGACAGTTCCCAAGAGATAAGTTCAAATAGTTTCATGGGAAGTTGTTGGTTTTTCTCCCCTCAGAATAGTCTTTTTGATAAAATTCTGTATTCCATGACATAGCCCATGATCTCTTACAATACATATATGTACAAAAGTACATGTGTCAAATATCAAATCTGACCTGCTAACATTGATTGCCCCTAACATATATAATCTACCCAGTAGAAAGATTGTGATTATCATTTTTCCTAATATTAAGATCTTCATTAAAGAACCTACAGGCAAGAAGAGAACTCAACAAGCTTATTGCAGGTTTTAACTGAGAAACACTTTTAAAAAGACTCTTCACCTTTCTTTTAGAAATAAAACACAGAAAAAAACATTCAGAGAGGCAATAATTGCCAGTTTGTAGAATGTCAGTAATTTACAATACAACATTAAGCTAGTTGGTTGGTATTTTTCACATTTATTATTAGTATTAGGAGGCCTTAATAAAAAAAGAGGTAAGAGTCAGGCATTCTATAATTTTGAAGTAAGAAAAGTGAACAAGTTTAATTTCAGAAATGTGGGTCTTATGTATTATCTTTTAACAGAATGATGCTGATGCCACTGGACTGAGTTGGCATTCTCTCTCTCCATCACAGCGCTATTTTGGTGAATAAAAGTCTACCTCTCTGTGATCCATGAGTACACTATGGCATAGCATCTGTTGGTGTTTTTGGCAGCCTGCTTCTGGGTAAACGCAAGTTATAAATGTTTGAGGTCTATGAAAGTGTCTTAAGGTTGGTAATCATCAGTTATACATGTTTGAGAGTCTAAGAAAGTGTTATAAGGTTGGTAAATGCAAGTTATAAAGGTTGTAAGGTCTATGGTGATTTAAGGTATCCTAAATATGTAAAAAAAAGGCTTAATATTTCCTCCTGTTGTTATGCTACTGTTATATTGACTGTCCAGAGTTTTGACCTTTATCAATAGAGCTCTGATTTATTAATTGAACTCTAATACAAAAACATTCCACTATACCACCAACTATCATGTTTCCAAGCTCAAGATTTTAAATCTCCATAATGTGTACTTATAGTAAAGGTAAAGATCAAATGAGCTTTTTTCCCTTCTACTTCATGAAAGGCTTCTGCCTTTTCAGAGCTCACCTTAAAGAATGCTTATGCTGTTAACACAAATGTGTATGTCTACTACCTTTTCTACAATGCATCTTTCAGTGCAGATTACAATTGTGATTCCAACATGTCTAAAGTTTTATCTCCTTTGTAAAACTTAAGGGTAATTTTTGTAAGCTGCAGGAAATCCACCTGAATCTACCTCTCAGGTCAATTGGGTGCCAGATAAGTACTGCGGTTATTTCCTATCTCAGAGGGTGGGGTTCCTCCCCTTTCCCTGGCTTTGAGGCTTCTATTTCTTGGCTACTTAATTGCTACCTCCTACATGAAACACAGGCTGGATTAGTGAGTTCCCCTCATTCATCAGCATAAATGCCTCTCTTAGTAGTGGAAGTTTGACCACTGAGTGTCTGGCAACTCCCTATTTCCTTTTGAGACAGAGGGACTCCCCAACTATGGTCTTCATTGGCTACGGTTGACCATTTTTGCTGACCTCCATTTAGGACTTTCTCTTTCCCTTGGGAGAGATTTTTTTCCCTCTACATTCAAGGTGTCTTCCCCTCATGCTTACCTGTGAAAATCCTAGCACTAGGTAAACTGTGTCTCCTACTGGCAGCTGTGCCCTTGGTCTCTGGCCAATCCTGATGAGTTGTTGGAACAGGTAGGATCATACTCTACTGAGCCAAACATTGCTCTTGGGACACCTTGACAGGTCACTTACTCCTACACTCCCAGTAGGAATAGTCCATTTGTCTGTTCCTCCAGATTCTCCTCTGGGATGTCTTCTGGAAAATTTCAGATTTCTATACCTAACACAAGCATTAAGGGTCTCTAAGCTTACACACTTCTGTAACCAAATTTGGCCTCAATTCCCTTAGATGACAGATCCAAACAAATCCTTTTTAATTACTGCCAGTGATTGGGTGAATGAAGGTTCCCATGTTCAGGTATCTTTGATCCAAACCTTCCACCTCTGTTCACTCTCACAAAAGTTGTAAATGTACACCTAAAGAATTTTCTCCATAACTTACTTAACTTTATCTTCTGCGCATATATATACACACACACATATATATATGAAACATATATATATATATATATATATATATATATATATATGTTTCAGTATCCTGACAACAGTGCCAAAGCAGCTACCACAAGTATTTTGGTCTGACCTCAGATTTCCATCAACTTGGACCTGTACTTTCCCTCCCAGCCATGGATGTTTTTACAGACCCTGGACAGCATCAAAACGGCCTGTTCTTCCTGGACTTGGCCAGCATTTCTGCCTTTCGATCTCCCTACAGTGCACCAAGTGTCAGCAGGAAGTAGCTAGGAGAGAATCTATGCCCATTATTCACTTATTATTAACAAAAGACTGGAATGGTGTGCTTCAGGACCAGGGCAAGCAGCTCCAGATTCTTCCAGCATTCCTCAGCCCCTATCTGCTGCCTTGTGTGCCTGAAAACTCTCTACTGGCAACCCTCTACCCTAAATGTTCCAGAACAGGGGCTTCCCCTCCTCTGCTTGAATGTCTAATCTGGCCATTTTGTTGCTATTATTTCCTTTCTCTCTCTTAATCGCTTGCATGGCAACCAAGAGCTGTTTCCAATGAACCTAAGTTTATATACTTTAACTTGTCTTACAGAAGCAGTTCAAGCTCCTCATTTTTTAATTACAGAAAAAGGGAGGAATATTGGTATTTTGGCAGCCTGCTTCTGGATTGCCTAGCAACTTATGATGTCATCAGGTGTTGCTGGCCCGGTAGCCACGCCTGGCAGGAATGGTTATGCTGCTCCTTAAAAGGATCAACCTGCCACTTTGTCTCTCTCTTCTCTCTGGCCTCCTCCTCTCTTGCCCTCTCCCCTTTCTCTGTCAGAGCTCCCCCACTCTTCTCCCTATCATGTCTCACTCTCTTTCTCTCTCTCTTCATCTTCATCTAATAAGCCTCTTTCATATAAAATCTGCCCTGCACATCATCATTGTTTTATTTGGTCCTAACAGTACCTACTTCTTTCTTAACTTCCACTCCTGTCTGAGTACTTACTTAACTCTTTCCCTAGCCTTCACATCCCTTATATATAGCACACTATGCTCCTTCAGTATTCACTTTGATCTCCCATTGCCTTGGGTTGAGGTTTTGCCTATCATACACTTTTAGTAAAATCAATGGAGCAGATGAAACTCAGGGATGATATGGATACGGAGGCCAGCACTGCAGTTTTCCCTGCCATTACTTCCATTCTTTCATGAACAATACACCAGCTGTCACAAATTTAAATCATTCACCCATTTGTATGTGATTCTTTTTCCTGTTAGGACCAAAGAATCGCCAAACAACATTAATTCTACCTTTTATTTTTCTCTATTTTTTCCCAAATTTCTTTATATGAGGACTCTAGTGTAGGCATGTGTGTTGTTGAAGTAACATATTTAAATTTAACATATTCTTTTATTTGAATAAAATTGCATACTTGTGAATAAATTCTTTACTCTCTACACCCTTATTTCCATACAAAAATTGCATCAGCATTGCAATGTACTTTAAAAAAAGAAGGAATGATTTTGAGCAAATTCATTCATTTCCATACTCCATACTTCTATACAGAAATGAGGTCATCATTGCACTTCTGCCTGTGAATTTGACTGGTCTATAGAAGCTACAGGTCCTAAACGGAGTTGAACTATTCAATATTTCTTCAAAGCATCTACTAGTAACAATTCTGCAAACTCCATTTACAGTGCCTCTCAGGTCTGAAGGTGTTCTCTTTCCCCTGATTTGTATGTTAATACCACAAGTGTACCTGACACTGTTTTATATTTACAAGGAGAAATTTTGGTTCTCCCATGTATTTAACAGTACTCATTATAAGTTGGACCAGTTTTAACAACTTATTTTTTTATTTCATTTTTGTATTTATTATTTAAAAGTTATTACAATGTATTTACTTTGTGTCCCAGTTGTAGAAATCCCTCATCTCCTCCCAGTCTCCCCTCCCTCTTCTCTCCATATGTCCCTCTCCTAGTCCACTGATAAGGAAGGACCTCCTCCTCTTCTATCTCACCCGAGCCAATCAGGTCTCATCAGAACTGGCTGCATCATCTTCCTCTGTGGGAGGGGGAGGTGATCAAAGAGCCTGCCACTGAGTTCATGTCAGAGACAGCTCCTGCTCCCCTTACTAGGGAACACAGTTGGAAACTAAGAAGCCTATGGGCTTCATCTGAGCAGGGGATTTAGGTCTTCTCAATGCATGGTCGTTGGCTGGAGTATGAGTCTCTACAGACCCTCCTGGGCTCAGAATTTTGGCTCTGTAGGTCTCCTTATGGAACACCTGTCCCCTCTGGGTCTCTCTGTCTCACCCTTCTTCCATAAGGTACTCTGAACTCTACCCAAAGTTTGACTATGAGTCTCAGCATCTCCTTCGATACCTCTTTCAGAAGCCCCCATGTGGAAGCCTTCTGTCCTATTCCCTCTCTTCTCCTACTTCCGATGTCTATCCTGTTTGCCCTTCTGAGTGAGGTTTCAGCCTCTTCCCTGTTTTTTAGCTTCTTTAGAACTGAAGATTTCAGTATGTTTATCCTATATTATATGGCTAATATCTACTTATAAGTGAGTATATAGCATGTGTGTCTTTCTGCTTCAAGGTTACCTCACTCATGCAGATCTTTCTTATTTCCATCCATTTGCCTGCAAATTTCATGATTTTCCTGTTTTTAATTGCTGAGTAGTATTCCATTATGTAAATGTACCACAATTTCTGTATCCATTCTTCAGCTGAGTAACAAGTATTTTTTTTCCAGATTTGGCTATTATGAATAAAGCTGCTTTGAACATAGTTGAGCAAATGTCCATGTTTCATGGTAGAACATCTTTAGGATATATGCCCAGAAGCGGCATTCACAGAAAATTAGGAATAGTGCTACATCAAGATCCAGCTATACCAGTTTTTTTTTTTTTTTAATAATTTCTTAGGTTGAAAAGTTTCTCTAAAACAGGCCATGTGTTCACAGGAGAATCATTCAATTTCTCTTTCTTTTCTGTCTTCTCCCCTTTTCTCTCCCTGCTTTTCTCTTTTTTGTAGCCTCTTTACTCAAAGAGGCACTGCTTTGGCCAATGAAAAGGTTATTTTTGTTAATTCTTTTGAGGATATAATTTTACATGTGATCTTTAAATCCATATTTGATTAATATAAACTCTGTCTACATTACAGCAATCTTTCTAGAGGCATATATCTTCTGGGATAATCAAGGCAATGATATCACTCAAAGAGCCAGCCCTTGAGTTCATGTATTTATGAGAGAAAATAATTCCTCACTTTAGCAAATGAGATTTTATAAAATTAACAACTTTCTGCACCACAATAGAAATTCTTAGCAGACAGAGAGACCATTTATAACATAGAAGAAAGTTGTTATCAAGTACATATCTAGCAAATGATCAATATTAAGAATCTATAAAGAATCTAAAAAAATAAATCTGACATCCAATTAGCAAACAGGCTAACGATAGTTCTTTGAGAAATACCAATAATCAATGAGTATTAGAATAAAATGTTTAAAGTTCTTAACTATCAAAAACAAAAAGCTAAAAAAAAATCCATATCACACAGTCAGCATGGCTATCAAGAAGAAAACAAAAAATAAATATTGGTGAGGGTGTATAGAAAATATAACCCATAGATGCTGCCACCACAGAAAATAAAATGGAGGTTTCTAAAAATAAAATGTAAAAAAAAAAGTTAAGTGTAGAAAGACTGTGGTCCAGGTACACCATGGGCATATACTCAGAGGATTCTAAATCAGCAGACAGGAAAGATCATTACACATCTATGTCTATATCAAAAATATTCTCAAGAAATTAAACACCAACAAACCAAATGATCTAGTTAGAATGGGGTACAGAGCTAAACAGAGAATTCTCAACAGAGTAATATGGAATGGCCAAGAAACACCTAAAGAAATGCTCAGTGTCATTAGTTATCAGGGAAATGCAACACCTAAACCACCCTGAGAATCCATCTTACACTGATCAAAATGGCTAAGATCAAAAACTCAAGTGACAGCAGCCTTTCTAGGCCTCAGAGGAGGACACTGAAGCCATCTGAAGAGACATGATGAGCTAGGATCAGATGGAAGGGGAGGAGGACATCCCCTGTTTGTAGACTTAGAGAGGGGCAGGAAGATGAAGGAGGGAGGGTAGGATTGGGAAGGAATGAGGGAGGGGGCTACAGCTGGGATACAAAGTGAATAAAGTGTACATAATATTAAAAAAAATTAACTAAAAAAATCCTCAAGTGACAGCACATGCTGGTGAGCTTGTGGAGAAGGGAACACACCTCTATTGTTGGTGAAAGTGAAAACTTGTAAAACCACTTTGTAAATCAATCTGGTGCTTTCTCAAAAAAATTCTCAAGACCCTATGCCACTCCTGGACATATACCCGAAAGATGCTGCACCGTGTAATAAGGATACTTGCTCAACTATGCTCATAACAGCTTTATTCGAAGTAACCAGAAACTGGAAACAAACCAGATGTCCTTCAACCAAAAAAGAGGTAAAGGAAATGAGGCACATCTACACAATGGAATACTATTCAGCAAATAAAAACAAGGACATAGTGACATTCTGCAGGCAAATGGATGGATCTGGGAAAGATCATCCTGATGAAGGAACCCAGAACGGGAAAAAAAGCATGGTATATACTCACTTATAAGTGGATATTAAACAAATAATACAGGATTACCATACTATAATCCACAGACCTAAAAAAACTAAATATCAGCACCCTAGGGAGGATGCTTAGTTCTGATTCAGAAGGGCAAATAGAAAAGATACCAGAAGCAGTTAAGAGAGGGAACAGGATGGGAGCCTCATATATATGTACTCTGAAAGACTCCATCCACCAGGGGACTGAAACAGATGCTGAGACTCATAAACTTCCGTCAGAGTGCAGGGAGTCTTATGAAAGAGTGGAGGGATCTGGAGGGGACAGGAGTTTCAAAAATAAAGTTCAACAGAGCCAACAAATTTGAGCACAGGAGGTCAGCAAAGACTGGTGTACCAACCAGGGACCATGCATGTAGAGGACCTAGGCTCCCTTCTCAGAAATAGCCTATAGGCAGCTCAGTCGCCATGTGGATTCCCCATTAAAGAGTTCAGGGACTGTCTGACAGAGTTGGTTGACTACTCCTCCTTGATCACTTCACCGTGACGGCGTGCGGGTGAGGAGGGCAATCTGCTCTTACAAGGCCACAGAGAAAGAAGACACAGCCAGTCCTGATGAGACTTGATAGGCTGGAGTCAGTTGGTAGCAGTAGTAGGGTGGGGTTTGGGACACTAATGGACTTTCCCCTTGGGAGCTCCACAAGGACCAAATATATCTGGGCACAGGAGTCCTATATGAGACTGTTTCTCCAACCAAGGATCATGGGTGGATATAACCTAGTACCCCTGTTGCTGTGAGGGGCCGCACTCACATTCGCCATTACAAGATGGCGCTGATATCCTGTGTCCCAAACCGATAAACAAGAAAGCTGCGCATGTGCAAAGGAAATTTCCACTCATTGTGCTCTGCCTCTCCCGTGGTGTCATCCCGCCTGATGAGTAACAACCAATCAGAGGCCGACACATCCTAAGCGGAGGATAGTTTTCTATATAAGGGCTGGGTTTCTGCCGCTCAGGGTCACCATCTCTACTCATTGTAAGCTTCTGCTCTCCCTCTCAAGATGCATTAAAGCTTTACTGCAGAAGGATCCTGTGTGTGCTGCATCGTTCTTGCTGGCGAGACTGTAACGCGAGGCGCATGTTGCCTGTAGCAAAGATTGGTACCTCAGTATTCAAGTGGGTACCCTAGTAAGGGAAATAGGGACTATTTTTGACATGAACTCAATGGCGAACTCTTTGACCTCCCCACCCAGCAAGGGAAGAACAGACCTCCTAGGCCACAGAGTACTTTGCAGCCAGTCCTGAAGAGACCTGATAAACCAGGACCAGATGAAAGGGGAGGAGGTCCTCCCCTATCAGTGGACTTGGAAAGGGGCAGGGAGTAGATGAGGGAGGGAGGGTAGGATTGGGAAGGAATGAGGGAGTGGGATTCACCTGGGATACAGAGTTAATAAAATGTAATTAATAATAAAAAATAATAAATAAATAATTTCTAGGGGAGAGGCAGGGGGAAAGAGGAAGGTAGGGTGGGACTGGGATGAGATGGGGGGATCACATCGGGATGTAAAGTGAATAAATTAAAAAAATAAATATAAATTTAAAACAAAATAAAACGTATTCTCAGTAGCCAAGATATAGGACCCATCAAAATGCCCAAAAGGAGATGAAGGAATAAGGAAAACGGAAAAATAGGAAAATAAGGAAAATTGAAGAGTTTATCAACCTAAAAGCCTCAGGTAGAATGAGAAGCTCTGTATGGGGTCTTTTGCTGACCAATAAAACCTGTGGAAGATTCTGACCAGGTGATCTACATACCAATCTCATAGGTGTTTACCAGTTTAAGACTGCAGGGGAACTGACTGAATGAAATCTTCCATTGTCAAAGCTCCCCCTCTGGGAATAATAATGAAAATAGGGGAAGTTAGTAAGACTTGGGGAGAACAAGAGCTCCACAAAGACCAAACTGAGCAAGGCACAGGGGTCTTTTACGAGACAGTTTCTCCAACCAAGAACCATATATGGATATGGCCTACAACGCCCACTCAGATGTGGCCCATGGTAGCTCGGTGTCCAACTGAAGACCCTAGTAAGGGGAACAGGGACTGTTTCAGTCATGAATTCGATGGCTGGCTCTTTGACCCTCCCCCATACACACCAGGGACTAACAGCCTGGCTAGATCCCAGGGGAGGACATTGCAGCCAGCCCTGAGGTGACAAGATAACTGGGATAGGATGAAAGGGGAGGAGGTCTTCCCCTATTGGTGGACTTGGAGGGGGAGGGAAGGAGATGAGGCAGGGATGGGGAGAGTGGAAGGGAATGAGGGAGGGGGCTATTCCTGGGATGCAAAGTACCTAACCTGTGATTAATATAAAAATAAATAAATTACATTTAAAAAAAGGCCCCCCCCTTCTGTATTATAAAACTTGAATACCCTACTCCACAAGCACACAGTTTCCACTTCTACAGAGTATGAAAGCCCTTCTATTATTCTGATTAAGGAATCATTCTTCTGGAGATTCTGTTTCTTTTATTTACACGTGGTCTACAGCAATCACAACTTCTAAAAAAATAACTGCCAAGCTTTCAGAAGTGACTCTTCATGGTGGTGAAATTTCTGAGGGTTTTTTTGGGGGGTCATGAAAGCCCAACTCTTCATGCCACATGCTGGAAAATTAATAATCACAAGCATTTGCCTTATGAATTCTCTTCATGTGTTCTCCAAATGCAAAGCTCCACAGGTATCCGATGCAATAGGTCTTCACCAATATGTACATTCAGATAACATAGTAATAATTCTTTTTCAGAAAAGTAGGAAACAATTGGCGTGCTTGCCACTCTATTCCTCCAGGGAAACAAATTTTCTCCTGCCATGATAGAGATGTAAATTCAATTGCAATACCACTGCAGAACAGAAAAAGTAAGTCTGTCATTTAATTGGTTAGTTGTTTTTGTTTTCCTCTTGGACTGTGACCAGCTAGAATATTAAGAAGTGATTGTATATGTACAGATTCCCATATGCTTTAATTCAGTTGAAAATTTAATTTATCTGTTCTTTCCTGTTCTCACACTTTTTCTACAGAGGGTTGGTATAGTGTCAAAATCTATAAAAACTTTATCAATCATTCTAATCTTATGCACTGATATTTTTAAAAATATATAATACACAGTATACATAGTATATATAGAAAATATTTATATATTTATATATAATACAATTAGAAAAGTGAGTGTATGTGTATGTTTCACTCCCTGGATATTCTTTGCACAGTGATATTTCATTTCCTTCCCTATGCTTAGAATGATACTACTTTTACATTTTTATTTTTCTTCTGGTCTCCAAGTTGCAAGTTCAAATGTGTTTCCTCTCCATAGACTCTCATAGAAAGACATCTCTGTCCTGTATTTACATGGCACTCTAGAGTTTTGCTTCCTGTAGTTGTGGTATTTTTTTTTTTAAATAATGAACTTAGTGTATATCTGTTCTCTTGCTCCATATACACCTACTAGTTACTTAAACACAGTGCTTCACTGAGTAGGCAAGCAATGTGTCACTTTAAGGGTGGTAGAAATTCACGGTTAGAAGAAAAATTAAAAAAGAGAAAAGAGAAAAATGGTTGCTCCATTATTTTTATTATTATTATTCAACACCAAATAGCTAGAGAAAAAAAGGGGAATGAAATTAACAGCTTTAGTAAAATGTATTGGTTAAAAGAATACCAATTTTATACTTGAAATAAAACATGACTATATCTTAGCTTATTTGTTTAGGTTGCTTCCAGAAGGATGCCTGTCATGGATGTTTAAATAGTCAAAGCAACATACTATATAAAAGCCTGCATATGCAAGAAATTAATCAGTTCTGCATTTGCTCTCACCACACCCCAAATCCATTTTTATTGCCTGCTAACTAAATGAGAGAACCCCACCCCTGTAAAGAGAAGTTTAGGATTTCTATGTAGAAGCAATTGGTCAACCTAATTATGTTAAAAGGTTTCAGGGTTTACTCAGGTGCATGATGTCCAGATCTCTGGAAACCTAACAATCACTTTAAAATCTGAGGAACTTGACCTGCATTATATTCATCTGTATAAGTACACTGGAAAAATGGCACATTACCAGCAGACGCTGTGATTGTTAATAGGATTGGCACACTCCACATTATCAGCTCTCAGGAAATTATCCACAGTTCAGAAAGATGATAGCAAATGTCTAAGAGAATAGTATTGGATTTTATTCATGCATGATCTCCTTCTCTTCTACCCACCTCCTTCTGTTTCACTTAGATTATTTATGTAGTTAATATTTATATAAATGAACAATATACCTGTGACATACTGCCTGTATTTTAAGAGATCTCGCATTGTTAGGAAAAGTAGTGAAGATGCAAGAACAAGGATCCTGATGCCCTTCTAGTTTCACATGGTGGCGAGGAACTTCACACTGTGTTTATCCACAGAGGCGCTATACCTCCACATTTGTAAGATCTTGGCCTTACTGTCATTTGTCTTTGGTCAGGTAGATGGGAAACCTAACTGGGAACTTAAACAATATGTTCAAATTCACCCAAGCTGCAGGAACAAAAGTTTCAACGCATTTTACTGATATGAAAAAAAAAAGCCAAAGTGACAAGACGAAGGTGGTGGCAGATTTATAACACCAATAACCAGAACAGCAGAAATGGAACTGACTGTGCCTGCTCTCTAAGTAATTTAGCTTTCACATGTATATCGTGAGAGGATATTATCGGCTACATTTAAAGACAAAAAAAGGGCAGATTTAGAAAGGCAGAGACATGACTAACATCAGGGAGTTAGTAAGAGGCAGAGCCACAGCGATTATACTTACAAATGCAACCTCTTTCCAGCAGCACGCCATGAAGTTTGCACCAGAAAATAGCAATACTTAGAATGCACACATAACCCTGGCGATACTTGAGTCTTTCACAGATAGATGGCCTTGAATTAATAGATTTTGCACAGCCTTCTTGGTAAATTAGATTCCAACTTTACAAAGTCTTTCTAAAGTTGTTTTTTTTTTTTTAGCTAAATGTTGCTTTATTATAGCAGTTATAAGTGGATTTCATCCCTTTTGAAATGTCTTTTCCCTAGAAGCGTATCAGCCAACAATAACAGCAGCTAAATTCAGCTCAGAGCACCCGATAACTGATTTGTTTTGTCACTGGCACCTTTATGAAGTTCATTTGCTGGGGAAGAGCTGGAAGTAAAGCTTGCTTTTCATTTCTCAGTAAAACCATGGCAGTGAGCATCTGAAGTACTGAAAGTGATCTGGAATCCAAATTCTGGGTAGAGAAACATAACTTTATTTTAATGAGTCCAATTGCTAAGTGAACCCAACATGGTGTTTAAGGCTCAATAAAAGTAAGCAGAGAATGTCTGCAGCTCTCCAACCGAATATATTAGAGCTGGGAAATACCCTGTATTATTTCACCATCATCTGGAATCTGGCACCGCACACTTCATTATTTTGCCTTTGTTGTAACCTAAAATTGTATTTTTCCCCTATAGTAGACGAGAGGTATCATATTATTTTTAAAGCTAAAATACATGTGTAGGCTTGAGCTCCTTAATATACTCATTTCTAACTGAGAATTGTACAAGGATAATACATTAAGTAAACTTAAATATGCTTTAGGGCAGTGGATCCCGTTTCCTGAAAGGTTATTCATTTGAACTTATATGAGTATGTAAAAGATTGTGAGATGCTGAGAGTGAAAATGATATGCAACCTCTATGAGAACAGAAGATCTTTTATCCCCTTCTTGACACCTTCCACAGATATAAGGGTGTATTAGAGAAATCTTGGGCACCATTCCGCAAACATTTATGAAGAACCTAGCACAAAGTTGGTATCATAATGACTGGATATAAAGCACAGAAACACAAAGGACAATATTCCTCCTCCATGAGATTTTTAATCAAGAGGAATAATGTTGACAGTACAGAGAAGCATTTGTAGAATAAATATCTGTTAGTTGTAATTAAATGTTACTTACTGTCTTAAAACAGGACAATACATTTCTCTACTTTAAGCTGAAACATTTATGTTACTTGATTACAGCTATCCATCCTAGCAGACTGCTAGTAGAGCAATGAGAAGAGTAAGGGTTAGTCTCAAGTCTTACATTATTTCACAAGAGCAAAATGCAGAAACCTCACAGAAAGGAAAATAGTCAATGTAGTCAATGGCAACTTCTGATCCTATTTCATTGTTAGCAAAGAAATTCTGGTTTATCTTCTCATGTTAATACTTTCATATTTTAAGTGTGTGTGTGTGTATGTGTGTGTGTGTTTGTGTGTGCTATATAATCATGGTTATATTTATGTTTACATGTGTGTGGTTATATGCAAGTGAAAGCTCAGAGTTAAAGTTGGGAATCCTGTTTGGTCACTCTTTCTATGAATTCATTGAAGTGGGGTAACATTAAAACCCAAAGTTGTCACTGTGGCTGGTCTTGGTTCTGAATCCCAAGTTTTTGCTTCCATGGTTGAAATTATAGGAAGCCTCACTCACTAAAGCATCTATATAGTTTTGTGAATCCAAACTCAGTATTTTTACTTGTGTGAAAAATTCTAATGGCTGGACTACCTCTCCCCATCCCAAGATTAGTTTTTCATTTATACTACACTACAATGGTCTGTAATGTATATCAATAGGCTACATTTAAGTGTGAATACATTCATTCCTAGTCCCTCAAAGGACTTCAACTCAGGATGGAATTTCTGGTATTAAAACAAACAAACAAACAAACAAAAAACCAAAACCAAAACAAACAAACAAAACTCCAAAAACTGAAAACCTGCAATGACCAAAAGTATTCCTAAAGGCAAAGACACTTTTCCAAATAAAGCATTCCTCCTATCTTCATGTGACTTTGATAAATATTTTTTCTACTTTATTCACTTTGCATCCCCCATAAGCCCCTCCCTCCTCCCCTCCCAATCCCACATTCCCTCCTCCTTCTCCACACATGCCCCTCCCCAAGTCCACTGATAGAAGAGGTCTTCCTTTCCTTCCTTCTGATCCTAGTCTATCAGCTCTCATCAGGAGTGGTTGCATTGTCTTACTCTGTGACCTGGTAAGGCTGCTCCCCCATCAGGGTGAGGTGATCAAAGAGCAGGTCAATCAGTTCATGTCAGAGGTAGTCCCTGTTCCCATTATTATGGAACCCACTTGGATACT
The DNA here is from genome assembly GCA_028658305.1 of Pachyuromys duprasi. Taxonomy (NCBI): domain Eukaryota; kingdom Metazoa; phylum Chordata; class Mammalia; order Rodentia; family Muridae; genus Pachyuromys; species Pachyuromys duprasi. The sequence goes on from CM053748.1 coordinate 34,340,595, forward strand.
GAACTGCCATGGGCTACATCTGTGCAGGGGTTCTAGGTTTTTCTCCATGCATGGTACTTGGTTGGACTATCAGTCTCAGGAAAGACCCCTGTGAAATTTGCAGGTAAATGGTGGGAACTGGAAAGGAACATCCTGAGTGAGCTATCCCAGAAGCAGAAAGACACACATGGTATATACTCACTCATATAGACATACAAAATAGGACAAATCTATGAAATTCTGTACACCTAAAGAAACTAATCAAGAGGGAAGCTTCTGGCTAAAATGCTCAATCCCCAGCCAGAAAGGCAATGCAGACTGACATCAGAAGAAGAAAACAGGAAACAAGCTAGGAGCCTATCACAGAGGACCCCTGAAAAGCTCTGCCCTGCAAAATAGCAAAGCAGATGCTGAGACTTATGGCCAACTGTTAGGCAGAGTGCATGGAATCTTACAAAAGATGTGGGAAATAGTAAGATAGGGAGAGGACAGGAGCGCCACAAGGAGAGCAACAGAACCAAAAAAAAATTATCTGAGCACAGGGATAAATATTTCTTGACTCATGTTTGTGCTAATCAAAACAGCTCTTTCCTCCTGTCGTTTTCTCCTCCCATCGCTAAACTAGATGTGGTGATTATATGATCAAAGGAGGATAAAGTTTTGATAGTATAAAATGCCTGAATCAATATTTTGAAAGCACCCTGACTGTTTTTTTTTTTCCAAGTAATATGTTCATGGGATTTAAATGACCAAGAGCTCAAACAGAATTAATGTTTATGTTTCTTCATGGCATGACCTAGAACAGAGGGTAGGTCCAATAGTAATTTTTGAATATGTCTTCATAAGGAATACCCATGCTACCTTATCTGGAAATGTAACAATAAGTCATAAAACAGATGATTTATAGAGTTTATGGATATGTGGATATATACACAGGAAAAAGCAACTTCGTATTCTGGAAGCACAAGGATTCAATGGTGAGTCAACCATGATTAGGAAACAAGAGGTCCTTATGCCCAATTTTTGGAAGCTGTGTGAGCTTATGGATATCTCCTTATTTTTAAAAGATCACTATTTCATGGTAGTTTAGAAAACCATAATGATGTCATGAAGGTGGCATCAAACGGAACATTAAATACCAGATATTAAAAAGATTTTTGTGAGTGAAAAAATTGAGAATATGTGAAGAGGAAGTACACTGAAAGAACTTTAAGGCGGCTAAATTGCTGGCACTGCATATTTGGTGCTCAAAGTTCACTGGGTAATAGATTGTATGGATATTGAGGCAAATCCTTTTAGCACTTAAGTTCTCATTATTCTTCAGTGTGTGTTACATGAAACTGGTAGCTGACTAAATTAAAGAGGAATGCTATCTACTTGATAATGACAAAGCAATGGTCAAGTTTTAAATCTAATTATCATCTTCTCTGCGTATTTCCCCAAGACACCTAGAACTGTAATTGAATGATAATATGACATGGCTATAAAATTAATAGGTTACAGATATCAAGAGGCCTGATGTGGAAATTATAGAGAAAGAGGTCAACAAGCTTATTCACTCTAAATTAATATGCATTATTAAATAATATTAATCAGATAATTAAATACTGACACTGAAGCACATTTTATTGCTTAGCCTTTAATTCTTTATCCTCATTTCATCTAAAAGCTATCTTTTCTCATTTGACATAGAAGTTTGCCCATAATTCAACTAAAATATGTCATACCCCAGAATATTTTATCTCTGCTTTGGATGCAAAGACCAGTTCTTATGTATTTACGAACTATTTATATCTATATACACCTTAGAGTCAGTTTTATAAAGACATACTATATCTATGCAGTACACACATATGCCAACAAAGAACTCTTCAATGGCATGCCTGCTGCCATCCTGACAGTCTTATTTGCATAAGTAGACAAGCAAGAAATATAGACAAACTTGTGAATGAATATTAATTGATGTTCATAAACCTGAACAATGCCTTTCGCAGTTCTCATTCCAGTTTCTTAGACAGCTAATGCTGTTTGCACTGTATTATACTTATTGCTATTTGGGCAGAGACCCACTAGTATTGACCTTGATATATTTGCACTATAACTACCACCATGAAATTACTCATGCAAAACAGCTTATGTCGAGGAACAAAGTTTCCAGAGAAGCTTAACATATATGGAGTTGGAAATTGAAAAGAAATATTGTTCAAGAATATGTGGTCAGTGCCCTACATCCTAAGTATGCACTAACAGCCCCCATTAAACACCCTGAATTACACTTAATGCTAAAACCTTAAACTTAATGTTTTTTGTGTTAAAAAATAACACCATTCATTATGGTTATAACCTTGTAAGACAATGTGCACATAAAAACTGTTATGAATTTGCATTGTCTTCACAATTTCATGTGTATATGATTCATTCTTCTATCCATTTTGGATCACACTAAGCACACAATGCCACTTATTTTTTTTCATTAATTTGAGAAACTTTTTTAAAGAGAATATTTAATTTTATTTAGATTTTTATTTATTAAAATTTATTCACTGTGTATCCCCACTGCAGCCCCCTCCCTTGTTTCCCATCAGTCCCTCCTACAATCTCTCTTTTCCCCCTATGCCCTTCCCAGAGTCCCCTGATAGGGGAGGACTTCCTCCCCTTCTATATGATCCTAGCTTATTAGAGTCAAGGCTTACTGTATCATATTCTTCTGTGGCCTGTCAAGGCTGTATGCTCCACCCTGCAAAGGAAGGTGGAGAACATTTATTTTTTTCATTTAAAAGGAATACACAGTCCTGGGCTGAGGAGAAGTCTCAGAAAATGGTCAAAGACTAAGCCTGATATACAGAATCTATATTAAAAAATTAAAATAAAAAAGAAATACATAGTTTCTTCTTAGAATAGTCAAACATACAACATTGATGGTCTTGCTCTTAGATCTATTATTAAGTAAAAGATACTTAAACTCAAGTGCCACAAAAATGTGAAAGTTGATCTTAAATCCAAGAGGGTAGCCTATACCCTATGGACATGTTAGACAAAGATTTAATTCATGACTGTGGCAATACTGAACATCAGGAAAGTTTTCATTAAGCTAATTGTGAATGGCATATCACTTAAGTTTCATGAATTATTTCCTACCAGAATTTTCAACTTAACATTTTCAGAAGAAAGTGGCTATAAACAACTGAAACTATGGAGAATGTATCATAAAAAACACAGGATTGATATGTTCAAAGAGCTACCAAATGTTGTAGAGTTTTAACTGATAGATTATACAAATCATATTTTACTTAAAATACCAAAAAGAAGTTAATTGTCACTGTTCTAGAATTGTGTGTGGTTGGTCAACTATCATAATGGAAAAGTTCTAGCACCCTTCTCTTCAATATGGCTCAGTCTCTAAATTCCCATTTTCATGCTTGCTCAAGTAAAGCATTAATAGTAATATCAAAATTCCAGTGAATTATCTGGTCTAGCAATGCACATTGAAGGACTGATGGTAGAATTGCCAACAGGAAGGTTTAGAATTTAAGATATATACATACAAAATACATAAATAATAATTATAATTTTGAAATTAATTTCTTATCCCTCTCTGAACTTTACCTACTCATAGGTAAACAAATACTATCAAAGGTTTTCTTCTTGCCCTATCATTACGTTGGTGGTAAACACCATGAAGTTCATGCTAAATCTTTTAATGATCATGAAAAGTCACATATAATGGCTATTTGCCATAAACCTCACAGACATTCTGCACTTGAAGTTTTAAAAGAGTTAATTTATTTAGCTAATCCTTGACCGGAACACTTACCCATACCTATTTACAAGCCTAAAATCCACTCCGCATTCTGATCATTTCTCACAAGAAATGTGAGTTGATTTTCTGAATCACTTTTTCTCTTTTTATACATCCTTATGCTCCCTGTGTTCTTTGTAGAATTATAACACAGAATTCAAATCACATTTTCTAAATGCATAAATTAGTCCTTATGCAACCCTTTCAAGCAAGATGAAGTGACAAATGATAAGGGGATTTAACTGAACCTCAAAAGCTGCTAGTAGAGTTGGAATTTCTACCCATTGGCTCTTGAGGCCAAATTTCAGATTCTCTCCTGGAATGCATGCTGTTTTTTTGAAGTCTAAGATTGGTAGTTTCGTTTTACTCTTAAAGTATGAAAAATTACAATTTCATTTAAGCTACTTAATCTAACATAGGGCTAGAAATCTTAAAGATAGAAATTAGACAAGAAAAAGTAAACAGGAAGTGAAAGTATGTGTGTTTAAGGAAATTACTTTATGAACAGAAAATCATAAATATTCTACTATAAGCTCTTAGATTTGATAAATTCAGTAGGGTCTCAGAATAAAAAAATGACTGTACAAAAGTGAATAGAAAAATTTATATACCAAAACCAAAATCTCTGAAAGTGAAATTAAAGGTTGATAACAATTATGGTACCTACCATACAAGTGAACACACAGACAAAAACACAGAAATAAATTTAACAGGAAAGTGGAGGTCCCTATATTTAAATACTGATGAGAGAAATTAATGATAAAATTAGATTGGGAAATTGTTTTGGTGAGAAATAAATAATATAAAGGACTTAGGTAATAATCAGGTCTTGTGTGCTTCAAACAACTGGAAGAGAAGAACTTCATTGTCATTATTATAAGTAAATGATTTATGCAAAGGGAATTTATCTAAACTGTAATATTACATCATTTATACCTATATCAAGACATCATGTTATACTGCATAAACCTCCATAATTTTCATTTTTGTTGTGCCAGATAAATTAATATAAACCCAAAATAATATATGGTAAAGCTTTATGATGTAATCACATGCAATCATTTTGAAAAACTAAAAAGAAATGAGTAATAAAATAAATTTATTTTTGATATGAATCAGTTATGATAGTATAAATACACGCACACAAAGTTGTTCCCAACTTACTGGTTTAAATTATGTAAGGATGCACGCATAACCACTTAAGCACTCAACACTTTCATGTCAAAGAATTTGATTTTACGGATTTCACACATAGGCAAAGCCACTATTTATTGTATCTGTCAAATCCTTGTAGTTTTGACAGATAACAGAACTAATCAGTCCCAGTTGATGGATCTATTTCAAAAGTGTTGTTCAGATGACTGTAAAGGCATGAATTTTCCATTTAACATCCGTATATATGCAAGTGCTAACTCAAACACACTCATAAGAGTTAATAATCAAAATTTCAAGATTAAATCCAGGACTTCAAAAATTTAAAACACAATCACTTAGCTACAACCCCAACCGTTTCTTTTTAAAATTACTTTAATAAAATAAGGCATAGTCTTCCCATTGGATAATTTATATAGAAGTTTATAAAACTCTTCTGTGACTAATTACATAGCCATTTTTTACTGTTCTCTATGCTCTAAATATTTTACACTTATTACAGAGTAGAAAAAAAGTGCATGAACACACTATAGCATGTTTTAATTTTCCTCAGTCTTATCCAAATCTACATTGCATTGCTAGATTAATAGTAATTGTAGGTTCCAAAATAAATTGGGAGGAAAAAAAGTCTGTCAGTTGGGGCTTTATTTTATGGTTTATTTTCAGTGATTATCTTTTCAAAATAACACTTTTATTCATTGAAAATTATACATATATATATATAATAAATTGAGGGTATATATCTAACACCTCCCTTCTTTTTGATGTGGCACATCCCAACAAAATCTCCCTACCAATTTTAGGTCCTCTTTTTGAATATAATTAATCTTGTAAGTCCAATTAGTGCTGCTTTTATTTGGATGTTTTATTGCTATCCCATGAGGCATGAGCAATCTACAGGGTCCCATGCCACCAAAATATTGACTGTCCCTCAGCACTTATCTACAGTAAATAAATAAGGGTGCAACCTATCCTCCTGTTTAAATTGGAATTTTAATTGGCTTTGATTTTGACTGGCTGTTGTGATTTGTTGTATGTAATGACCACGTAGTGTCCAGACCTCAGCACTTTGCAGCACTTCTATCCAGGTGCAGTTATCACCTTTTAAAATGTTTTTTATTTTAATTACAGTTTGTTTACTTTGTATCCCAGCTGTAGGCCCCTTCCTCATTCCCTCCCTATCCCACCCTCCTTCCCTCATCTCCTTTTTGCCCCTTTCTAAGTGCGCTAATAGGGGAAGCTCTCCACCCCTTCCATCTGACCCTAGTTTATCAGGTCTTATCAGGACTAGCTACAATTTCCTCCTCTGTGGCCTACAAAGGCTGCTCCTCCCTCAGCAGAGTGTGTGGGAGGGTGTAGGTCAAAGAGCCAGCCACTGAGTTCATGTCAGAGACAGTCCATCTTCCCCTAACTAGGAGGACCCACTTGGATGCTGAGATGCCATGGGTTATGTCTGAGCAGGGGTTCTAGGTTATATCCATGCATGGTCCTTGGTTGGAGAATCAGTCTCAGAAAAGACCCCTGTACCCAGATGTAAAGTATATCTTATGGAGTTTAAGTATGTCCTTATGGAGTTCCTGTCCTCTCCAAGTCTTACTAACTCCCCCTTCTTTCCTATGATTCTCTGTACCATGCCAAAGGTTTGGTTATGAGTCTCAGCATCTGCTTTGATACCCTGCTAGGTAGAGTCTTTCAGAGGCTCTCTATGTTTGGCTCTTGTCCTGTTACTTGTTTTCTCTTACTTCCAATGTTCATCCCATTTATCTTTCTAAATGAGGATTGATCATCTTACCCTGGAACCTCCTTCTTGTTTAGCTTCTTTAGGTGGACAGATTTTAATATGTTTATCCTATCTTATAGGTCTAGTAAGAGCCTAGAAGTCATTGGCACAGGAGACAACTTCCTGAACAAAACACCGATAGCACAGGCTCTAAGAGCAACAATCAATAAATGAGACTCTACCAAGCAGTGTATCAAACCAGAAACTGAGACTCATAACCAAACCTTCAGCAGATGGCAGGGAATCAGATGAAAGAAGGGGGAGTTAATATGATCTGGAGAGGATAGGAACTCCACAAGGTCCAAATATATCTGGGCACAGGGTTCCATAGGAGACTGTTTCTCCAACCAAGGACCATGGGTGGATATAACCTAGAACCTCTGCTTGCCTCTAGCCCACAGTAGCTCAGTATTCAAGTGGGTACCCTAGTAAGGGAAATAGGGACTATTTCTGACATGAACTCAATGGCAGAATCTTTGACCTTTCCACCCAGCAAGGAAGGATCAGCCCTCCTAGGCCACAGAGTATTTTGCAGCCAGTCCTGAAGAGACCTGATTAACCAGGGCCAGATGAAAGGGGAGGAGGTCCTCCCCTATCAGTGGACTTGGAAAGGGGCAGGGAGTAGACATGGGAGGGAGGGTGGGATTGGGAAGGAATGAGGGAGTGGGATTCAACTGGGATACAGAGTTAATAACATGTAATTAATAATAAAATTAAAAATTAAAAAATAAATAAATGAGACCTCATGAAACTAAAAAGTTTATGTAAAGCAAAGAACACTGTTGTCAGAACAAAACGACAGCCTACAGACTGGGAAAGGATCTTCACCAACCCTGAATCTGACAGAGGGCTAATATCCACAATATATAAAGAACTAAAAAAGTTAAAAAAAAAAACAACCGATCAAGAAATCCAATTTAAAAATGGGGTACAGAGCTAAACAGAGAATTCTCTGTAGAGGAATATTGAATAGCAGAGAAACATTTAAAGAAATGTTCAACATCCTTAGCCATCAGGGAGATGAAAATCAAAACAACTCTTAGATTTCACCTTATACCCTTTGGAATGGCTAAGATCAAAAACTCAAGTGACAACACATACTGGAGAGGTTGTGGAGAAAGGGGAACCCTCCTCCTTTGCTGGTTGGAATGTAAACTTTTACAACTACCTTGGAAATCAATCTGGTGCTTTCTCAGACAATTAGGAATAGTACTTCCTCAAGATCCAGCTATATCACTCCTAGGCATATATCCAAAATATGATCAAGAACACAACAAGGACATTTTTTTCAGCCATGTTTGTAGCAACTTTATTTGTAATAGCCAGAACCAGGACAAAACCCAGATGTCCTTCAATGGAAGAATGGATACAGAAATTGTGGTACTTTTACACAATGGAATACTATTCAGCAATTAAAAACGAGGAAATCATGAAATTTGCAGGCAAATGGTGGGATCGAGAACAGATCATCCTGAGTGAGGTATCCCAAAAGCAGAAAGACGCACACTGCATATACTCACGTATAAGTGGATTCTAGACCTGTATGTTCCCACCTTTATTCCCCTTTTGCTGCAAAGTTTCCTGAGCTTGGAGTGGTGGGAAGTTGGTAGCAAATCCATCAACAATTTAGCACACAGAGGGGATTTTTTGTTGTTTTCGTTTTTGTTTTTTCTAACACTGTGTTTTCACCAGTTTTGTATTTTATTAATAACCACTACCAACTGCAATATAAGCTTTCCTGTTAAAAGTAGTCTGACTGGGTACCCTAGTAAGGGGAACAGGGACTATTTTGACATGAACTCAATGGCTGGCTCTTTGACCCTTCCCCCCTCCCCCGAGGGAGGAGTCAGCCCTGAAGAGACATGATAAGCTAGATTCAGATGGAAGGGGGGTGGGGAGGGAAGGTCCTTCCCTATCTGTGGACTTGGAGGGGGCAGGGAGAAGATGAGGGAGGGATGGGGAGAGTGGGAGGGAATGAGAGAGGAGGCTATGGTTGGGATACAAAGTACATAACCTGTGATAAATATAAAAATAAATAAATTACTTGAAAAAAAGAAAAAAAAACACTGATATCTAATAAACATTAGGAAATTTTTTTTTAAAGTGGTCTGAGAAGATTATGGGCACTACTGCAAAACTGTTATTTTACAGTTACTGTTTTACTCATTATTCATGCTGTTATATGGCATTCTAAACATTTTTGCTTATACCTGTTTGTGATCCCTCTAGTGTCTGTCCTTTAGCCTTTTTCAAATCTTGATTACTATCTCATCTTTATATGAAATTATTTACTTATTCACTTTATATCCCAATCATAGGCCCTCCCTCCTCTCCTCTCCCACCCTTCTTCCCTCTTTCCTATATTCTTTGTTTCCTGCCACTCAGAAAAGAGGAACCTCCCCTCCCTCTTCATCCCAGCACATCAATTCCTATCAAGATGGAACACATCCTCTACCACAGTGACCTGGCCATGCATCCCCGCCATTAAGAAGTGATCAAAAAACATTCACGATAGTCCTTGCCAGAGACAGCAGCTGTTCCCTCTGCTAGGAGACCCACTAGAAGACCAAACTGATGATAGTGTATACATGTGTTAGGGGCCTAGATCCAATCAAGACATGCTCCTTAGTAGGTGTTTCAGTCTCCGCAAAAGGGCCCCGTTGGCTATGTTTTGTTGTTGTTGTTTGTTTTGTTTTGTTTGTGTGTGTGTATGTGTGTATTTGTATAGATCCTGTTCCCTGTGGATGCTTGTACCCTTCCTCCCACTGTTCAACAAGGCTCCTTGCTCTTTGCCCAATATATGTTAGTCTCAGCATCTGTTCCCATACCCTGCTGGGTGGAGCCTCTCAGCAGATAGAGCTACATTAGGCTCCTGTCTGCAGACAGGAGCAGAGTATCTTTAAGTGTTAGGTGTTGGCTCTCTCCCATGGTGTAGCAAAGCATTCATTGAAGATTCCTGTAATCTCTGCTCTATCTTTATCCCTGCGCAACTTTTAGTCAGGGTAAATGTTGGTTAAAAGTTTTTATATGTGGGTCGGTATTCCTCTCCCTTTATTTGGAGTCCTGTCTGAGTCTTGTCTGGTTAGAGGGTGGCCTTTTTAGTCTCATGTCTCCCACTAGTGGGGCTCTCTGCTAGAGTCAAATCCTCCCAGGTTAAATCAACTGCCTATACTCAAGCCCAGATGGTGGTTGTTTTGTAAAAGAAGATATAATTGACATCACACCTTTGAGATAATGTACATTTTGCATTGTTTTAAACTTTTTGTTCACTTCACAGAAATAGCATTTTTAATATGTGTATGTAAAGTAAAATCACACCCTGTAATGTTATCACTGACATTTCCATAGATAACATATTCTGATTCAAGAACTACTTTTTGATTTTTATACTTGATTCAAAGACCAGATATAGAGAAACGTCTATTAACCCCTCTGTACAAATGCTCTCCTTTTGAGTATTTCTATCAAGACTCATATATGGACATCTCCAAGGAAAATTTGTAATGTCTCAGGACTGCTGACATCCCTCAATAAGTAGGTTAATCATTTTTCCCTCATGTTGAAAATTAAAAGATACAAAAGTGATATTTTGTTTGGTCCTACAAGTAAATGCAAATATATATCAAATAATAATTATTATTAAGTTTTACATTTTTATATTAAATTTTCAAACTTTTGTGATCAGTATAGAGTGATCAAGTAAAGCAAAGTCAGTTATGAGAAGATAATCATAAATTATTATTTTCTTTCCATTCTTACAAACCTCCCACCAATTTCTTAAACAGAAATTTTATTTATGTCTTTATCTTATTATCTATAGATTAATAAAACAGAAATCAACAGTTAGAGACAAGTTCCCAGTCTGGCATATATAAAATATATGTTTGCTCCCAATGTTATAAATCATGCGTGAGGATAGGTTGTTCACGTGTCTCCATAGGCTCGCAGTCCAGCTGATCCTCTTGTTGCTGGGCTGGATGCAGATAGTGAGTTGCTGACTTGCCCTGTCACTGGAGTCGGTGTTTGAATCTCCAGACAGCTCTGGTTCTCTCTGTGTCTGTAACACTGCCATAAATGGCCAAAGAGAAACCACAACAGAACAACTCACACAGAAGTGACATCCACTTTTAGTGTTCAAAGTCAATGGCCAATTTCAAAAAACCACTTAATTAAAAAATAATAAACTGTTTATTCTATATTATATGGCTAGTGTCAATTTATAAGAGAGTATATATCATATGTGTCTTTCTGTCTCAGTTACCTCACTTAGGAGATGATCTTTTCTAGTTCCCAACGTTTGCCTACAAATTTCATGATTTCCTTGTTTTTAATTGCTGAGTAGTATTCCATTGTGCAAATGTACCATTGTGCAAATTTCTCCATTGAGAGACTTCTAGGATGTTTCCAGAGTCTAGATATTACAAATAAGGTGCTGTGAACATAGTTGAACAAATATCCTTAATGAATGGTGGGACATCTTTTGAGTATATGCCTAGAAGTGGTATAGCTGGATCTTGAGGTAGCACTATTTCTAATTTTCTAAGAAAGCACCAGATGGGATTAACACACTTATATCTATAGTCCTAAAGAAGCTAAACAAGGAGGACTCTAGGGAAGATGTTTAATCCTCATTCAGAAGGGCAAAAAGAATAGACATAGGAAGTAGGAGAGAGCAAGAAACAAGACAAGAACCTTCCACAGAGGACCTCTGAAAGACTCTACCTACCAGGATATCAAAGGAGATATTGAGACTCATAACCAAACTAGGGCAGAGTATCAGAATCCTTACGGAAGAAGAGGGAGATAGACCTAGAGGGGACAGGAACTCTACAAAATGAACAGAGCCAAAAATCCTGAGCCCAAGGGGCCCTGCAGAGACTGATTCTACATCTAAGGACCATGCATGGAGAGGACCTAGACCCTCTGTTCAAAGGAAGCCCATTGGCTATTCAGTTTCCAAGTGGGTTCCCTATAGGGGGATCAAAGGCTCTCTCTGACATGAACTCATGCAATCACTGATCACTTCCCCCTGGGGGATACAGCCTTGCCAGGCCACAGAGGAAGATGATACAGTAAGCCTTGATGAGACCTGATAGGCTAGGGTCAGATTGAAGGGGAGGAGATCCTTCCCTATCAGGAGCTTAAGGAAAGGGTGTAGAGGGAGAAGAGGGAGGGCGAGTGGAACTGGGAGGAGATGAGGGAGGGAGCTGCAGCTGGGATACAAAATAAATAAAATATAATTAATTAATTAAATTAAAAAATAAACTGTTGCACTAAAACTAACATATAAAAGTCATGTTGCAGTTTAGGGAGAATCTTTTCATTATAAGGTTACTTAAAGTGCGCAGTTTAAGAATAAAACAAGTCAAAGTGAAAAGTCGGTTTGTGTCTCAACTTTTTACTTTAATGTTGTGTTAACTATGATATGTTGCTGAACTCTGTGAAACTGCATTTTTTCATTCACAAAAAAGCGTAAGTGAAACACAAGAAGGATGGACTATGTGCTACCCTGATATAGCTGGTATGATTCGTACTTTGTCATTTAAACAATATTGGTTGAATGGGAATGGTTTCCATTGTTAATACCAACACCATGACAAAAAAAATAGTACCTTCCTTTCATCTCAGTTTTAATGGAAGAAATAACTGAGGTGAATAAGAGTTAAAGTGATATTCAAGGAAAGTAGTTGTATAATGAAAAATAAGTCATATCAGGGGCAAATCTAGTTATGAACGTGATTTCCACCTTTTACTTAAAGTTGTAAATAAGTCACTTAGTTTCAGTGATTTCATTCTGGAAATTTAAACTGGAAATAAAAGTTTAAAAGGCAACAGTGAAAATCTTTCATATTCTATTTAAGACATACAAGACAGTACTTAGCACAGAAAAAATTGTATAAGAAAAAATATTTTAGGAATAAAAAAATGCATTTCTTGACAAGACTGAGTGATATAACAGGTTGTATTATTCCTATGATTTGTCACTTCATCCCCTGAATAAGGCAGGACCTGCAACATCCTGTCTCTAAATATAATGTGAAGTTCTCTCATGTATTTCTATAGGAACATGTAGTGTGTATGGAAAAAACTGAAGGCGTGTTAGTGAGTAATTATCATGTAATGAAGTAGAAAAATCTCCAGCTATGATGGATGTCACTTAAGATAAAAAGAATGCTAAGAAGTGAAGAATATTTTGAGTCTGTTGATCCTTTGATGTAAGTGCTATACTACTTTTTATGTTTATGCTGAAATCACTATTTTTTGTTGAGCCATTTTGTCCTAAGTGGCATTATTGAAGAGATTAAAGAGCCATGAAGGCTGGTGTGTTAAATTAATGTTTTTTAAAGTTAAAAATTAATCCAGATTGAAATAATTAATTTCAAAGACTATACTAGGGTAACACTCTGAAGATTAATCCTAGTTCATTGTAAAAATAATTCACTTTCTGTACTTGAATCATTCATAAGAACATTTCTGCCTTTGAACATCAATATAATAATTGTTTAGCATTGTAATTATTGCTCAGAAATAAGAGTTAAAAGATTCAAACAGAAAGGGATGCTAGGTAAAAAATCTGCTACTCTAAAAATTAAGAATTTAGTGTGATGAATTTAAATCGTAGTTGAAACAGTCACAAATTCTCAAACCCTTTATCAAATTTAATTTACTATTCTAGAGACTATATAAGTAGTCTCTACTATAAGTAGTCTCTACTACATAAGTAGGTAGTTCTTACCCTGTGTCTCATGAGATATTTGCTTCATGTGTACTTGAACTCATTTCATGGCTCATGTGCAGCACTGATATACTGCTCTTAAAAGTATTCAAGCCCAGCACCTTAAATGTCTACTTTTAGCCTTGACTAGAAAACATTTTGAGATGGAGACTAATCAGATCATTAAGGAAGTTTTCTACTATCTCCCCAATGAAACCCTCTCTTGCTTGTATTTCTTGCTTTGATTGATTTTGGTATCACTATATATTCCTGTCTCTGAATTGTCTCTCCTGTGTGGTTTCATCTTGGTCCACTGTTTCCATTACTTAAGCCTGTGTATATATTTATCTTCAGTAAACATGAGTATTAAAAGTGGATGGATAAAAATGAAGCAAATAATTAAAATAAAAATATCTTTTCAAATCTGAATCACTTTCCTAAAGTTGCTCTCCTCCAACAGAATAACATTTTCTTGGATATAATACAAATTAGATATAATACAACTTAGGATAATAATACAAATTGAATTAGCTCTCCAATGAATATCCTATATTAAGATTTTCCTTCAAAATTTTATACCATGGTGAAAGGTTAATCTCCTGGAATTTTTAACATAAGCTATAAACATTTGCATTATTTATGAGTTATTTACCAGTCACCTAAGGCAACAATCAGAGTAATTGTATATAAAATTATTGTATACCAAGAGACAGAAGAAAATTTTTTTGAATTTTTTTTCACAAAACCCATTGTCATGTTCATTTCTACTATGCCTAGGTGAAGATTTCAACCTATAATCCAATAGATACTCAATAATTTCTAATGGCAGCATCACACACATGAGTTGGCAGACTTTCTAATTCTTTTTTCATAATAACATATGGAATAGAAATAAAATAGAAACATTTAGAAATGAAAAATTGTTCTATTAGCATGTAACAAGGAAGAAACATGTTTTTGAGAAAAAGGAAAGTGTTGCAGTGAGAAGACCTGCACTGAATTTTAACTTCACTCTTTATCACGTGTGTAGTTGTATGTGGCATCATTCCCTTCAGAAGTTGAATTATTTCTTGATTTAGCATCTATCAATTCAATGCGTTTTGTACAATTCATAGGGAATTAGGACATTCAAGTCACATATAGTCTATATTAACACTCCATATCATAGTTCATAATATATTGAATTTTCTTATTCAATAAACAAAGATGTAGCTTCTTCATTTATTGGATAGTTCTAACATATCTGAAAACTCAGAATCTATAAACCTGTTATATGAGAATCAGAGAATTCAATAGTTTGAACAAAACATATAGTCAATACATACACACACACACACACACACACATATATATATATATCTATATCCTGGGAAGAGTCATGAATAATAGATACATTCATTGGGATGTATCAGTCCAAATACCTGGCCACATCTTACAACATAGAAAAGAAAATGATAAAATGGAATAGAGTGGTGAACATGTTGGAATGGAAATGATTAGGTAAATTTACATAGAGGTTTATATAATTCTTTGTCATCTATAGGAAGCCTTACAGGCTATAATCCTTTAGTTACCAAGAATGTACTGGAAAGAAGGACACCAAATTTCTACATTCTCCACTGGGCTGGCCTTATTGATAGGTGATGTAATGATGAGGGTGTTTCCACCAGGTAATAAATATGTCCAACCCAATAAAATATTTGACTCCATCACTTAGAGATACATATGTTTATATTTGTTTATATATTTTTATGTTTATTTAATAATATACATACATGCAAACACACACATATATGTTAGTTTAGAGGCAAGTGGTTATCAAACAGTAGAGATTTTAGTAATCTAAAGATAAATTATTAAATATTAAATGTTAAAGCCTCTAATTTTTAGGTTTATTGATCTCAGGTTTTACTTGAACAAACTAAGTTGTCGAAGTGGTGACAGCATAAAGTTAACCTGCCATATTTCCTTGATTTTATATTTTGAGGACACTAACATTATTCCTACATTCAAATACAAATAAGTTATGATTACCTGAGGTCCAGAAGAATTTAAGAAAAGGGTAGGGAGCTAACTGACATTGAAAGCAACTTGCTATAGGACATCCATCTACCATGCTGAGCACATTTGCATATTCCCTCTATGTCTTTCAGATATAGGATGTAGTTTGTGTTATTTTTGGATTATAAGTAAGAAACACAACTTCATATGTATCAAGAAAATGTGAAATTCCAGATCCAGTGAAGGTGAATTAGATCTCATCTATCTTAGTTTATAGTGTAGGCTTTCTTTTACTATCCCAGTGTCTTGAGTTTCCTGGAAGTAAATCACTTAGAACCTCCTATAAGAGAAACCTCCTCACAGAGACTTCACCTTTAGATCAGTTACAGTGTTCTCACTGACACTTCCAGGTCATCTTCAAGCCAATGACTCAACAAAGTGGGAGAATCAGAAATAAGCAATTTGTATCTAATTCACACCTCTTCTGACAGGCCATTTCTCTGCCATGCCTCACCATATGTCTTACTGTGGCTTTTTTAGTGTGACACTCTTTCTGAGACTCTCTGCTTTATAGTTATTCTTTCTCTTTCACCAGTGTCAAATTCGGTTAGCTGCTTGAAGTTTCTCTCACGTACTTTACTTTTATACTTATAGATTTTACCAGCTATATGAAATTCCACTTTAATCTTAGCTTCTGGAAAGACCAAAAGTTATACTCCTTGTATAAATACTTGTCTGAGGAAGCAGATAAGGAGATATGATTTAAAGACCCCATCATGACCCAGTGAGTGTGAAGGGACTTAACATGGAATAGAACTGCATTTTTTTATTGCTCAAATAAAACACCATTACCAAAATAACTTATAAAAGAAAACATTTCATTAGGTTTGTGGTTCTAGAGAGCTAATGTTCAGTATGGCAGAGTGGCAGAAATGACTGAGAGCTCACATCTCAAACCCAATAGCAGGAAAAATACTGTGCACTGGGAATGGCTGAAGGCTTTTGAAACCCCTAGCCCTCCCTCAGTGACTTACCTTGTCCAACAAGACCATCCCTCATCCTTTCTAATCTTTTAACCAACTGGTTACCAAGTATTCAAGTGTCCATGACTTATTAAGGAAGAAGGCATTTTATTCAAACTACAACAACACTGACCAAGAATATTTTCTTGGCTAGGGTTTTAAGCACTTTGCTGAGCAAGAAACCATGAATAACCTGGAAAACAGTCTAGTGAAGAATGTAAGTGAGATGAGCCAAATACAGAAAAGTTATGAGAATAGTGATGACAAGAGTGACTTTAGGTTGGATTGATTATTCTTGATTTGTGTTGACACTAGACAGAAGGATAATGAGAAAGTTTACTGGTAAGGAGAATAAGAAAGCTAAGTGTGAGAGTTAGTGGACCTCCTTGACAGAATACTGAGTCACTGACTCCCTGCAGTAGAATGACATATACAGATGAAATGCAGTACAGCAGTTACTAATAAGAGGCAAAAAGATCTTTAAAATCTAAGTGTTCTACTCTGGCAGATTTGTAGTGCTCAGGTATCCTAAATCTGAAATACAGAAACACTAAACTCTGAAACATGAAAATAAGGGCACAAAGTCCTTTGAAACTTTAGCTCTTTAGTAAACCAGAAACCATCTGTGCTTGAAAGTTAGGCCCAAGAAGGGCTTTCCCTCATTACTTCTCCAGGGAAGGAAGATAATGTAGAGCTCTCAGTCTCATTAAGACCACAGATATTGGGAGCAAGGAACGTTTACTTCATCCCCCATCTTTCAGTCTAATAACTATGAATATAACTTATAGTAAATTATTAAAAGTTGTGCTGAACCGAATGACTAAGCAATGAGATCTCATGTGTATTTTCTCAAAAGAAGCTTATAAAACTATCTAATGTATAAGATCTAGAGCCAGAACAGAATACCAACAATGAAATTTCCAGGGACACTGGGATAATGAGATTAGAATATATGATTAGGTGTTTGTATGTGAGAACATTTCCTAAGGACATGAGTTATAATATCCTAGGGATAACCAGAGAAATGGCCACATTAACTAGGAGGCCAAATCTTACAGCCCAGATCAAACACCAATGATCATACCTTGAAAAGTAGGAAAGGAATTGATAAAATGGCACACAGGGATGATAATGCTGGAATGGGCTTCATGATATAAGCCACAGAAGCTGTAATTCACTTTTTTTCACCAAGATGGTACAGCAAAGACTACTACTAAGCTCTTGAGAAGTTCTCTACAAGGCTGACCATGTTGATAGGCAATATAAGGATGAGGGTCCTTGTACCAAATACCAAATATGTCAAAACCATTCATATATTTTATGCTGGCACCTGGAAAATAACAATGAAGAAGTTCTGTGACCTTCTTTTTGACTTTGGCACTTTGTTCTTTGCATAGCCTATTCTCATAGTTTTTTTTTTATTCTTCTATGTTCAAAGATATATTTGATGTACTGTATGAAAGAGACAGTCTTTTTCTGTCACCACAGCAAGATTGCACTAAACTATCAGCTGCCATCAAGCAGTTAGGCTCCTTATGTGGTCAATAATCATGACTTTGATAGAGTTCATTTGTATAAGTTGATAAAATTAGGGTTGGTGAATGGAATCCATTTTATAGAGTGTAAGAATGGAGGACTCTTTATGGAACCTGAGTGAAAAACCTGTACCTCTTCTTATATCTTGCCTTATTTTAAGTACAGTTAAACTATACTACAAATATATTTTTTTTATTTCTCTATATTTATAACATTAAGGAAAAAGGTTTGGAAAGTCACAAACTCCTGTACCAGGAGGAGTTTCAAGATACAGTAGAAGTTAGAAGTTACCAGATTATTTGCCTTGACATGATGACTGTAGAAACAATAACAGTTGTATATTTATTAATTTATTCAATGTCATGGAACTGTGCCATGAGACATGGGTACTAGACTATAACTGCAATGACATATACTACTCAGATCTTCCATCAACAAAACACCTAGAGTCAATCATCAGAACACTGGTCACTTCTCTTATTTCACTTTGCTTTGCAAATAGGATTTATTATTTATATCAACCTGTTTTCATCCATTTTACAGGACAATATGCTTACAATCGGAAAAGGAGACAGCATTTTTTACTGGTGTAATGTTTCAACTAATTTTATTTCAAGTTCAGTGAGATGGCTGGGTGGGAAATGTCTGTGGTGTGCAAAGCAGGCAACTTAACTTTGATCATCACATAAAAACGATCAAAAAAAAAAGTTCTCTGTCACTCTCTACAGATCTGTCATTGCCTAACAATCTATAATCACCTTACACAAACACACACCGAAATGCTGCTTTTTAAATAAATCTCATTGCTGTTATATCATCTAGCATTTCTATAAAATTCCCATGGAAGGCAGTACTTGAGGATGAAGTACCAAGTGGATAACTAATGGGAACATAAAGAATCATGGACAATCAAATAATATATACAAATCCAAACACATCAAACTATGATGTGAGATATACATTGCATTGCTGGTTATACTGCTACATAACATATCTACCAGATAAATGAAAATGCAAACATTTTATTTACCATATTAAATATATTCATAGGTTTTCTCTCCAATAAGAATTCTTTACTGATAATAAAGAATGTAGAAATGTACAAAGGTTTTAGAATATTAAGCACATTCATAGGGTTTCCTCTCCACTGATCACTTCTAAGGCTGCAGTTTTTGTATCTATTACTGATTTCATTCCCACGTCGCATGATCTCCTGAATTTTTTTCATCCAATGAATGATCTTGAAGAAAGCAGAAGAGCTGCTTCACTGAAGAGAGTAGGAGGGGAGTTTCTGCCTTAAACAATTCTCACAGATGTTCTCCAGGCATATTTCTCCTGTAAGGTGCTCCCTGGGTTGAGGACTTCTCCTATCAGCACTCTAGTGGGAGCCCTTCTCTTCGTTTCTCTAGAGCTTCTTACAGAAGCCAGATCTGCTTGTCAGGTAAGAGAAATCCCCTAGTATTTTCTGGTTTCCTTTTTCCATGGCCCTTCAGAGGCTTTTTCCCTTGACAAATTTCTCATAAATATAATTTTGTTTTGACATCCACTTTTTATATGTCCTGAACAGACACACCACCTGAAGGCAAAAACAATTTCTCAAGTCTCACAAAAATGTGGTGTTATGGAAAGCCCTTTGCTTTGTAGTAAAACTTTTGACTATAGAGATAACAGAAAACACAGTCTCTATAAATTAAGGAGCTTTGACTTTTCTAGTTATTCTGAAAACATTTCATTCTTCAAAATATGGGCAATGAGATGTCAAACACTTATTAATTTATAATAGAGGAACATTAGTAGGAAATTATTTAGCATAGTTTTATTAAATAATATATTCATATGTGCAAATATATTTCCACACTATAAATGAACTGTCTTCTCAATTTTAAATATGATCTTTTCCTTTTATTTATGTTACATTGATTTTCTCAATCTACCTTTAAACACATTATGTGAAAAACTTGAGAAATATGATAACTTTAGCTAAAACACTTCAGAGATTTGCATGTTAGGTATCTTTTTATGTGTAACATATTATCTAAATAAATAGAACTGAACAGGTTATTTTGTCATAATTTTATAGTTATTGTGCCTCTCAGACAAATAAAGATGTCAAAGACTTAGAATGATATAAAAATGAAATTTTCCTCCCAGGCCCTAAAACAAATCTTGTTGATCTCGTCTTTGTTATCATTTCAGAGAACTTCTAAATCAGGAATGAGGGTTGTAAAGTACAGGGAAATGATGGACAGCAAGGCATATTAAATGTCTGTTACATGCTAGGCAGGGAAGTACATGTTTTCACAAATGCTATCTCTTTTAATTCTCTCAACAGCAGTTTGACATAATTATAATTGTTCTATTTTATAGAAATGGACACTTAGGTTTAGCAAGGTTAAGTGACTTAAGCAAAGGACTGATAAGTGACCCAAATGAAATTCAGGTGTTTCTGATAGAAAGCCTGTTCTGTTTCCAAGAAGTAAGATAAGCTACATGACTCTTGATAATGTTCTACAGTCTCATAATTCTATAATGAAGTTTGACATGCAGTTACTGGTCTAGAAAAATAATGTAGCATCACTTAGTGGCAATAAGAACATTGGGTTAATGGTTTTTCTTCAGAGAGGTAGATAAGACACAGGATTTGTCCTGTGCTCCAGCCTCACTAGACTATAGGTCTGGCATATACTCTGTAATATCACTAGAGTGGGTGGGTTTTTGAATCTTAGTGCCTTTATTCAGGCTGGGTTTTTCTTTCATATTCATTTTCTGGTGAAATCCTCCTTTACTTCCAAGCCATATACTAAGGTGTGCTTCAAATAGTATTTCAATAAAAGGAATTCTATTTAATAATTCTTGTGTGATAGCTATTCTTGAGTGTCAACCTTACATCTGTAATCAACTAAAGCCTGAGCAGCCAGGTACATCTTTATGGTATTTTTCCTGTTTCAAATATTTGAAGGGGAAAGACCCACTTTAATTCTGGGACACACCTTCTGGATGCAGCTTATATAAAGGACACTGAATAAAAGAGCTCTTCCATTTTGCCTCCTTACACTTATCCTTTAATGCCCTTCATTGCCATTAAAGTCTATTGGTCTGCAATTCTTGTCTATACAGAAGACTGGCAGAGATATACAACCTCATGGAACAAAGAATTATTGGATTGTTGACCCTTCCTGCTGGAGACAGCCATTGTTGAAGTAGTCAGACCACAACCTGTAAGACATTCTAATAAAACTTGTATGCATATACATATATGTATTCCATCAGCTATGCATCGGTCCTGGTTTTCTAGACAACCCTAATTTACATACTTGTTTTTCTTGTCACTTTAAGTTTTGTTTTGCTTCTTCAAGACCAGGTCTTACTATATACCTCAGACTGAACTCAAGTACTACATAACCATTTCATTCTCCCTCACCAATGCTACTGTGACAATGGCCCTTCTAAGTAAACTCTTTTGTTTCTGTTTCTGGAAGCTTTACTCTGGATTATTCTATTCATATCACTCCATTTGAGAATAGGTTGGGTTCAGTGACCTGTTTCTGCTGAGTATACTATAGCAGAAGTTAGATATCACTTCTAGGATTAAGAGACACATATATGATTTCTCCTAGAGCTTTTTATCATGGCAATATTCTTACTCATCCCATGTCGGAGACACTATAAAAAGGACATGTTATCCTCAGCCATAAGTTACTGAAGATTGTGTATGTTATGTGCAGAAAACAAGTAAGTGAGATAAGAGACTGATCCCTGGGTAAACCTTTTCCAACTATAATGGGAATAGTAGCAGCAGACATCATAATTGTAGACTAGTGAATCCCTGAGTCATAAGGTCTAGAGATTCCTGAACAAAATTCTGAATTCACAGAAAGTATGAGATAATAAATGAAGTTACCATATTTTGTAGAAGTTTTTTTTTATACAGAAGTGAATACTTTATTTTCTATGACATCATTCCCAATGTTTAACTTGCATAATGTTGTTTGCAAAATGCATTGGGATAGGGAGACTTGATTGTCATATGCAGAAACTCTGATTAAATAGCCAGTATCTAGTAAACGATTGCAAGAAAAAAATGCTAGGGGGGATCCAAGATGGCTGCCAGGAGAGGACACCATGTCTGAGGAGTAGGACAGCAGAAACAAAGCAG
>CM053748.1:34372474-34391023 GCA_028658305.1 Pachyuromys duprasi
ATAGCCAGAACCTGGAAACAACCCAGATGTCCCTCAGTTGAGGAATGGATACAGAAATTGTGGTACTTTTACACAATGGAATACTACTCAGCAATTAAAAAGGAGGAAATCATGAAATTCGCAGGCAAATGGTGGGACCTGGAAATGATCATCCTGAGTGAGGTATCCCAAAAGCAGAAAGAAACATATGGTATATACTTACTTATATAGACCTATAGGATAGGAAGGTCAAGCTGAAATCTACACACCTAGAGAGGATATACAGGAAGGAGGACCCAGGTTGGTATGATCAATGTTTGTTTGAATGAACAAATGGGATGGACATTGAGTGGAGGAAAACATGCATTTTTAAATTGTTCTATTGAATGCTGTATTAAATTGTTGTATTGAATTAGGCATTGTAAACATGAATCCATCTGGTTTATGTCCTTAAATTGGTAAGACATGAAGTCATGGCTACTGCAGCTGTCTGCCTGAGACATGTAGAAAGTCAAGAGAGTCAGTGCTTCAGAATGAATAAGAGAGGTACACATGAGGCTGTACCTCTCTAACTGAAGAATTTTTGTCAAGTGAGGACTGCTGAAACAAGGAAGTCACTTTTCTTTTGCAGTGGATCTCGTGTAAGGTTGTTCATGCTCCAATACATGATCCTATGCACAGAGAGGCAGCACTAGTTATATTCAAAGGGTAATAATAATAATAATAATAATAATAATAATAATAATAATAAATGATAGTGAAGATGAAGACAGCAACAATGTTAGGTTGGGAGGAATATGTAGATAGATATCCAGGAGTATGAATAGTGGAGAAGTAGAAACAAATTTGATCTCAATATGTTGCATTCATGTATCACATCACCAAAGAATAAAATAAAGATAAGGTCTTATAGAACATCATTGCCAGACATAAATTCAATTGGTTTTAATTACTATACTCCATGGCACATTGCTTTTACACAAAGATAAAAAGATATTTAGGAATTTAGAACAAGGGCAACTCAAAACTAATGTCCCTGATGTAAAGCTAACAAAGTGAATTCCCCCTTGACATAATGAAAAATAAAGGCCAGGGAAGGTCAAGCTCTCTCATCACTGTTCTACAAATACCTTTGTAATGTGCCACAATGTCACAGCACAGACTCGAGATAGATGATCAACAGAGAATGAACACCCTGTAGTTAGGGAGAATTTTAAATGAGAAGACTCAGTAAAAATAAGAGGCAAGAGTAATGACAATAATTGAATTATTTCTCAGGTGAATCTGACACTCACCCCTAGTAATCTATTTCATCTCTTTATTATTATATGTTAGTAGTTCACTGTGGGATGAGGAATGAAGCAGGAGAGGCAGTTTTTCCTCTCCGCAGTCATCTGGATATATCTGGAGACATTTTTTTTTTATTATCAGAAGCATAGAAAGTATTTTTTGGTGTCAAGTCAGCTATCCTGGATGGCCTTCATAATCCTAGAGGGTTCATCACAACCAACATTACAATGTGTACCAACCTAAGCCTGACAGTGTACCTACAAAAAAACTGTACTACACATCTTCAAACACACTAAAATATGCTCAATATAAGAACTTTTATTTTCTTTTTTTCATAACTGAAGTTTTGTCCCTTGAAATTCCTCTCTCTCTACCCCATTTCTTTCCTATATCTGAACAACCATGAAAAAAGCAGCCACCAGGATACAACTGCATACTAAACACCCCACATTTTACATACATACATCTGATGGAAAATATAGCTATAGAATGAGTAGCAATTTAAAATATCAAATATATTTTAAAATCCTGCGTTTTCTTATTTGCATTAGACAAAATTACAGATATTTAGTTGAACATGAGTTCTGAGCCAGCTGATAATTTCATAGTCATAAGGTGAATTTCTTTGGTATCTCATAAGCAAGCATCAGTATAGATGAGTAGGGTGTTATCACAGCCTGTTTCAAAGCACATTCTTTCAACAAAAAGATAGAAAGAAATCTCAACTTTAGAATAAGGGCAATCCAAACTAATATTACCTCCCTCCCTTCATTTTTACATCCTTTTTCTACTAACAGACATGTGTTTTACTCTTGCACCTGCATGAACTCCATCCAAAGAAAAGTACAAAGATAATGAAAATGATTCTATAGATACCATTTGTAGTACAATTACTAAGTAGGATAAAGCAGTATAACGACTTTAATCCTATTTTTAATTATTTGTTAAAGGAAGATTAGATTCCAAACTTTCTAACTAGTTTATAAATGTTACAATTTAGTAGATAAATAATTTTAATGTGGGGCATTTTCTATGAGAACAACTATTTTTGTCTGTGTTGTTCATGGAGGGAAAATAAGCACCTAGAAAATAATCATGCCAATGGTCAATACATGGAATAGTTTTATTTGACAGTGCTGTTCATGTTTACCTCAAAGCAATTAGGTAAAAGTTTCATATAGAGACTAGCTCTTCATGAAAGAACTTCTTGTAGAATACTCTAGTGTGTATAAGGTAGTTGAAAGTACCCTAAGCAAACTAAATAAGCATCAAGAGTATGTTCACAGATATTTCTGCACATTAAATTAAATAGCAATATTGTACAGGGATCTACATACTTTTTCCGCTATTCTACATTTGTTAAGTAGTAATTATATACCATAGGCTTCCTCTATTGAAGCTTTAAAGTTCTTGCTTTATAAATAAAATTTTAGTGTTATGCAACCATTAATAAAATCTAATTTTAGAGCATTTGTCTTTCTGAAATGTTCACTGATGCCAATTTCTAGCTAATTTTCTCTTTTACTTCCAAATAAATCATGAGTGTTTCATTTTTATATGTATGTATGTATGCATATATATGTATGTATTTATGTATATATGTACCATGTCTGTTGAGAGAATTAGTTTGTAAGCCAAAGTAAGGTTACTTTTCAAATAAATCTCTTACAGAAAAACATGCTCACACCTGAATGTCTTTTAACTCATGCCACCTGTGTGAGTACGAGTGTGTGTGAGTTGTGCTAGCCTTGGAGTAGGCACAGGATGCCTAGAAGTTGACTACAAGGTAAAGAAATAAGAGTTACGAAGCATTGACTCATTCAGTAGCAAGTTGGTCAGTTTCCATGGGCCTGTAGGCTTAAATGAGAACAGTTGCTGGAGAGGTTGTGGGGAAAGGGGAACCATTCTCCATTGCTGGTGGGAACATAAACTTGCATATATCCAAAAGATGCTCAAGTACACAACAAGGACATTTGTTCAACTATGTTTGTAGCTGCATTATTTGTAATAGCCAGAACCTGGAAACAACCCAGACGTCCCTCAGTTGAGGAATGGATACAGAAATGGTGGTACTTTTACACAATGGAATACTACTCAGCAATTTAAAATGCAGGCAAATGGTGGGACTTGGAAATGATCATCCTGAGTGAGGTATCAGAAAAGCGGAAAGACACACATGGTATGTTCTCACTTATATAGACCTATAAGATAGGATAAACATACTGAAATCTATACACCTAAAGAAGATAAACAAGAAAGAGACCTAAGGATTAATCTTTACTTAGAAAGACAAATGGGATGGACATTGGATGTAAGAGAAAACAATTAGCAGGACAAGAACCTACCACAGAGGGCCTCGGAAAGACTCTACCTATCAGTGTATCAAAGCAAATATTAAGACACATAACCAACCCTTTGACAGAGTGCAGGGAATCATATGAAAGAAGGAGGAGTATGTATGACCTGGAGAGAACAAGAGCTCCACAAGGACCAAATATATAAAGACACAAGAGTCTTTCATGAGACTATTTCTCCAACCAAGGACCATGTATGGATATAATCTAGAATGCCTCCTTGATTGTAGCAAATGGTAGCTCAATATCCAAGTGGGTACACTAGTAAGGGAAACAGGGACTCTTTCAGACATGGACTCAATGGCTGGCTCTTCGACCTCCCTGCCCTCTGAGGGAAGAGCAGCCTTGCTAGGCCACAGAAGAGGACATTGCAGCCAGTCCTGAAGAGACCTGATAAGCTATAGTTAGATGGAAGGGGAGGAGGTCCTCCCCTATCAGTGGACTTGGAAAGGGGCAGGGAGGAGATGAGGGAGGGATGGGGGGATAGGGAGGGTATGCAAGAGGGGGCTATGGCTGGGAAACAAAGTAGATAACCTGTGATTAATATACAATAAAAATGTTTAAAAAATGAACAAACTCATCAATAAAAATAAATTTAAAAAACTTGTACAACCACTTTGGAAATGAATCTGGTGCTTTCTCAGACAACTAGGAATACTGCTTCCTCAAGATCCAGCTATATCACTCCTAGGCATATATCCAAAATATATTCAAGTACACAACAAGGACATTTGTTCAACCATGTTTGTAGCAGCTTTATTCGTAATAGCCAGAACCTGGATACAACCAAGACGGCCATCAAGAGAGGAATGGATACAAAAATTGTGGTACTTTTACACAATGGAATACTACTCAGCAATTAAAAACAAGGAATCATGAAATTTGCAGGCAAATGGTGGGATCTAGAAAAGATCATCCTGAGTGAGGTATCCCAGGAGCAGAAAGACACACTCACTTATACACTCACTTATAAGTGGGTACTAGACTTATAAGAGAGGATGAACATACTAAAATCTGTACACCTAAAGAGGATAAACAAGAAAGAGGACCCCGGGTAAGAGGATCAATCCTCACTTAGAAAAACAAATGGGATGGACCTTAGAAGTAGGAGAAAACAAGTAACAGGACAAGAGCCTACCACAGGGGGCCTCTGAAAGACTCTACCTAGCAGTGTATCAAAACAGATGCTGAGACTCATAACCAAATCCTTGGCAGAGTGCAGGGAATCCTATGAAAGAAGGGGCAGTTAGTAAGATCTGGAGAGGACAGGAGTTCCAAAAGGACCAAATATATCAGGGCATGGGGGTCTTTTATGACACTGTTTCTCCAACCAAGGACCATGTATGGATATAACCTAGAACCCCTGCTTAGATATAGCCCATGATAGCTCAGTATCCAAGCGGTTACCCTAGTAAGGGGTACAGGAACTATTTCTGACATGATCTCAATGGCTGGCTCTTTTGCCTCACCCCTCCCCTGAGGGAAGAGCAGCCTTGTTAGGCCACAGAGGAGGACATTGTAGCCAATCCTGAAGATACCTGATAAGCTAGGGAAGATGGAAGAGGGGGAAGATCTCCCTTATCAATGGTTTTAGAAAGAGGTAGGGAGGAATTGAGAGAGGGAGAGTGGGATTGGGAGGGAATGAGGGAGCAGGCTACAGTGGGATACACAGTAAACAACCTGTGATTAATATAAAAAATTAAAAATTATAAAAAAGAAAGCATTGACTCTACAACTAATCAATTTTCATACTCTTACCATTTTTCCTTTCTGATTATACATTCCTCTATAAGTATATACATATATACTTATACCTAAGTATACATAAGTATACTTACTGTACTACTTATGACTTTATTCCTCAATACCTCTAGCTATATTTACTGTTGTGAACATTTAAATTGAGTGACAAAACCTCTGCGATTTCTCCTGGAAAGTCACCTTGTGGCATAAACAGGACAAAGGATGTGAAATGTTCCCACAATCCTGATCTGAACATGGCACCCTCCTCTGAGTCTGTTACTGCTCAAGTTAGCACCTCATTGACTATAACATTAGCATGATCATTGCTTCCACTCTTCAGTGAACTCTCACCAAAATTTGTGTCTATTATCATACAACTTCCTAGACTGACACATTTTCTTTTCTGATATCTATAATATAACCTTTATCCTCATTTTATATTTGACTATTTGTTGTTGTCAAGCCTATTTTTGTATGAAATTTACTTATATCTAGATTATTTAAATCAGTGAAAAAGTACTTTCACTCTCTAAAGTCTATTCTAATTTAAAGGTTTTTTTTTTCATTTTTTGTCCTAAATTCTGTTTTTCTGTTTATGAAGTGGTGCTTCATATATTTCATTTTTACTTATTTTCATTGTTAAATCCCTTACGTGCTAATACTAATTGGTAATGTCTTAGAGAGGTCTTTTGTTGTTACCTAAGCTTGGCCAGGGCCACTTAGAGTGTTTACCTTATTCTCTGCTGTTTATTTAAAGTCATTCTCATACTAATTCTAGTGCATGAGTGAGCAAGACAAAGAGAAAGTTGAGCTCAGTTCACTGAGTTACAGAAATGTGAGCAACATAAATGTTTACTATTTTCACTTAGTATATTACCTGAGATCCTCTGCCATGAGACAATAATGAGTTTAGCTTGCTTGTTCAGGGCTGCCATGTCTATGAGTGGGTGCCCTGTCTTTGGAGCTGAATCAGTACCTAGCATCAATAATAATTCAGTGTTATCCCTCCAAAATAGGGAATTGCATAAGAATTGATCAGGATCTGAGAAAATTGTTGATACACGTAATGTTAAAGGCACAATACAACAAGTGATAATTATAACACGGATGATATACAATGCTTCTACTGCAGGGTATCATTTATATACTATGCCTGACTAAAATTATACTGTCAATGGCATCATGTTTCATTGTAAAGATCACAGGATGAATGAGCGGAAGTACTAAGACCCCAACAAAACTAAGTCTGGTAATCAGCGTAGTACATGGTTGGTCATGTTGTTTTGCCTTCCTAGAACCATTAAATACCTAAGGCATTGTTGAAACCCCATGGCTGCCAATGAGAATACCTTTCCTGAAATGGTCAAGGAAAGAGCAACTCTTTTTAGTTTTTTTTTTTATATTCATTCATTCATTCATTCATTCTTTCTTTCTTTCTTTCTTTCTTTCGTTCGTTCATTACAAATTATTCACTTTGTATCCCATCTGTACCCCCTTTCTCATCTACTCCCAGTCTCAACCATCCTCCCTTTTCTTCCCGTATGCTCCTTCTAGTCCACTGATTCAGGAGGTCCTCCTCCCCTTTTATCTGACCCAAGCCCATGAGGTGTCATCAGGATTAGCTGCATCATCTTCTTTTGTGGCCTAGCAAGGCCGCACCCCCCAGGGGGAAGTGTTCAAATAGCCAGCCAATGAGTTCATGTTAAAGACAGTCCCTGTTCCCATTACTTGGGAACCCAATTGGAAACTGAGCAGCCTATAGGCTTCCTCTGAGCAGGGGTTCAAGGTCCTCTCCTTGTATGGTCCTTGGTTGGAACATCAGTTTCTACAGGCCCCCTTCATCCCAGATTTTTTGGCTTTGTTTGTTTCCTTGGGGAGCTCCTGTCCCCTCTAGGTCTCTGTATCTCCCTATTCTTCCATAAGGTCATGACATTTGCCGGAAAATGGTGGGAACAAAAGCAGAAAGACTAATATGTTCTATACTCTATGGATATTAGCCATATAATATAGGATAAACATACTAAAATCTACAGCCCTAAAGAAGCTAAACATTAAGGAGGATCTTAGGGAAGCAGCTGAGACCTCACTTAGAATGGCAAACAGGATAGCCATAGGAAGTAAGAGAAGACAAGGAACAGGAGAGAAGCCTTCTACAGGGAGCCTCTGAAAGGCTGTATCCATCAGGGTTTTAAAGGAAATACTGAGACTCATAGCCAAACTTTGGGCAGAGTGCAGAAAACCTTATGCAAAACCAACTCTTAAGGAGAGTATTATGTTTTTTTTTTCCTGGTGAATCTGTTTTGTTTTGTTTTGTTTTGTTTTATTTTGGAGTTGCCAGCAGATAGGCAATCAGAAACTCAATGTCCAAGTTAACACTTAAATTACAGACAGGCTTTTTCTTCATAAGAAGAAATATGAAATGATATCTAGTTGTTTACAGTGTTTCTGGGAATACATCCAAACCATGTTAGAAAATTAGCATTATAGCTGATATTGGAGTAATTTCTTCATCATTCACATATTAATTCTTATACGATGCTAGCATTTTCTTATGAAGTACTAAAATTGAAAGTAACACTTAAATTTAGTGCCATCGCTTTTATGTTGCTGTTCCTTTACTTTTGAAGGGTAGAAAGATTTTAAAGAATAATAATAACTTATACTCCTCCAATCCACTGAATTTAAATGACTATCCCATGAGAACTAAACTATGTATTCTTTGCATAAATTTATGTTTGAAGTTTTCCACTGTCAAAAGAAGTCAGCAATAATCTTTTTTCTATTTTGCAAGTATCAACAAACATAATAAGCAAATAAATATGCTAACCTTCCTCACAGAATACTTCTATGATGGTATATTTAGTTTTACAATGCAACACAGATGAACATTCCCGATTAAAAAGCAAATCCTCAATTTTCCAATCTTGAACAGTTCAGTATTTTCAAAAGAACTATACCTGATGAAGTTTTTGGGACCAATAAGAATCTAATAAAAAATCTTAACTTAGATAAACAGGACTTTCATTTGACAAAGAGACAGATAAATGGACATTCACTTTAAACCCTCCTCTCTCAATATTTTGCTATAAAGTATTAAACAAGCTTTGATAGCTACCTTAGACTCAGTAATATTGTTCCTCTTTCAGAAATTAACTATTTCAGAAGTGTTATGGCCATTTAAATTTGACCTTGTCCTCTCAGATACGGTTGCTTTGCATAATTGTGCAAGTAAGCAATATTGCTATTTTCTACACATTTTGCCTCCTTAATTTCATCCTAGCCTTTTGTTTTCATTCCTTTGAATACTTTTTTCTTTTTTCTCCCCTGAAACCATTATCGTCGGGGCATTAAAAATGTGCTTTTATACATCTAAGCAGGCTAATTACACAAACAGAAAATTGGCTCATCAAATGTCAATGGGTTCAACTACAGAAATTCAAAGGAAAACTATAACTCAGTGCAATTCTGTGGCAATATGTTTACTGTGCAACTGAAGTTTTGTCTTGTAACACTGATGATTAAAACACCATAAGGGCATTGAACTATTGAACTATACTACTTCATTAGAAATGTTTCTAATGATAATGCTGCGTTTCATTAACACAACTGTCTTTAAAAACTCTCAGTGGATATGACTGTGTTTTAAACCTTATGGATGTTCTTGGGCAGGTTTCTCTGTGTTTGTTTGATTCTGTCTTGTCATCATCAGATTTTGCTGTCTCTGAACTGTTTAAATTTTATAAGAATGATACATTGCTTTATCATCACCTAACAAAGAATATTTAAATTAAAAATTGTAACTACTAAGCATGAAAAGTTGGATTTCCCTGTAAATTTATATATCCCCAGGAAAGCGAAGAATACATATAAAAAACTGTGAATAATAATAATTAATTTAGAAAAAATATACCCTGGGCAACAAAAATTGTTCAGCAGGGGAGGAAAAAAAAAGGATTTGCAGCCAAGCATGATATGAGTTCGATTCCCAGGACCCACGTGGTAGAAGATAGAACCCAAGTCTTGTAAATTGCCCTCTGATCTTTATCCACATGTACAGCTCAGCAGCCCACATCCACCCTGATACATAAATGAATACATAATTGGAATTAAAATTTTAATTATAAAATAAAATTATGTACATAGTCACTAAAATCTCATATAGCAATGGATATGACAATGAATACTACAACGAAAAAATAGAAAATTTACATATAATCTTAGATTACAAAACGGGAATACATATACAACTGTGTGTAGGTAGAAAGAAATAAATTTCTGGTGGCTGGTAAAGAAGAATATGTATACTGCACAATCTGAACAATGTAAAACATCATTACTAATTCACACATACTAAGAAGAATAAGAAAAAATAATAATTTTCTCTAGTAAAGATTATATTATAGTTTTACAGAAAATTCACTAATTTACTTTCATAGTGTAGTATAATACATGTATGTTTGCCTATGCTGTTTTTCACACGTGTAGGGTGAGCACACATGTTTGTTTCTGTGTGTATAACAGCAAGAGGTGGACATTCAGTGTCTTCTTCAGTCACTGCCCTCTTTATATATTGATGTAAAGCCTCCCATTTGAACCCAGAGTTCACTAATTCAACTTGTTTACCTAGGCAGCACACTCAGAGATCTACATCTGTGCTATTCATGTGCTGGGATCACAGACTCAGAACAGGAATACCCAATATTTATGTAGGTCCTGAACATCCCAACTGGTTCCAATGCTTGCCCAACGAGTGCTTTACTGTTTAGCACCCTGAAAACTTCACCTTTCCTTTTTACCTTTATTTTTTAAATATACTACTTTAGACTCAGCTGATGTTTTAATTGAAATATTATGACATTATTTTCTTTCTTCCTTTGCCTCCCTGTAGCCCTTCCCTGCTACTCCACCTTGAACCTCACTCATAACTTTTCATTCCCTTGCAAACGGAGTTTCTTTTTCTTCCATGATTGTTAAGTATATGAATATGCATAAGTACATAAATTCCCCCAGATCAATCTGTTCAGTATGCCTTGTGCGTATATGGTTTTAGTGTTGGCCACTATGTATTTGGTAACTAATTCTCATCCCTTGAAGGAGCTAATTTTCCCACTATCAGCAATAATTAGCTTGTAGTTCTTTGTCTAGGGTTTAGACCCTATGAGATCTCTGCTTATTCATTAGCGTGTCTATATATTGTCAATTTCCGTTGTTCAGTTAGCCGTATTTTTGAGGTACCAATAAAGCATTTTTTTCTGCAATTTCTAGGGTCACAATCTCACAGCAGACTCCCTAGTCCTGTAGCTCTTACAGTCTGTCTTCTCCCTCTTCAGTGATGTTCCTTGAGAGTTAGGTATCAAAGATACCTATCAAAGAAAAATTTCAATCTGTGACATTTTTCCAGGTTTTAATTGGTTACAAATTTTGAGCCACTGTACTTACTTTCCTACTGTACTTACTACTTCCCTTATTGTTTCATCCTTCTCTCAGTCTCCTCATCATATACAATCTCAACTATCTCATGGTTGATAATATAAATGTACTTCTCGGTGACTTCCTTCTAGGATACATAGCTATGCATTCTTGGGCAGGGTTATCCTCATATTTCCTCTTCCTTTCTCTCCAAGTCTTCTCACTGTGCTTGGACTTATAGCACAACATTAAATAACAAATAAAATAGACTCTTACCGGCTCCCCTTTCCTTGTCTTTGAAAGAGTGCTTGGGTTTATGTTTTATCTCTTGCTTGCCATGAATCATATTCCTTATCTCTGTGGGTGGAGTTACCAATTTCATTTCTTCTTATGCCTGACAGGTCTATGTACTAAAAGCTAAATGCAATCTTTCAGACAGAAAATAACAGCTATGTAACACAGTGAATCGGATTGCAGTGGTCTGTCAGAAGGCTAGGAATTGGTACCTGTGTTAGGGGAAGGCTAGAACTAACCTTCTGAAAGCTTACAAACTTACCAGGATTGCAAAACTAGTATGAATTGAAGAAAGAAGTAGTATAAGGAAATCAATTGAATTTTTGCCTTGTTCATAGAATCCTAGGAGTCAGATATTCTTAACAAAAAAACTATCAAAAATTTGCCTTTATCAACTCTTCATGTTTTTAGCATAGGGGGCTGGCTTATGTACTATAAATATTTCAGAGAATTTATGACACGAGGGTAGCAATATTGTCACCCCTCTGTTCTGAAAATCACAAATGCCTCTTATCTTAACAAATAAAAAAGGTCAATTTTTCTTCTAATTAATAATCACTTAGGTAAAATATTATTATTCGATGACAATAGTTTTCTCCATCTCTGTTGTTAATAATTTGGACTACTGCCTCAGAAGGACAAATCAGGTGAAAAACTGGAAAGAAATATCTAGTAGCCTAAAGCAATGAGAAGTGAAACCACAGAGTTGGCTGTAATAATAGAAATAAGCAAAATGAAAGAAATAAAAGATTAATATTTAGGGAAAAGAAGAGATTCTTGTGAACTAAAGGGATAGAGAGCTTCTGTTAAATGGGAGTTCTTCAGTTCTTCACGTTCTCATGAAGATGGAGGGTTGTCTGTGTGAGGGCAATGCCCTAGATGGCAAGTAAAGCCCAAGGTTAGGAAAGATTAATTTAGGCCTAGATGGATCACTGAATTTGCTGAGTAAATATGCACACCATAAATGGACGTTCTAATAATTGTCATAAAGTACAGGAGCTAAAGTGTCTCATATTGGAAGAATGGTTCCTGGGGCAGGAGACAGAGAAGTTTTATCCTCAGGGGAGATGAGTTACAGTTGGCTACCCAGGTGATTTCCAGATGCTGATTTCAATTCACAGTCTGCTAACATTCTGAGGACCATTACAAAGTCTGCAAGAGGTATGGCTGGAGTGGGCCTTAAGAATTCTCATCATCGGAGAATTCCACACCTTCAGTTGCTGTAGGCACTGCTAGTCTCAGAAATACACTTTGAGAATTATTGAGTAATCCACACAAACCAAACATTGTGGTCGAGGCATCTTGTGCTCCTAGTATACCTTGATAAAAAGGCAGTGATGATGGCAAGTAGGACCCTAAGCAGGGGAAAGTTCCCTGCCTTCCATTTGTTAATTTATTCAGATTTTAGGTGATACCTTTTCTCCCCTGGGTCAGGCTAATTTTCCAGACTCCATGCTCTAGTATACACAGATTGTTTCTATGGTCATTATCTAGTAAAGGTACTCAGCAGTCCTGCTACTTCAAAATAAGTGATCCATCTTTGCCTGGTATAATTTGCCTTTGGATGAGAGAATGCTATCTATTTTAAGCAATGCTTTGGGATATTCTTCTTCTTTCAGATGGAGAGCTTAATCTTACAGAAAACACATTCCTCTCTCAAGAGTACTCTTGAATTAATATAGCAGAAATTCTGACTCTCGTGGGGCTTTCTGGTATGCCTTTTGAAGAGGGTGAATTTGCTAATCAATACAAACTACAATTTCTCAACTGGGAATGTAGCAAGTCAAGTATAGTTTCAGTAGAAATAGTATTGAGAAGCTGAGCTCTGGCGACTGGATGAATAGAGGAATTGCAGATAAAAATGTTGTGCAAACACATCAAACAAAAGGATGGTTTAAGAAAACCAGACAAAGGAAATTTTATATGGGCAGGAATGGATCACACATTTTAAAGAGCTATATTGATTTAAATAGCCTTAAAAATCATATATAGATATTGTAGGAGGAAACAGCCCCTGAGTCAGGATTATATTTTTCTGTGTTCTTACAAACTCCACTCACATGTACATAGACAAAGAAACAACTCATATATAGAAAGCTTGTTACTAATTTTATGTCTATGCATTTATTATATAAATATACTCATGCACCAATTTTATGTATGTATACACAACAGATAATGGAATAATTACAGGAAGACCTCAGAATCATAGGTAAGTGTGGATAGAGTGAAAACTGTGTGCTCCTTAAACTTTGCTGTTCAGTTTTTGCATTCAAGTGCTATGTCTGTCTAGATAAAACAATTATCTTTTTAAGAATTCTGTTAACCTATCTGTAAAATAAAATAGATGCATATGGTGCTGCCTAAAGGGTTTTTGAGCATGTATTCCCTATACATAAAAGATTTAAAGTATCATGGAGATGCATTTTCATTAGTTTTGTCTCCTACATATTGAGATTGAAAACTCTTCAAACTTTTTAAAAATTCATGTCATTTTAAAATTTTAATTAAAATCTAGTATCCATCAGATGTATTTTACTGTTTGAAATAATTTAAGTGTGACTGAGATGAATCAAAAATAATTTCAGAACAAAATTCTATTTTGATTATGCAGATAAGGGTTTTCTAATTACATAACATAAGCAAGGCTATGGAGCAAGAGGTTTGCCAAAGCTTTGGGAGCTCAATTACTATGTAGGTCACTTTCAACCCCATGTTCTTGGTCTGGTCCTCAGCCGTTCAACACAGTACTAGAACTTTTTTCATGGCGATGTCTGTGGCCCACTATAAAATTTTCCATTTAACTGTCACTGTTTTAATGGCCGAGCAAGACAAAAGGGGCTAATTTTTCTCAACTTTTTTGCTATGATCCCAGTTCTCCATTTTGCTGGGCTCATTATACACACCATCTTATATAATCCTCATTACTGCCCTAGGAGAGAGGTAAAACAATCATTCTCATTTTATAGATGAGAAAACAAGAGCTCAGAGTTACTAGGGACCTTGCCTTTGGGCATCACTAATACCTACATAGATTTAGTTGGATTTTTGTTTTCTCTGGCAGAGCTCCTGTGCCAATTCCACTAAACCATGATGCTTCCCCTACGAGCAGTCAAAAGGAAGATGAGAAAACAAAGAATCACCAATTGAGGTTGCTGTTACTAGGCTCACATCTTACATGTGTCACCTTATCAAAGTCTCATAATATGGGGTAAACAGTGACATGTTTGAAGATATATAGAGATAAAGGAATAAAAAGGCAGTGAGAAAAGTAACCAGACATCTACACGTGAAATTTCTGGTACATTAAATCATGAAAATGGATTCTGAGCAATTTTAAAAATGACAAGTAACTCTGTTCTTATTTTCAATATCTGTATTTCTATAGATACATTAGTAAATAAAAACCCCAAACCAATTCACTTTGAACTGTCTAAAAATACTTAATAATATAAGTCACCAAAACATGCAATTTATTCAGATAGAACAAGAAAATAACAATAAATTAAGTATATACTTAGCTTAGTATGATTTTTACAAAGTTTCAATGAATATGTGACTTTTGCTCACATAAGTTTGTCAGAATTTTAAAATTTATATTTAAACAGCTATGTAACATTTTTCTGAACTTTCCCCTATAAGGACAGTGATGAAATCAACTTTGAAATTTGAAGAATCTTGCTTATAGTGCTTGGGAAACAACTGTTAAACCAAGGCTAAATTTATAAATTTGTAAAATTAGCATTAATTT
Source organism: Pachyuromys duprasi (assembly GCA_028658305.1). Lineage (NCBI taxonomy): Eukaryota > Metazoa > Chordata > Mammalia > Rodentia > Muridae > Pachyuromys > Pachyuromys duprasi. The sequence continues at coordinate 34,387,295 of CM053748.1, forward strand.
AGAGATCAATTAGTCACTGTAGAAAATTAAGGTGCTAGACTTATAAGAAAATAGAGAGACTGGCTTAATATAATATGAAAATACTAGTACTAAATGTCTCAGCAGAGTTTTTTTCAACACCTAAAGGAAAGTGTACTGTAGGAGTTATACATAGCAAATTACTGGGAGCCAGCCAAGTCAACTAAAGGATGTCAGTGATCTTGACATCAACAGATAGTGTTGGCCACAGACTTATGTGCCTCCAACCTTCCTTGCTTTTTTCTCTCCTTCATCTCCCTTTTACTTCCCACTGCTTCATCTTTTCTACTCATGGTTCCCTATCTTCTCTTCTTCTCTTTGAATTCTTTACCCTCAGAAACATTCTTTGGTGAACTAAGTATTAAAAGAGGCCTGTCCTTTTTTTTTTTTTTTTTTTTTTAATATTATGGTATCAGGTGGTTTGACTTTCTTTTGTTTCTGTCTTTCTCCCAGATTAAGCAGCTTTGTACTTGTCTGACTTGCTTTAGGTAAAAGAATGGAAAAAAGGAGGCAGACTGTACATTTCTGTTATTTTGTAATGAGTGAAGATCTTAGTTGTCTGTTAGTCCACCGACCCCAGATCATCTTGTCTCCTCAGGGCTGGCTGCAATGTCCTTCCCTGGGATCTACCCAGGCTGTTACTCCCTGTCTTGTATGGGGGAGGGTCAAAGAGCCAGTCATGGAGTTCATGACTGAAACAGTCCCTGGGCAGGGAGGAGATGAGGGAGGGATGGGGAGAGTGGGAGAGAATGAGGGAGGGGGATACGCCTGGGGTGCAAAGTACCTAACCTGTGATTGATATAAAATAAATAAATTACTTTAAAAAATAACTTTCCGTTAAATTATAAAGTGAGAAATGGTGTTTTGTCAGAAGAATCAGAAGGGCTGGGAAAAATTCAGAGGAAGGAAAACACCACTCTGGAGGAGAACACAAGCAGCTAAGGATCACAGGGGTATGTGAGGCTGGTTATGCGATGCATTCCTATCCTGATGTTAGATGCTCCCCCTCACTAAGTGTCTTGTGATACCAGTGCAGTACAGAAACTGCTATCAGACATGAAAGGACCATGAATGTAGAGAAAAACTCTCCACTCTTTGGATATATAAGCAATGTCATTAAGGTGGTAAAGGAAAACCACTCAGTATAAAACCTTAGAATCTATTTCACAAACCTTGTCAGTAGTCCTAAAGAAGAGAAAATACAGCTTACCTATTCCCCCAGCAAGACAGAAATCAAACTTAAAACATTTATTCAAAAATCATGAAAATTTGAAAGTTCTTGTTCAGTCCTTATTTTTAACAAGACAGAATGGGGTATGTCTAAAAAATAACAGTGACATATCTAAAAGTGAAAATGCCAATATGATATGGCTTAATGAACTTGGAGACTAAGATTCACAGTGCTAAGTATATTCACATTAAAAATCATCCACTCAGGAATCACAGTTGTCTGCATTATACTTATATTTAGACAAGTTCTGAGATTGGAACAAGACTATTAAAAGAAAATTAGCATTTGGTTGCAGGCCTTTAGTCTGGCTAGCATTCTGTGTACTTGACCTCAATTAACTATCTTCAAGGGTGTGCACCATATTAATCCACAGACTAAGTTTTAGTCAAAAGATAATGAATCAATTTGTCTAATTGATTTATGGCTTAGTGGCAGTCCCTAGATTCCTATACAATATGCCTGCTCTCAAACCCAGGTCTACAAACTGAAGCTATACATCCTAGTTTTGTTCAAGTTTGTCTTCGTATTTTGATAATATCTATTGTTTTAATCATGAATCCACTATGACTGTACTTACCACCTACCATCATTTATGAAACTGATAGTTTGTATACAATACAGTAAATGTGGTATAAAAACAATATAAGAAATATACAAAATGAATGAAGAAATCCATTGCCCTCATGGATTTCAGTTATTCAAAACTATTAAATAAAGGTACGGAGTGTGCTAAGAAGACTAGCAGTGAGAGGAAGTCATACTGTTACTCATATATTTTGATTTCTGACTTTACAAGAGTTGAATTATCAAGAGACACTATAGTGCCTTTTGTCTTGATCAATCAAACTTTAGCATTTCTATGTAGCAGTGAAAGGGTTTTTTAAATGTGTACCACAATATTTATTTTTAAAATTTATTTTATTTGTATATTTATTTATTATAATTTATTTACTTTGTATCACTGCTGCAGGCCATCCCTTCTCTCCTCCCCATTCCACCCACTGTTCCTCTATGTCCTTTCCTTAGCCCCCTGACAGGGTATGACCTCCACCCCTTCTATCTGACTGTAGCTTATCAGTTCTCATCAAAGTTGGCTGTATCATCTTCTCCCAGGAGGTCTGCCACTGAGTTCATAACAGAGACAGGCCCTGTACCCCTTACTAGGAAACCCACTTAGACTGAGCAGTCAATGGGCTTCCTTTGAACAGGGAGTCTAGGTCCTCTACATTCATTATCCTTAGTTAGAGTATGGGTCTCTGCAGCCCTCCACCCCGGGGCCCAGGTATTTTGGCTTTGTTGTTCTCCTTGTAGAGTTCCTGTCTCCTCAAGGTCTTTAGATCTGCCTCGTCTTCTATAAGGATTCCAACGCTCTGCCCAAAGTTTGGCTGAATCTCAGTATCTCCTTCAATACTGTGGTGGGTAGGGTCTTTCCGAGGTCCTCTGTGGAAGGCTCCTGTCCTATTACTTGTTTTCTACTTCCGATGTCTAGCCTCTTTGTCCTTATGAATGAGGATGAAGCATCTTCCCTAGGGTTTTCAATAGATGAAGGTTCAGTATCACAGGTGAAAGTAAGCAATAAGGCCCATATTTTAGCTCCAAAAATATGATCTAGCCATCAATTAGGGCCCAGTAGAAACATGGAATCTACATGTCACTGTTGTAAAGTTTCATTCACTGAAGTCTGAAAGTCATTTTCACTGTCTTAGGTACATAGTTCAAAAAGTAACCCATTGTTATTAATGATTCTCAGTCCTTTTTCTAAATTATCCTCTAAAGTAGAAGAGGAACTCAGAAAGAATAAGCTTCATATGGCATATAAGAGTGGTTATTCAGAGTGATATTCTGTGAATATTTCTTGGTGAAATTAAGAAAATATCAATTTCTCTTTCTTCCCATGAGCCAGAGAAGAATGGAATATATCCTTGAACCTCCTTCTGCTTAGCTATCTTCCTTTCCAATCCCATTGACATTTAAGTTAACCAAGAAAAGACTAAAACATGACTCGTGTTCCCAGACCAAAAAGAAAAGAAAAGAAAAGTAAAAGAACAAAAAGGCTGAGATTAAAAGCAAGCAAACAAAGATAAAAACAAAAATTTTACCATATCAGTGGTTGTTTTGGGGTATGGTGAAACGTTCCAATATAAATAATCATGTCAGAAAAACAGAATGGTTACTATGTAGTCACTGACAAAACACTAAGATACTGTTTGGCACATAATTAACATTTAAACACATCAGGTATTAAACATCAGATAAGAAATTATAGGTCCCGATGAGCTTTGCTATTGTCATCAAGTCCAGCTGTGATGTTTTGCATAGTCTCTGTAGTGAATCAAATCTAATACCTCTGTCAATGTTTATTTTATAAATCTTATTCTGTTTAATGACACACTCAATAATTGTTTTATTTAATATGTTTAATAATCAGAGCCATTTTCATATATTTACATACAAATTTTCTTCACACTGAGTTCTTTAGT